>JAMPIV010022499.1:0-425378 GCA_024509875.1 Oreohelix idahoensis | reverse complement strand
TTCCAAGTTGGTAATCTTGTCATGCCATTTCATTCCTTCTGTTCTATACAAGCACCCATTTATGAAATTCTGTAACTTCTTTGTTGTTTGTGTGGTTCTTCATGTTTTAGAGCCATACTATAGAATTGACTCTTGCCTTTTTGTATTCTTATTCTGATGTCACTCTTTGTCTCTCTAATTTTTTTCTATATTACTGCCAAGATATATGTGTGATTGTACATCTTGTAGAAGTTTTTCTTCAAGTACAATCTTGTTTTCGTTTGCTGCATATAGTCTTGTAATCTTTGCCTTTTCCCGGTGTATTTTCAGACCTAACTTCTATGGCCTTTCATCAAGTATTTACATTTTGTCTTACATCTGGATACAATGATGGGACACAAGAGCCAAACTGTTGGCAAAATCTAGATAGTCAGTTCTGTTTAATCAGAGTCCATTGTGTTCCATTTATGTTGGCTAATTTTAATTTTTTCTTAACTCAGTCTGTAGCCAGTAAGAATAGAAATGGTAACAATAGGTATCACTGCCACACTGTAGCTCTTTTCTCAAATGGTTCTGTAAACTTTCCTTCTTGAAGAATTTTTCATTTCATGTGTTCAAATATTTTCGTTGGTTTTCAGTGCCTTTTCATAGTCCACAAATCCAATGAGTTCAGTTCCACACTGTGTTCACTTTTTACTTGCAGTGTCTGTACAGGTTCTGTTTTGTGGAAAACCTTGATCATCTCTCAGTTTTCTGTCTGTGGACTCTTGTTTAAGCTCTCAAGGATGATCCTGTTTAATATTTTCCCTGTCACTGGTTGTTATTCCTCTGTAATTTGTTCACATTTGTAAATTTCCCTTCTTAGGCACCTTGACAAGATATCTTTCCTTCCATTCTGCTGGCATTTCTTTTCTCATCTGGACTTTACCAGGTAATTTTTATAACATCTCTGTAGAGTGTGTCAGTATCTTCTTTGATGGCCTCTGCTGCTTTGCCATCTGAGCCAGCAGTTTTTCCATCTTTTAGAAACTTCATTGATTATTTCTTCCTTACTTAGTCTTTCACAGTTAACTTGTAGTGCTTCCTGATGGCTGAATGTCTGGGGGATTTTTGTGGAGCTGGTCAATTGAGAAGTTCCTCCAAATGTTCTATCGAGCTCTTCCTTTGCTCTTGCATATTGCTAAACAATTTTCATTGTTGTCCTCGATGAGGCCACTTGCTTGCTTGTTAGCTTCTTTGTGCTGTTGTATAGGTCTCTCATATTTCCTTTGGTTGCAGCTTCCTCTGCCTTATCTTGCCAACTCTTCAATATATCTCCTCTTGTCTTTTTTTATGTTTCTTCTTACCTCTTTGTTTGCTTTTGTGTATACTTCTTGAGCATTGGCTTTGGGACTTATGATTTTGCTTCTGTTTAAATCTGCTTTCATGTTTGTTTGTATTTTCTAGCCCCTTATCGTACTGATTGTTTCTGTTGTTATCAATTTTTTTATGCTGGACTCTATTTTTCATGGTACCTCTCTGCATGCCACAATCATTCCATATAGTTTTTGTCTATTGTCGTAGGTCTTTTATGTTTGCTACATCTTTTAGCTTGGTTACATTTTGGATATTGTAACCATAAATTTGCCTCTTGTTTCTGGATTTTTGAGATATCCCACATTAAACTGATGTCTATAGCCATACATTGTTGTATATCTTTTGGCTTTCATAATTATGTTGTTTCACAGAAGATGGTGGTCTCATTCTAATTGCATATCAGTGTAAGACATGGCATTTGAATTAATTCAATATCCATTAGCTCCCCAAGGAGCACAGGCCTTCAACAAACACATGCCAAGCCCTCCTGTCACGTGCCATCAGCTTAAGTTCTTTCTGTGTCTTCATCATTTTTATTTCTGTCTCCAGTTCTCTTCTCCATGTGTTTTTGGCCAACCTCTGCCTCTCTTACCATGGGAGTTCCAGAACAAAGACTGCCTGATAATGCTATCAACAGGTTTTCTCCACGAGTGTCATATCCATCTCTTGTTCCACTGGTGCTAGTCTGGTTCTTATCATCAGTTCCACATTGGTGACCTTGTTGCTCCATTTCAGTCCAGTCTATGTAAACACCCTTTTATGAAAGTCTCTAGCTTTTTGGTTGTTCTCCATGTCTCAGAGCCAAACAGTAGGACTGACTTGACATTTGAGTTAAACTTTGTTTTTTTTTAATATCAGATTTAATTTCCATTTGATCTCTATATATTTTCCAATGCAATGAAAGCCCCTCTTGTATTCTTATTTTTAAATCCCTGCCTGTCCCTCCAACTTTGTCTATATTGCTGCCAAGATGGGAGTATGTTCCTACATCATTTGGGATCTGTTTCTTCAAGTTTAGTCTTATCATTTCCTGCAATTATTCTCATAATCTTTGTCTTTTCCCTGTGTATTTTCAGACCCAGTTACTGTGACCTGTTATCAAGTATTTTCATTTTGTCTTGCATCTGATTGTGGCTATGGGACAGAAGAGCAAATCGTTGGCAAAACCTAGGTCATCAGTATGTTTAGATTCAACTGGATTCCATTTCTGTTGGGTAACATCAATGTTTTCAAAACCCATTCTATAGCCAGTAACAAGAAAAATAGACACAAGACGCATCGCAGCCGCATTCCAGTTGTCCCAAACAGTCCTTTAAGTTGTCCTTCATGAAGAACTCTGCATGTCATGTCTTCAGAAGTTTTCTTTATTAAGTTAATTATCTTCAGGGGGACTCCATAATGCCCCCATCAATTTCCAAAATGATTCTGTCTACACCAGGAGTCGGCAACACAGGAGCCGTTGAGATCTACATTATTGGCACTGAACCCTCTAAAGATCTACTCTGTGTGTGTGTGTCATTTTAAGCGGAGGGAGATGTGGGCAGGAACCTTACAAAGAAAAGATCGTGCTCCTATCTCATGCAGTTCAAAAATACATTTTAGTAGCCAGCTCCAGAGTTTTCATTGGGAATGTGGAAAAAGTAACTTTGATCCCAGGAACATCACGATTTTAAATGCTGGCGGTGGAGGTCTAGTCCAACATGTACCTAGTTTAAAGTCTTTCCTTTTTTTTCCCCCTCCAGTCACCTAAAGATCTACAGAATCATCCACTGGGATCTACTGGTTGCCGACCCCTGGTCTACACTGTGAAATGCCTTTTCATAGTCCACAAATCCAGTGTAGAGAGATGAATTAGATTCCAGACTTTGTTCAACTATTATTCTGAATGTGGCTGTCTGGTCTGTACAGGATCTATTTTGTCAAAAACCTGCCTGTTCATCTCTCAGTTCTCTGTCTGTGACTTCTTTTAATCTCTCAAGGATGATCCTGTTTTAATATTTTTCCTGGCACTGGCAGTAACATTATTCCCTTGTAATTTGTGCACTTGTCTAAATCTCCCTTTTTAGGCAACTTGACCAGATAACCTACTTTCCATTCTGATAGTGTTTCTTCTCTCTCCCAGACTTTACCAAGTAGTTTGTATAATACCTCTGTAGAGGTGTCAGTATAATTTTTGATGGTCTCTGCTGGAATGTCATCTGGACCAGCTGCTTCTCCATCTTTTGGAGGCTTTGTGGCTTTCTTTATTTTTTCCATATTTGGTCTTTCATAATTGATTTGTAGCTTCTCATCTGCTGGCTGGGTGTCTGGGGGATTTAGTGGAGCTGTTCTGTTGAGAAGATCCTCAGAGTGCACTGTCCACCTCTTCATTTGCTCTTGAGTATTATTAAGCAATTTTCCATTCTTGTCTTTGATGAGGCCATTTGCTTGCTTGTATTTCCCTGTTAGCTTCTTTGTGCTGGTGTATATTCTTCTTTGCTTGCCAACTCATCGATACATTTCCTCATCTCTTTTCATATTTCTTTTCACTCTTTTGTTTGCTTCTAGGTGTGTTGCATGAGCAATGCCTTTGGAGCTTCCAGTTTTGCTTTATTTAAATTTGCTTTCTTGCTTTTTCTGTCTTTTATCTTGTTGATGGTCTCTGTTGCCACCCATGCTTTCTGCTGTTCTCTTTTTTTTTTTTCCTGGTTCCTTTCCACATATCTCATTCCATATATTTTTTATTTATTGCTAGTGGTCTTCCATATTTGCTAAATTGTCCAGCGGTTGAGTACTTGGTCTATATAGAATATTGTGATTGTAAATTTGCCTCTTACTTCTTAGTTTCTTGGATATGCCGCCTTAAAATGTTGACTATAGTTATACACAGTTGTATGTCTCTTGAGTTTTAACTTTGTTTTGGCTAACAGAAGATGGTGATCTAATGCCACATCTGCTCCTCTAAACTTCTTGTTTATGCAAATATGATCAATCTGATTCTCTATTCTGTGTTCTGATGATATCCATTTTGCTTTATGTTATCTTTTATGTGAAAATATGTTTTCTCCTATAGCCAGTTGATTTGAAGCACAGACATTTGTGAATAATTTCCCATTTTCGTTCATTGTACCTAATCCATGTTTTCTCATGATTACTTCAAAGCTGGGACCCCAAGATGCAGCAATAGTGAATGCAGTCAGCGACTCATAGCTTGACTGCCTGCGTCAGGACCAGCGAACCAGAGCTGGTCAAGACCGTGCTCCACCTCCATGTGGTGGTCCTGGAAAAAGTCTGCAGCAGTGCAGGCTGGCTGAGCGAGCATGGATCGAAATGGGAAGGCAAACCCGGTCCTTAAAAAATGCCGTGCAAAAGTCGGATGTGTCGACCGAAAGGTGCAGATATCACAGCTTAGGCGCAAACAGACACAACGCAACCACCGTCCTTTTCAGGACGAACGAAGAAGAAGAAGAAGACTTCAAAGCTGGTGTTATCTGTTCCTGTTTTTGCATTTAGGCCACCCATCAGAATTGTGATGTCCTTGCTTCTCTATTTACCCATGATATTTTGTAGTCTGTTGTGAAAATCTTCTTTGTCATTGGTTGGGGCATAGCACTGGATGATGTTTATCTTTATTTGATTTTTGGCTGTTTAGAATGTGCTGTTATTATTTGGGGTCTCATTGCTGCTCATTTTATGAGTAGATAGCATTAGAGCGACCCTTTCACTGTGGTCGGCATTTTCTTACTCATGCCCACCATTTCTTATGTGATTAGTATCGTCATCTCTGTGCCTTTCCATCATGTCTTGCGGAGTCCTAGGATATAAGTCTTGTAGTTAGATTTTTCTGCTGCCACCAGTGCAGTTTTTCCTTGTTCATTTAAAGTGCGAACAATCCAAGGCTGCCAGGTTATTTTTTTGCAGATAACCGGATCTTAATTTGCACATATGGGTAACTGATAGGATAGCATGGCACTCTCTGTGGCAAACCTCTACACCCCAGGGTAGAAGAGGAACAACTAAGTAAGTACATATGAGTAAAAACATAAAATGCTTGCGAAGAACAAAAGAATGAAATGGTCTAACTAACGGACAAGACAACTGGAGACAAAAATAACATGGATAATGAAGACATGGAAAGACCCTGAGAGGATAGCAACGAACGGGAGGACTTCGTATGAATTTGTTGAAGGCCTGTGCTCCTCGACAAAGTGAAGGGAAGTGAATGAATGAATGAATATGGAAAGAAACTGATAGGAACATACAAATGCACTGATACAACATACAAGAGGTGATACAACCCATGTGAAGATCAACACATCTGAAAGAGAGTCAGTGGATGTCGGCAGAACAGCTGTACCATTAGCATTCATGTCATTAACACATTGTTCAAACATGTCTTGTTAAAACATCTTGGAGATGTGTTCACAGAAGATGGTAGTGTAGACAGTGAATCACTATACAGTAAAACAACTAAACAAGCCAAGGATGTTTGGGTAATTTAGGTTGAATCCTAATTTTACATGTAGTCTTTTAGTTGGATTCTGGCTTTGCCATAGATGTTAGTCTGTCCACATAAAGTTTGTGTTTGTTTTTTTTTGTTTTGTTTTTTTTTGTTTTTTTTAATTAATGTGTTTGCTACTTTTCTTTGTAGCATGCCCCTTTCAACCATCTACCATGTACATGTGTTGGTTATATCAGGACGTATTTCCTTTATTGTAATATGTTTTTGTTTGTATTTATTTTATACTATATTATCTCTAGTCGGTATTTTTCCTTTTGTGGTTATAGTTCAACATGGTTTTTAAAAGAAATTCCAAAATATGCTATTTTCTAAGTTATTATGTTTTTAATTTTCACTGGATGGTTTCTTTGGTTAGTCTGTATGTATCTGGGGCGAGTCTTTCACGAGTTTGGACTACTGACTCAAATCCTTATTTTTTTTTTTTTTATATGTTAGCTTTAGTTTTTGTAATATAGTGTTTTATTAACTTTTGCATTTCTGAAGGGGTCTTTGTGCCTATGAGATTTTCTACCCTCATTTCTACATTGTGGTTACTACAGTATGTCTTAATGTTTTGCCTCTGTTGGTCATATTTCTTGCAGTCCACCAGAAAGTGTCTAATTGTGTTTGGTTCTTGACACTCTTCACATGTGGGTTCCTCAATCATGAAATATCCAGTTCCAAGCTTGAGCCTCAGCAATTTTTTATTAATTGGTATTTTTAGTTCATCTTTTATTTGACATTTTTTGCTTGGTTTTTTAAGGATTTTATATGAGTGTCTTGCTTTTTTACTTTGGTCCCATGCTGTTATCCACTCTTTAGTTATTGCTTGAGCAATTAAGCTCTTAATTTCAAACTTCCCTAAGCCTACTTCAATTTTGTTATGGCTAGCTCTCCCCCCTTTGGCTTCTTTGTCTGCAAGCTCATTTCCTGCTATCCCCACATGTGATGGTATCCATGTTAGTGTTTGTTGCCTAGGAGTTGTCTTTATATAGGAATATATCTGGCTTCTGAGAAAGTGGGCAATCAGGACTAGACTAGACTTACTTACTTACTTGTTCGTCTTCTACAGTGAGGTGTAAAGGTTTGGAAGAGACAGCGCCATACTATGCTATCGGCTGTCTTCCTCCTGGCCTGGTTCCAGGACTAGGCTTGGTGTTTTTTTTTACTTGTCAAACCTTTAATTGTTTGTAATTTCTGATTTTGTTCGTATCTTATAGATACACCTCAAAATGAGCAGCAGGAGCTCTTCATCAAGAAACTGCAACAGTGTTGTGTGGTTTTTGACTTTATGGATCCTGTGACGGACTTAAAGAGCAAGGAAATTAAACGTGCATGCCTGAATGAACTAGTAGACTACATCACTGCAACTCGAAATGTGCTTACAGAGCCTGTCTATCCTGAGATAGTTCGCATGGTGAGATTCTTTTTATTGGTCCTCTTAGGCTTAAAATAAACAATGAAATAAAACAAATATTAGGGATACACTATTGTTATTGTTACCAAATGCAGTTTTTTGTGTGAATGGTATGACTTATTACTGATTAATGATGACTGGTCATCCACTGTTATTCAGTGCATAGAATGTATAGACCATTATTTTTGTATGTTTTTTTTTTTAAAATAGCATTTGGTAACTTAATCATTCTTCTTCAAACCTTAGAGGTTTGCCAGAGTTGGTTATTACTAGAGCTGTGTTTGAAACTAAAGACTTGCGGACATAGTTATTTCAAGAAACCCATTGATTTAATCGGCATATCAGCATTCCCCAACTTATGCTTGCTCCTTCAAATACAAAGCATAATCTGTATTCACAGATGATATGCTTTAATGGATTTATTTCCGCCTTATTTTACATTGTTTTGGTTATTATATAAAATGTCTCAGTCAATGCTGGTCAAAACTCTGTAGATTAAAAAGAAGGGGAGTTGCATACAAAGTTTCAGCCCTTCTGTGATGAGTGGAACATTGTGAGCGTCAAATATTTGAAATGTGGCTTATATGTGAAACTCATTTGTAGTTAAATAGAAGTGGTTAAATGTAGAACGTCCCTACTGTGTTTAAATGTTTAGCAGATCAGAAATAATAACTTAATTTTCAGGATGTATAGGTTTTAATATGATAATGGTTTCTCAGATGGAAAAGATACATTTTATCTCATTTAATCTTTTAATTCCATCATCACATTGTAACATTTTACAGAAGCAAGATTAATGCATATTAGCTGTGATTTTCATTTGAGTTAAAGATTGATATGGCAGTTGGTCATCTGGATAGCTCAGTAAGATGAAGTCTGTGACACATGCCCAAAATAACAGTATTGATTTTCTGTCCCATGGGGAGAAGTTACTGATTTGTGCTTATTGGACATTTTTTCCTGGTGTTTTTTTTTTAATTCACTGTCCTCATGCAGATATCTCTTTAGAGACATAAATATTGATTTTCTATACATGGCATCAGACGGTTTATTGTAACAGTTGTGTCGCTCTAGTTCTTCAGTGTTGTACTCTCTTGTTACTTTGTATTTTAATGTTTGTGAAATCCCAGAAGATTTGCACGATTTAATTAGGTGTTATAGTTTTCTTTGGGGGTTAAAAAAAATGGGAAGGGAAATAAAATAGACATCAGACAGAAAGTGCATCTGACTGCATCAGCAAAAGCTAGGGAGAAGGTATTTGTTAAATGTTTGTTTTTAATGATATTTAGATGTTTCGATCTTTTCCTTGAATTTTTTTTTATAGAAAATACAGCCCTGTCACATTTTCCCCACTTGATTCTGACTTGTACAAACCAGCACACAGCATGCCATCTTCCTTCCCATATTTGTTTGCCGCCTTCCAGTTCTATTCTATTTTTCTTTAGATTTCCATGTTTTCTTTCTCCTGTTAGCTTCCATCTGAGAACCGTAGGAAAAATTTTGTGTTCTTTCATATGTGACCAAGTAATTTCTGTTGTGCGTTTCTGATTTCTTTAATCACACATTTAATGTCACTGCAGTTTGGTAATATTTGCACCAGACTTGTTTTTTTCTAGAAGTGGATTGATTCTCTTGGGTATTGTCTAGCCGACTTCCTAAGCAGCTATATTTATCCTGAATGACTCTCTTGGGTATTGTCCATCCGACTCCCTAAGCAATGATATTTATTGCCTCCTATATATAAATTCAGTTTATTTTGCATTTTAATTGTTCCTGATCTTATTTGTTTTTCTTCCTTTTCATCTCTTTTATATCATCATTTCCCTTATTGCTCCTAATGAAGCATGGAGCCACCACTGCAGCTAGTTTCCTTGCCGTTATCAAAGCATATGAATGCTCTTGCAGCATTGGTGTCTGTGGCAATTCATTGTGCATGATGAGGTTGCCAGCCCTCATACGCAGCTTTATATTAGTCGTCTCATACAACGTGCCAGAGGGAGCAGTAGGTTCCTGTTCTTTCTTTGTGTCCTCGGGAGCTACGCCGAGCGTTATTCTCATATAACCACATTTATTTCTTCATGAAGTTGGTCTGTTTTAAGCTGCTCTTGTCACCATATAGTTGGTTACTCCCTGAGTTCGGTTGATGAAGACTGGAAAGTCTACCTCCTGTGAAACTGACATTCTCAGAGGTTCTATTGTTTGCCTGCCATCCCTGCATGAACATGTGTTTGTCCAATGTTTAATTTGTTGAACAGATGGCATTTTAATCAGTGGTGGTCAGTTCTGTCTGAAAATTATCACTTGATCTCTGTTTGGTAAGGGATCATGTGCTTCTTACTTACTTAGTCGTTCCCCTTCTACCGTGAGGTGTAGAGGTTTGGAAGAGAGAGCGCCAGACTATCCTATCGGCTGTCTTCCTCCTGGCCTGGTTCCATTCTAGTCCTCGGTCCTTCAAAGATTGTCTAATGTTGTCCTCCCAGCAGACTCTGGGTCGTCCTGGGGGTCTGGATCCTTGGCTCTTTGTTTCCCATGCTTGTCGTGGTAGCCGGTCTTCTCCCATTCTGCAGACATGGCCAAACCATCTTAGTTGGTACTGTTCTACTTGGGTCTGCAGGGGGTGGGATTTAAGGCCTTGACGTATCGTCTGGTTGCGTACCATGTCTCTTCTTGTTACTTCAACCACCTTCCTCAGATATCTCATTTCTGAGGTTTGGATCTGGCTTTTGTGGGTTGTAGTCATTGCCCATGACTCGCATCCATATGTCAAGACTGGGACATAGGTGGAGCGGTATACAGCCATCTTCGTTTTCTTACCAACCTCTCTCTTGCTGAGGAATCCTCGATTTATGGCCTGAAAAAGTCTCCCAGCTGCTGCTTTTCGAGTGGCCAACTCTTCTTTGATGCCTCCCTTTCGGTCAATAATAGCTCCGAGGTATTTAAAGTGGTCTACCTGCTCCAGGACCTGTTCTCCCAGCTTAATCTGATGTCTTCTTTCTTCTCGTGATATCACCATGGATTTTGTTTTAGAGCTGCTTATGACCATCCCTCTCTTCTCCAGCTCTTCCTTCCAGACTTGCAGGTTGAATTGGAGATGTGCCTCTGATTTAGCAATCAGGGCAACATCATCAGCAAATGCCAGCTCCGAAATACATACCTGTCTCATCTTCCAGTACCCCACTGAATACTTTCTTGTTCTCTCCTTACATGCCTTAATGACATCGTCCATGAGGAGTATGAAAAGGTAAGGTGACAGGATATCACCTTGTCTTACACCAGTGGTGGTCCTGAACTCTTCTGACTTATGGTTTGCTGTCCTCACATAATTTCTGCAAGACTTGTAGAAGCTCTGTATAGCATGAATCAGAGGTGCTGGAATGTTTTTCCTTGCCAAACAATCCCAAAGTTTGCTCCAGGGGACCCTGTCAAACGCCTTTTCCAGATCTATGAAACAAAGATGGATCTCACTCTTATACTCAAGGGCCTTTTCACTCAGCTGTCTGAGTGTGAAGATTAGGTCTTGGGTACTTCGGTTCGCTCGGAATCCGCACTGGACCTCATCCAGTTGTGGCTCAGCTAGGCGTCGGAGTCTCTGCTCTAGGATTCTAGAGTAGATTTTACCAGGGACACTGAGAAGGGATATACCTCTATGGTTTCCACATTGTCGATTGTCACCCTTTTTGAAAATTGGTGTTATGATGAATCATGTGCTTCTGTTTTATACAACTCTTGTGTGTACTCTATGCCATTTTTCTTTGAAGCTATTTTTTTATTGTTGTTTTTAACTCTTCATTTGTTTTCCTGTGCCCAGTGTAAATTTTACTTCCTCCTTTGAGAAGTCTAACTGTCTTCTCATTTTCATACAACTGTGTTGGCATTAATCCACTGAACTTTCATTTTGTTGAATTTATAGCTGACTTCCATAAATGATTATCAGAGGCTGTCAATTATCAGTATAGTACATTACATACATACATTAGCCTTCAGCTCCCAAAGGAGCATAAGCCTTCAACTAATTCATGCCGTGTCCTCCTGTCCTGTGTCATCCACTCAATATCTTTCCGTGTTTTATTTGTCTCCAGTTTTCTTCTCCATGTTTTTTGGTCTCCCTCTACCTTTCATACCTTGGAGACTCCAAACCAAAGGACTGCCTAGTAATGCTATCAGCAGGTTTCCTCAATGTGTGTCCTTTCCGTTTACACCATCTTTGTCTCACTTCTAGTTACCATAAGCACAGTCTGGTTCTTGTCATCCGTTCCATGCTGATGATCATGTTACACCATTTCAATCCTTTTATTCTACTCAAGCACCCATTTGTTAAAGCTTGTAACTTCTAAGTTGTTGTTCTCCGACGTGACAGAGCCATACAGTAGGGCTTATCATGACATTTTAGTTGAAGATACTGATTTCTGTGTAGACTTGATTTCTTTTGATTTCCACGTATTCATGTTTTACTATGTATTCTAGGGCATTTATAACTGATAGGGAAGATGTGAGGAACACAGTCTTGGCTATTAGCTCATTCATTGTAGTGCTCCACAAACTTTGTCAACGATTCAAAAGTGTTGTGATCCAGTGGATCCCATCTCATTGTAACATCGCCGGCAATGAAGAGGCTGACAGAATGGCAAAAGAAGGTTCACATCTACCTCAGCCTGATGCAAGCATAACTTTTGAGGAGGCAAAGAGTTTTATCAGAATCAGTTACAGAAACAAATGGAATGTAGAACATCCAGGGCACACACAGAATGATGCTTACTACCAGCTCCACAGAAGAGAACAAGTGGTAATCTTCAGACTCCGCACTGGCCACAACAGATTGAGATACCATCTATTCAACAAGCTAAAGATAGGAACTACCGATCAGTGTAACTGTGGCACTGATAAAATGACTGCTGAACATCTGCTTCAAAGTTGCCCCTTATATGTGGTACAGAGAAAGTGCATATGGCCGACGCCAGCTCCTTTCGTGGAAAAGCTTTACGGGGATTCAAATAGCCTCAAACTGACTACTGCTTTCTTTGAGAACATTCAAGTGGACGTCTGAGAGTGTATGAAAAAGAAGAAGCTCATTCATTGTTTTGATACATACCCTGTGGTGACAGCTTATGTCAAACACAGCATTTTCAGTCACGTTGCTGTCGAGTTTTGGACTTCTTTTGTACACCACTGTAAAAGTACTATGAGCCAGGCTGTAGCCAGTAATATATTTGTAATGGAATGCATTGGTATACAAATTACAGTGGAGGGAAAAACTAAACCCATCAGTTGTTGATTTCTATTTAATGTGAAATGTTTGATTCACTTTAAAAAGCTCATCTCCTGTGTTTTCATTACTAGATTGCTTGCAACATCTTCCGAACTCTTCCTCCAAATGACAACCCTGATTTTGATCCAGAGGAAGATGATCCTACTCTAGAGGCTTCCTGGCCACATTTACAAGTAGGCATTCCCATTTTCCTTGTCAGTAAAATTGTAAACATTTATTCTTATATTTGTTTCATGTGGAGTGATATCATGGAAGAGAATACATGAACTAATTTTGGTCTTGAGTAGTGTATCTTCATAGTTTGTATTGATTGAAATGACCTTTTTAATGCTTTTAGCTATATTTATCAGCATAAAACTGACAGCAGCAATTATTACACAGAGCAGGTAACATTCTTTGATATTTAAGAGGAATTGTTTTCTACTTGTCACGTTATATATTTTGTCTTGTTTAGTTACTGAGGGTCTCTAACAAGACATAAAGAATAGGGCTACTGGCTTCCTGAGACATGTCATGAGAGGTGACTAATAGGATGTGCATAGGTCTGGCAACCCCATCATGTAAAACAGATTGCTACAGAAGCCAGCGCTACAAGAGCATATGAATGCTCTGGTGCAAGCTTCCTACAGGGGGGGGGGGGAGATACAATGACTGTTTGATGATTCTTGAGAAGAGAAAATAGGATGATAATGATGTTAAATTTTCTGTTAAGGTCATTCTGTATAGTGTAGACAGTTATTTTTGCAGGGAAGATAGAAAAGTAATAAAAGATGATACGGAAGTTGTGAAAATGTTTGTATCCTTGTGATCTCTGCAAATTCTGTGATGTCTTATTGTAATAACTCCATCCTTCCACAGATTGTGTACGAGTTCTTTCTGCGTTTTCTAGAATCTCCAGACTTCCAGCCCAGTTTGGCAAAAAAATATATAGACCAAAGATTTGTGCTTCAGGTCAGACACAAAATATAGTAGCTGTATAAATGACTAAATGCTATTTATTTGATGAACTGCTTAAGGGGTGTAAAAGTGCAAATTCCAGACGAAAAAGCATGTGTTTGTGATGTTAACATATTTCAGGGACTGTAAGATACCCTTGTATTTGGGAGCATGAACTTTGGGAGGAAAAAGTAGTTATTCACATTGGGCAATCATAGTCTTAAGTGTTACGCTAGTATTTTATTGTGACGATTGTTGTTAGGCATGGGGGCTGTTGATTAACTCATGCCTTTAGGATAAGGAAGAAGGTAAAGGTAGTCTTGACATTTTAATGGCTTTTGACATTGCGTTTTTTTATTTAAACTTTTAAAAACATTGCACATAATATATTCTATCATATTAGTTTACATCTGATATAGGCATATTGCAAGTCCGAATTAACAGCGCTTAAACATATTTTTCAATGAAAGTGAACACATTATTGAAGCGAAGCACTAAATTAGTGCATTTAGCAATTGAGGACCGTCGTGGTAAATGGTTATAGTGTCTTGTAAGTGTGCATTTGAGACTGCCTAATGCATTGAGAAATATTTTAAGAAGAAAATATAGAAAAGGGATAATGCTATTCTCGGTTTGGATGCTTTCAGTGCATATTTGGTTTTCTTTCTCTTGATCCTGGCAATACTCTCTTTTATGTCAAGGAAACTTTTGTTTTCTCCAGACTTGGGAACCAGTTAGTGGTGTAGACATGTTTGGTAGTAGATACAGCCTTTACTGGATCTGCCCGCTTCTTTGTTTTAGGTTGATTCTCTTAAGCTTTTCTGCTTAAGCCTTCCCCTTCCAAGGTGTTGAAGGCTATAACTTGGCCTCTATAATGTAAACGGTCCGTACTGGACATCATAAATGTAACGGGCTGTTTTACATGTCATAGTCAGAAATGGTCAGTGTTCGTTGAAGCATAGTAGGTGTCCGTGGCATGAATGTGACAGGCTCAGTTTGGCCACCGTAAATGTATTATTTAAATGTAAAAGGCCCTGGTTGGCCGCAACGATGCTGGCATTCGTTTAGTTGACTTGAAAGTGTTGAGGTGTTGCAGTCATAAAGTGTGTAGACATCAATGAGTGCGAATATGTGTATGGTGGTTCGTGGAAGACAGGCGTTTAACTGACATCACACTTTGGTAGAATACATGTAGTAACTCACAGAGAGTGGGAACACCTCTGACGTTTGATAGACTTTAATACACCACAACGACAGGTACGCCGACATCAATATAAATAGTCATTTGACAACTCAGGACATAGCATACACAACAGTTCATCGATAAGCTGTACATATATATATAAATAAAGCTGACCTCGTGCAATTCCCCTTTTGTCAGCTACAGCAAAATACCCCGTATTGGGAACGGGTCTTGATTACTTGAGTTTAACCAAACTCCCTTCTGACACCAGCAAGTCAGGTATGTTCTCGGGTCTTCAGCAGG
Organism: Oreohelix idahoensis; assembly: GCA_024509875.1. NCBI lineage: Eukaryota > Metazoa > Mollusca > Gastropoda > Stylommatophora > Oreohelicidae > Oreohelix > Oreohelix idahoensis. The sequence continues at coordinate 410,458 of JAMPIV010022499.1, read as the reverse complement.
CCGCACAATATGGCGGGCCCCTAGATACAATGGCCTCTGTGGTATTTCGATAACAAACAGGGTGAGTCAAACCTTGTCTAAATGGTATCACCTGTAAAGTTCTTCGGGCATACACCAGCCCAGTGCATATAATATTAGAATACTTCGTGAGCTCCATTACTGGTATTCTTTCCCGCCCAGGGAAAAGTCACTAGCTGGCTACAAAAAGTCATATATAATTCTGGCAAAAAAGAGGGAAACTGTTTAAGGGTAAATTACCTTAATGTCCCTTCAGAATAAACATCACAAAATTCACTTGCCTCCTAGGCGCATCAGAATATAACATGGGGAACAATCTTTAACCATCTTGGTCGAACATACAGAGGACTTCCCCAAAACCGTCTTGACCATCTCAAAAACTACAGCTCGACTCTTTCACCACAGTCCGTCTTAAAATCACGCCAGAATCTTCGCGCATGCGTCGAGAGACCCTAGACCCTTGAGCTTAGCTCAGATGGGCGAACATGTCAGGAAAAGCTGACATCGGTTCTAAAATTAGGCGCTGGGTTAACAGACAAGTGGGACAACCACCACTGTTAACTACAATCCCAGTAAAACATGAGTACCTCCCCTTTGATCAAGAATCTATTAAATTAAAGACTCTGCAAATTAAACAGGTACATTTTAACATACTATAGACTCAGCAAACTGACCGCAACAGTTTACCACAACCCCCGGGGGAAAAAAAATGAAACATTTTTTTTTTGGAAATACATCCAAGAGCAAGATACAACAAGCTCATAACGCACGAATGATGCGCAGATGAGAAGTACCACAAATAAATATAACGCCTAATATGAGGCTAACTCGACGCATAGAACGTCAGGTGAGAATATATCTCAGAACATTAGAGAAAACATCTCTCTAAGTACACACATATCCAGGGAGGTGCCACCAACGTACACTACAATGCTGGCAAAGTTACCAATATATCATTTTATACATCACATCAAGTACCTTATTTCCATGTTTAGCAAAGGAAAAATGATTTTAAAAAATAGCGGTGTCAATATCTTATTGTACCACAGTATAGTGATTGTATAGTGATACAATCACTTTAACAAATAAAGGTACATCATTCTAACATGCAATATCTGCATTAATACAATATTATATACAAAAATAACTATGTAGCTGATCCATCAAGTCTAACATCATAGTCTAAGCGGGCACATCTATAGTGTCATCCGACTGGTAAGTATGGACATCGTAATACATCGTGGTTGACAACATGTAAAGATTCTCCCAGCAACAGTAATGATTCTGCTGAGAAAATACAAATAACACAATTCTATATGACAACCGTTAGATTTTCTAATATACAGTAATCAAACATTCATTCTTAACTATAAACTGTGGCTTTGCGAACTTTCGTCCCTTATATTGCGATAACTAAACCTTCCTCCGTTATACCAAAGATGGTAACAGAGAAAGAAATCACCTAATTTACAACACTAAGGTGAACACAAATGTGCTAACATATATTGTTATAGTAAAGAACTGTCATAAGTCTAGACGTGTATCAGGAAATTTAGGACACGAGCTAAGTGGAGTCATGTGGGCATCTAGACAGTATATCCGCCATGACATTATCCGAACCACGGATAGCTCATACCGTGAAATGAAAAGGTTGAAGAGCAATGGCATATCAAGTGGATCTCGAGCTCTTCAAATTCTTACTCTGAATAGCTGTAAGAGCTTTTTGGTCGGTTTCCACAATGAAATGCGCACCAAGAAGGAATCTTTGTAACTTAAAGATTGACCAAACCATAGCCAACAATTCACGGTCTAGAACCGAGTAATTCCTTTCTGCCGCATTCAGTTTCCTAGAGATGTACATTACAGGATGCAGAGTTCCTGAATACTCCTGCATTAGTGCCGCCCCGATCCCAGTGGATGAGGCGTCACTACGAAGAACAAAAGTCTTATCAGTAACAGGTAGCATTAAGATTGGAGGAGATGAGAATAAATTTTTAATCTGATCCAATGAAGATTGGCATTCATGGGACCAGCGCACCACATTAGGAAACCCTTTCTTTAATAGGGTTGAAAGAGGTGCCATAATCGAAGATAGATTCAGAATGAATCTCCCGTAAAATTGTATTAAACCTAAGAGACTACGTACTTGCTTCTTCGTCTTAGGAATAGAAATGTTTAGTATCTTAGAAGTGTTGTGGTCCTCTGTCTTCAAGAGACCATGACCAACACGGTGACCCAGGAAAGAAATTTCACTAAACCCAACATAGGCTTTAGAGGGTTTTGCAGTCAAATTATGCTCGCGTAGAGTAGACAGTAACTCATATAAACCCAAATAGTGATCTTCCCAAGAATCACTGAAAAGACAAATATCGTCCAAGAATGCAATGACATCTGAACGATATGAGAGAATTCGACGCATCATGCGTACGAAAGTAGCTGGGGCGTTCATAAGGCCGAAGGGCATGAAATTCCATTGAATTAAACCCCTAGGTGTTGAGAAAGCAGTGAGAGGTTTGGCTCGTTCAGTTAAAGGAACTTGCCAATAACCTTTTGACAAGTCGAGTTTGGTAAAGAATCGAGAATTAAGAAAGTCTAATAAGTAGATCTTCTAACAAAGGTATAGGTTCAGCATTGAATTTCGTAACTTGGTTTAATTTGCGATAATCGACGCAAAGGCATATGTTATTGTCTTTCTTTCGAACAATAACCATGGATGAAGAGTATGCTGAAGTGGATGGTTCAATTATTTTCAATTGTATCATTTCATCCAATTCTTTCTCGACTTGTGTTTGAAAATGAATAGGGATAGGGTAAGGTCTGACCCTGATAGGATTATGGTCGGTAAGTATTATGTCATGTTCAATGACATGTGTGTGTCCAGGAATGTCGGTATGGACATCCTGAAAAGTTTGTAACATAGAAGAAACCTGTCGCTGTTCCTCAGTAGATAAATTAGGAGAAACAGTAACGTTTTTCCATGATTCCATAGAATGAAGTGGAATCACTGGAAGAGGAAGATTAACATCTGAGAAAATAGTTTCCTCATCCTGTATTACCGACAGGGATGAGTAATGACCATGTGGGACTGGAGCATCGTCCGTAGCCTGGAAAATAGGCTGCAAATAGTCTGGTTGTTCATGAAATTCCGTAAGCATATTTATGTGAAAAGTTTTATGCTTTCCATCAATATCGACAACATAGTCGACATCGGAAATTCTTGAGACTATTGCATACGGACCTTTCCATGCAATAAGAAGTCTGTTTTTCCTACAAGGGAGCAAAACAAGTGCTTTGTCGCCAGGACAAAGTTGTCGTTGGCATCTATTCTTTTTTGCAAACTGCCTTGCCTTTTCTTTTGCCTGAGAGCAATGACATACTCATATGAAGATTGTGTGTCATAGTTAATATTATTATCAGCAGTTATAAGATCATGAAGTAAAGACATAGGACCGCGCGATCGCACGCCAAAGACAAGTTCGAACGGAAAAAAACCTGTATGTTCATTGGGGACCTCTATATGCAAAGAGAGCCGCGGGTAAAACCCTGTCCCAATCCTGAGGATGATCCTCAGTTATCTTCCCAAGTAACTTCTTGAGTGTTCTGTTCAGATGTTCGACTAACCCATTAGACATTGGGTGCTAAATACTACTCGGAGACCTTTTAATATGCAGAGTAGACATCACCTGCGACATAGTGTCTGATATTAATTGGGTGCCATGGTCTGACAATATTTCTCCGGGAAATCCCAAACGAGAAAATATCAGCCATAAAGCGTCTGCGATATCGACAGTGGAGATGCTGTTAAGAGGTATAGCCTCTGGCCAACGTGTGCACATGTTAGGATAAATTGATGTCCTCTGGCTGACTTAATCTTAAACGGGCCAATAATATCTATTGCCATTTTCTGAAACAGCCGAATAGGAATGTCTGCAGCCTGGATAGGTGCTGCATGACGTGGGCCTCTTGATTTAACTTCTTGACATATTTTACAAGATCGGCAACAAATACGTATGTCTTTATTAACAAATGGCCAAAAGAAAGCCGCAAGAACTCTTGACTTAGTACGGGAAAAACCCATATGTCCAGCACACTGAGAGTCGTGTGCATGTTGCAGAATTTGCACTCTTATACTCTTGGGCACGAGAATTTGTGAATGCATAGACGTAGACGAGTCTTGTACCATACGTACAAGTACGCCATTCTTCATTGTAATCCAAGATTTGCGATTTGTGTTCTGATTCGGATCACCTTTTTTTGCAAGGATGAAGAATTTTTTTAACGAAGGATCATCTTTTTGCAATTTTATGAAAGAGTCATGCGAAATTACCAAGTTATCATCTTGGCTATGCACTTCATTACTTTCAGTTGATGAAGTTTGAGGCATATTAAGAGCTTGTGCTCTTGTGACCACTGCATTGGCAGCTTGGATATTTTGCTCTTCCCAAGCAGCAATCTGCTTCGGGGAACATTCCTTAACTCCGTGAATACGACCGATGATAAGATCCGCAATAGGATTCAGTAGAAGACACGCGTGGACATCTCCCGTAAAGAAGGGAGTAGCAATGTGAATGATAGCAGTTGGATATTTTTCCCAAGTGCCACCAAATGTCACACATTTGACCACTTTCCCAGTGACCCAGGTAGGATCTATAAGAGATTGCTTAACTCCGATAGTAGTGCATCCAGAATCAAAAAGTACAGAGACTGGATTATTATTCACTAGACCTTTATGTAAGATAAGAGATCCTCTCCTGTCATGCGCAACTGCAGCAGGGAGAGCAGGAAGAGGGTGACCACAACTCAAAGTAATTACAGTAGTCGGTTCAAACAGTGTTTTGCATTGGGGGCATTGAGATGCTCTCCCAAAATCAAAAGCAGAACAAGTGATAGCATTAGAGTTTTTATTAACGTTCACTTGACCACAGGCTCCCTGAGACTCTTGTTGTACAGAGTTTGCCTGGTGATATGATCTATGTTTGTTATGTTGAGATCTACCGCGATTATTGTTTCCTCTGAAATTGTCATTGTTTGCTCTACCATGACCGTAGTTCTGGTTCGAATCCCAGTTTCCATAGTCACTATTGTCATTTCCCCATTGATTAGAGTATCCACCAGTTTGGTTTCGCTGTCTTCGCGAAGAATAGCCTTGATAGTTCCTATTGTGACTACCTCTGCGAAAGTGTCCATAATTATTGGACCCAAAATTACGAGGACTGTCAGCTCATCTCCAGTTCTTAGAAGAAGAACCATTATGTGATGGATTGCCCTGATTTTGATCATGATTACGATTGCTCTTCTTATTAAAGTTGTGTTGAGCACCTTGAAATTTACGAAGAAAGTTAGGGCCATACGGTGCTGCAGAAGCAACTGGCAAACCTTCTTTAACTTTAGAATTGCTAACAGTTAAATGAGGGTGCGCAGTGACATACTGGCAACAATATTCTTCCATGTCCTTTATATTCTTAGGTTTAAGCTCATGTAGAAAAGCAAGAAAAGACTCATTGACAGATGACATAACTTTGTCTCTAAGTAATAAGTCCATAAGGGCTTCATATGTATGTTCTGTTTTAGACAGCTCAATCCATCGTGTAAATGTAAGACGTATCTTTGATATGAATTCTGAGAATTCTACACCAGTTTCAGGTAACATATTCTTGAAGCGAAGACGATAACCGTCTTCGTTAAGTTGATATTTCTTTAATAAGGCTGCCCTGACAACATCATAATTATTCTTGTCAGGCTCATCTACCATGCTTAACATAGTCAGAGCTTCACCCTTAAGTATCTCTGACAGCTGATTAACATACTCTGACTTATCCACCTTATGAGATTGACATGACCGTTCAAATCTATACAGATAGAACGTTATATCGTAACTGGAAGAATTGAAAGCAGGTAGTTTGACCTTATAAGTAGTAGTATTTGTCTTATTAGAAGTTGACTGATTATTTGGATCATTAGCATTACCCATATTCATCAACTTCAATTTCTCTAACTCCAAAGCTAAGAGTTTTTCTTCATGTTCAATTTTCGCTTTTTCTTTCCTCTCTTCAGCTTCTCTTTCTAATCTTTTATTTTTATTTTCCATTTGTAGCTGGATTTTTTTCTCCTCAGCCTCTCTTTCTAACCATTTATCTTCAGCCTCTTTATCTACAATCTTAAATTCTCAGCTTCTATTTTCTTTTGTTCAGCTTCTATTTTCTTTTGTTCAACACTTTCAAGTCAACTAAACGAATGCCAGCATCGTTGCGGCCAACCAGGGCCTATTACATTTAAATACTACATTTACGGTGGCCAAACTGAGCCTGTCACATTCATGCCACGGACACCTACTACGCTTCAACGAACACTGACCATTTCTGACTATGATATGTAAAACAGCCCGTTACATTTATGATGTCCAGTACGGACCGTTTACATTATAGAGGCCAAGTTATAGCCTTCAACATTATGGTGGCCAGTATGAGGAACAATCTTTAACCATCTTGGTCGAACACACAGAGGACTTCCCCAAAACCGTCTTGACCCTCTCAAAAACTACAGCTCGACTCTTTCACCACAGTCCGTCTTAAAATCGCGCCAGAATCTTCGCGCATGCGTCGAGAGACTCTAGACCCTTGAGCTTAGCTCAGATGGGCGAACATGTCAGGAAAAGCTGACATCGGTTCTAAAATTAGACGCTGGGTTAACAGACAAGTGGGACAACCACCACTGTTAACTACAATCCCAGTAAAACATGAGTACCTCCCCTTTGATCAAGAATCTATTAAATTAAAGACTCTGCAAATTAAACAGGTACATTTTAACATACTATAGACTCAGCAAACTGACCGCAACACAAGGTCATTTATTTTTTGGCACGTTGGATGGCCTGTTAGCTTCTGAATTTTTCAACTTGTTGCAGGACCCTACTTTCTCTTCTAACCATCATTGATTGTAGATATGTACTTTTTTCCAGTTCCTAAGTGGTATTGTCCTAATGCCTGCTGTTACGATTCTCATTTCATACTTTTAAAATTGGTTAACTTTATACAAGTTAGATTTCCAGCAGTCTCTTGTACATTACTTTGTATTTTGTAATGGTGGCTTAGGTGAGATGTTCACATAAGTTTTTTTATTTTTTTTTTGGGGGGGGGGGGGGTGGGGGGGGGGGTTTCTTTCTGCTGTGTTCTGTAATTTTTTAAACTTCATTCTCAAGTTTCTGCAGATCTAGCTTTGTGGTTTACAGTTTTTCCTTGAAGAGTGATGCGAGTGGCTGCTTGCCGTACTGCTTTGTTAAGGCTTTTGGTTCTTGATTTCATCTTGTTTTGTGTTCTAATGGAGCCGCGGTAGCACAGTGGTTAGTGCACTGGCTTCCTAGCTCAGTGGTCCATGGTTCGATCCCCAGTTGAGGTGGGATTTTTTAGACCGCAAACGGCTCCAGGGTCGACCCAGCCTCATTAATTGGGTACCAGAAGGATATGCCTCAGTGGGCGTGTAACGGGATCCTTTACCCTTACCTTTGTGTTCTAATGGTTTCTCAATACCTGTCTGTTGTCAGTGCATTTCTGTTCTTGTCTACTCATTTGTATTTCTATCGGAGCAATTGTTTTTGTTCTTGGGATATATAGGTCATTTATAATACCAGCTTTACTGGTCTGTGGTCACTTCCTGCTAGTTGATCAATCCTTCATTCATTCTTTTTCCTTCCTTGAGGAACATAAAGCTGTAGCTCACCTGCAATTTCGACTTTGCCTATGTCATCTTAGCTTCTTCTTCAACCTATCTTTGCCAGGTTCTCTTTGGCCTCCCTGCTCTTCTCTTCTTATTATCTAATATACTGTATGTAGGGTCTAATGATCTAGTTTTTCATTTTAATATATCTTACTTCTTAATTGTAATCAAATACTGTAAATGTATGCTTTTATACTACTTATAATGTTGCATCGCCATTAAACTAACACCTTAAGTATGGAGAATGTCTGAATAACTAGCAATAAAAGATGAGTAAGAGGAAGGGCAAAATTTAAGTCGGGCCTATATGCACGATTCTTATCTATCAGTCAATACCCTTTACCTCCCTAAGGAGCATAGGTCATAAAGCTGGATCTCGTATAGTGGAGGCGTCAACAATTCACTCCCTGTGTCAGTATCTGTTTGGGACTCAAAGCTGCTCACCTGTGGGAACATTTTCCGCATGTGCTGACAACACACTAAGTCCCAGGTCATTCAGCAGCGGATTCCCAAAATGTCACGAGTTCTTATTATATACCACCATAATCTATCTATCTATCTATCTATCTATCTATCTATCTATCTATCTATCTATCTATCTATCTATCTATCTATCTATCTATCTATCTATCTATCTATCTATCTATCTATCTATCTATCTATCTATCTATCTATCTATCTATCTATCTATCTATCTATCTATCTATCTATCTATCTATCTATCTATCTATCTATCTATCTATCTATCTATCTATCTATCTATCTATCTATCTATCTATTATTATTATTATTATTATTAATGTTTATTTTTATTTATTTTATTTTTACATTCATTATTATTATTATTCTTTTTTAATGTAAAAACGTACTTTAATTATGATGATTATTGCAAATGTAATATTACTTTTATAATGATAAATGCCTTAATTATGCTTATAGTAAATGTGAGGATGAAAGGATATAGTATATATGATGAGAGAGAGAGGAAGGGCAGAATGTCAGACGGGCCTGCGTGCCCAATTCTTAACCCTTTGAAAATAAAGTTCGTTCGTTCGTTCTCCTGCAAGTTCCAGTCAAGCGCATGTCTGATTATACTGTTTGATTGTTTCTTAAGCATGTGTCCTATCCATATTCACTTTGTTTGTAATCTTCAGCTCCGTTGGTTTTTTTGTTGTTGCATATTTCTGTTTTTCTGCACATTTATTAAATCTGGCAGTTGGCTATGGAGGATAGGATGGAGGCATTTGTTATTAAGTTTCTGGAGTTTGGATGTGTAATTTTAAGTGACAAGCTGTTTTTCCGTACAACAGATTTTACATTTGTGTTGAACATTCATTTCATTCATTCATAACCCTCCACTCCCAAAGGAGCATAGGAGCATAGACCTTCAACAAACACATGCCAAGTCCTCCTGTCACGTGCCATCATCTCAAGTTCTTTCCATGTTCTCCTTATCATTTTCACCTCTGTTTCCAGCTCTCTTCTCCATGTGCTTCTTGGTCTACCTCTGCTTCTCTTGCCCTGGGGGTTCCAGAACAAGGACTGCCTTGTAATGCTATCAGCAGGTTTCCTGAGTGTGTGTCCTATCCATCGCCATCGTCTTCTTCTCATCTCTTGTTCCACTGGCACTTGTCTAGTTTTTGTCATCAGTTCCACGTTGGTAACCTTGTCATACCATCATACCCTCTATTCTATGCAAGCACCCATTTATGAAAGTCTGTAGCTTTTTGGTAGTTGTCTTTGTTGTTCTCCATGTCTCAGAGCCATACAATAGGACTGACTTCACATTTGAGTTGAAGATTCTTATTTTCGTGTTGGATCCGATTTCTCTTGATCTCCATATATTTCCCAATGCAATGAAAGCTCCTCTTGCTTTTTGTATTCTTATTTTGATATCACTCTGTCCCTCCAACTTTGTCTATATTGCTGCCAAGATATGTGTACGATTCTACATCTTGTATTGGTGCTTCTTCAAGTTCAACCCTGTTATCATTACCTGCATTTATTATCATTATCTTTGTCTTTTCCCTGTGTATTTTCAGACCCAATTGCTGTCATTCCCGCCTCTGTCCTACCCCTGAGACTGTCCCTGCCTCCTCTACTCCATCTCGTTCCCAGGTTGTTTGTATTCCCTCCGATCTTGCCCTCTCTGAGGGAGAGCTTTCAGTCCTCAGCAAGGGCTTGCACTTTGTCCCTCTCCAACCATCCTCTGATCAGTACAATCTCCTCCAAGATGTCCATCGGTTTCATCGCCGTCTGCGACTTCAGCTCCATTTCCGCAACAGTGATGGTCCTCAAAGATCGCAGGCTGAATCAGATGATGCCTTTGCACGCTTTGCTCCTCCCAAGAATAAACATTTTACACCCTCTCCTGGGGCTTCCCACGCTCTGGATTTATATATTCAGAATACCCTCCACGACATTCAGCAGCTCCAACCTCAACGCCTGCGTTATTCAAACCTTTCTTCTGATGAGTCTCATGCCCTTACTAAGCTCCGCCGCAGAGATGACATTGTTATCAAACCGGCTGACAAAGGAGGTGCCATTGTGGTATGGTGCAAGGACCTGTACCTCCAAGAAGGTAATAAGCAGCTCACCAACAGCTCCTTCTACCAGCGCCGTGACAGTGATGCGACAGTCCTCAACAATCGTCTGGTCCATGACACCATCAAAAGTCTTATCGCCAACAAGTCCTTACCTTCTAGCGCTTCTCATCTCCGTATTGACAATAGTGGTCTGGGTAAGCCTGTGTTTTATATGCTTCCCAAAATTCATAAACCCTCCAACCCTGGGAGACCCATTGTCTCTGCGTGTGCCTGCCCTACCGAACGTATATCAGACTTCCTCGACGGCATCTTCCAGCCTATTGTAGAGCAGCTTCCTTCCTTCTTAAAGGACACAAACCATGCTCTTACTACTTTTTCCTCTATTCAGCTTTCTCCAGACCGTACCTACCGTTTATTTCTGTTAGATGTTTGCTCACTTTACACTTCCATTCCTCACTCTGATGGTCTCCGAGCTCTCCGGTTTTTCCTGGACCAGCGTACGCACCCCTCTATCGCTACAGAGACTCTCCTGCGCCTTGCAGAACTGGTCCTTCGACTCAATTCCTTTGAGTTCAATGGACAGTTCTTTGACCAAATAAGTGGAGTTGCCATGGGCACCAAGATGGGTCCCAGTTATGCCTGCCTCTTCATGGGCTACCTGGAGTATCAGGTGTGGCAGCAGTATCCTGGACCTTTTCCATTGATGTATCATAGATACATCGATGATGGCATAGGTCTCACCGATATGCCAGAGGTTGACCTATCTAGGTTCATTAATTTCATTAACAACTTCCACCCTGCGATCCAATTCACCTCTCACATCTCCACTGTCTCTGTTAATTTCCTTGACATTGTTGTCACTATCACTCCGCCCCACCTCACCACTTCGGTGTACTACAAACCCACCGATGCACACAGTTACCTCCTTTATACTTCCTCTCATCCTCCGGCTTGTCGGGACTCCTTGCCTTTCTCACAACTTCTCCGCCTCCGTCGGTTATGCCAAGATGATGACAACTTTCTATGCCGAGCACAAGAAATGTTGGACTTCTTCCGTAACAGACAGTATCCAGAAGATGTTCTTACCTCTGCCTTAGAACGTGTTCTCCCTATCTCACGTCTAGAGGCCCTCAAACCCAGCCAAAATACCTCCTCTGATAGAGTCAAGTTAATAATGACCTATCACCCTCACAGCACTGCTGTCAAAAGGATCCTGTTTCGCCACCTACCTCTCCTCCTAGCTGACCCAGTGGCGCGGGAAGCATTTAGTGAGCCACCCTTGCTGGCATATAGACGGGACAAAAATTTGAGGGACCTCCTAGTCCACAGCCGTCTGAAAACCGTCAACGATGGCCACTTTGGAACCAAGCCATGTAACCGTACACGATGTAAGACATGTCAGTATGTAATCGAAACACGTTCAGTCTCGTTCCCTAACGCCAAGTTCACCATCACCCATGGCTTCACATGTGAGTCACGCAACGTCATTTATGCTATTATATGCAAACGTTGCACCATTACGTACATCGGCCAAACGGGCACACGACTGGGCGACCGATTCTGCAGACACCTCTATGACATCTCTCAGTTTAATTCCACACCTGTGGCCATCCACTTCAATGGCCCTGACCACCACGGTGCCACTGACATCCAGGTGACAGCCATCAGATACTGTTCCTCGGACGCCAACAGTCGGTTTCGCCAGGAACAACGCCTCATCCATCTTATGGGTTGCCTCAAACCACACGGTTTGAATACCCAACATTCTTTTGTCTGAGACGCCTTTCTCTATCGAGTCCCTGTTGTATGACTTTCTACTTTGATGCGATCACCCTTTTTTTTTATTTTTATTTATTTATTTTTTTAAATTTAATAATTTTTATTTATTTTTTTTTTTTTTTTAATTTTAATTTAAATTATGATTATTATTATTTTTTTTTTTTAATTAATTTTTTCCTTTATTATTTTTTATTTTATTTATTTCTTTATTTAGTTTTTATTTTTATCTATTTATTTATTTGTTTTAAATTTATTTATTATTATTATTTATTTATTTATATTTTATTTATTTATTTTTATTTTATTTATTATTTATTGATTACTTTTTTCTCACTCTTTTCCAGTCCTTGTTTTCATTATTTCTTATTTTTATATACTATCAACTTCCTCTTTCCAGTTTAGTGGCAGCCATCTTGCTTTGCTTCACATGTGACTGGACTTAATATTAAGGGAGTTTCTTTTCTCTTATTTTTATAGTTTCATGTTCTCTACTTAATTCTCATTTTCTTTCCCTCCTGTCTCTTGTTTGTCTGTCCCTGACGAAGGCCTTGTGGCCGTAACGTAGGTTTTTCTTGTCCTTCTCCTTGTAAGACGTATTACTATTTGTGTGTGTGTGTTTTTTTGTTTTTTGTTTTTTTTTTCAACTGTGTGACCTCTCATAGAGTGTTTTCAATTTGTCCTGCATCTGATTACGGTTATGAGACAGAAGAGCCAAGTCATCAGCAAAATCCAGATCATCCAACTGCTTAGTCAGAGTCCACTGGATTCCATTTCTGTTGTGTGTTGTCGATGTTCTCATAACCCAGTCTATTGCTAGTAAGAAAAAAAATGGAGACAAGAGGCATCCCTGTCGCACTCCTGTTCTTATCCCAAACGGTTCTGTAAGCTGTCCTTCATGAAGAACTCTGCATGTCATGTCTTCATATGTTTTCTTTATTAAATTAATGATCTTCAGGGGAACTCCATAATGCCTCATCAATTTCCAAAGTGATTCTCTGTCTACACTGTCAAATGCCTTTTCGTAGTCCACAAATTCGATGTATAGTGGTGAATTCCATTCCAGACTTTGTTCAACTATTATTCTCAAAGTGGCTATCTGGTCTGTACAGGATCTGTTTTGTCGAAAACCTGCTTGTTCATCTCTCAGTTTCTTGTCTATGGACTCTTTTAATCTTTCAAGGATAATCCTGTTTAATACTTTTCCTGGCACTGAAAGTAACATTATTCCTCTATAATTTGTGCACTCTTGTAAATTTCCCTTCTTAGGCAACTTAACCAGATATCCTTCCTTCCATTCTGCTGGTATCTCTTCCTTTTCCCAGACTTTACCAAGTAATTTATATAACATCTCTGTAGCCGTGTCGATATCTGCTTTTATAGCCTCTGCTGGAATGCCATCAGGTCCAGACGCTTTTCCATCTCTTAGAAGCTTTATGGCTTTCTTTATTTCTTCCTTCGTTAGTCTTTCACCATTAATTTGTAGCTCTTCTTCTGCTGGCTGGATGTCCGAGGGGTTTTGTGGAGCTGGTCTATTGAGAAGGTCCTCAAAATATTCTGTCCACCTCTTCATTTGCTCTTGTATATTGCTGAGCAGTTTTCCATTCTTATCTTTTATGAAGCAACTTGTTTGCTTGTATTTCCCCGTTAGCTTCTTTGTGCTGTTATACAGTTCTCTCATATTCCCTTTGGCTGCAGCATCTTCTCCTCTCTTGCCAACTCCTCAATATACTTCCTTTTGTCTCCTTTGATAATTCTTTTTACTTCTTTGTTTGCTTCTGTGTACACTTCTTGAGCCTTGGCTTTGGAACTTCTGGTTTTGCTTGTGTTTAAATCTGCTTTCTTGTTTTTCCTGTCTTTTATCTTATTGATGGTTTCTGTTGTTATCCATGCTTTTTGTTGTCGTTCCCTTTTCCCCAGTGTGTTGAACAGCCTTATTTTATTGTGAAAGCTGCAGAGTTCCTTACTGAAAGGAGGGGATTTAAGGAAAATCTGTCTATCTTTATCCTGGCATTGACATCCAGATCTTGTCCCTCCTCCTTTGTCCGTGTTACTTGTAAAATTTTTGAGTTGTGAAATTTGTTAATCATATATCAATCGATCCATCAATATTGAAAGAAGGCTGTTTTGTTAATTTTTATAACAGTAGCCCGAATGTGAAGCATATCTGGAACAAGAACTCGCTAACATTCATCATCATGTGACGTATTCTTTCCAGAACGTTGTCTCCATTACAGCTGCTCTGAACGCATCACGATTCTGGGCAAGTCGACCTGCATCAGCCAAAGACAAAAGTTCAGACTTTCTGTGATGTCCTGGGTCCATCGTTATCTAGGTCGACCCCTTCCCCTTTTCCCAGGGACCATGCCTTCCATCACTATTTTTTCCATACTATTATGTATTTTTATTTGACCGAAAAATTTCAGCTTCCTTATTTCGATGGTATTTAGGAGCCAATTTTCCTCTACGTTTAGTGAGTACAGTACTTCTCTGTTGGTCCTTTTTTCTGTCCAGGGTATTCTCAACATCCTTCTGTAGCATTTCATTTCGAATTATGTAACCTTTTTTGCAACTGTTTTATTGAGTGTCCAAGTCTCACAGCCATATGTTGTTACTGGGAATATACATGCTCTGATCAGTTGTAACTTTGCTAATTTGCTTGTGCCTTGCCATAGGTTTTTCTTCTGTATTAATTTATCTAACATTACATTCGCTAACATTACAAAGTAGAAAACGTTAGTGACATTGTGTTCGGGAAAGAAATATTATAAAATAAAAAAACTGTCACCATCGGTGGTTTCTATCAAATGTATACATATAATGGCTTGTATTCTTTTTTAAAATCAGCTTGCTTTGGAGTTACATATAATTTATTTGAATCTTTATGTGATAGGGTGGGCGAGATGATGATGATGCTCTTGTGATATGTGATCACTTTCTTGCACACTCGCACCGACCCGAACAACAATGAAACTCTGATTCTAAGGCAGGGGCTGTATTTATTCATACAACCCAGTCAGTGACAATAAACACACAAAGCAAACATTAAACAAATAAAACAAAGCAAACAAAACACCCAGCCAGTGCTCAATTGCTAATCCTGAAACGCAAACAAAGCACCGACTAGTTAAAAAATAATATTAAACGATATGTACAACGAATACTCTCATTAATGAGCATAAACCACCACCTCGCAACTGATCCATCTCAATATTCGTCCCTGCACTCTGAAGCATGTTGTATATGTCGACTGATGAGATTGGGAACTCATCATATAAAACACATTGTTACAGAAACAAACCACTGCCATAGCATATAAATGCTTCGTGCAGGCTTCTGTTGGATTCTGCTCACTGGTGTCGCCCTGCTCCGCAAACAGGAACGATTATGCCTCAGATGTGCTCCACGTACCAAAAGTAGGGGTATCATATTTACAAGGCATATTAATGACTAGAACTAAATACATCACTAAGCCTATAACACGTGGCTGCCATCTTGCGAGGACAGCATACAGCCATGCTAACAACCCAGCTAAGCTGCGTGGTTGTACATTCTATAGTAACCTTACATTATAATACTAAAAATTATAGAAATAATGGCTTAGCAAAGCTATTTAAGGCAGTACAGATAGCCAATAGAGATTTTACACTGTATAAAGGACTAAGAAAGCTAACACCAATTAGCTATAGCCGATCTTACTAATACTTACACCACATTATCAGTCTAACATTACATAAGAAGCACAGGACTTTATTCTAGTAAGCTGTAACATATTAATAAATTGCAGCACTCTTACTTACTTAGTCGTTGCCCTTTTACCGTGAGGTGTAGAGGTTTGGAAGAGAGAGCGCCAGACTATCCTATCAGCTGTCTTCCTCCTGCCCTGTTTCCATTCTAGTCCTCAGTCCTTCAAAGATTGTCTAATGTTGTCCTCCCAGCGGACTCTGGGTCGTTGTGATGCTACACTGTAATTCTGTCTTTTAACAGGCCCGATTCTGTGGTTCTAGTTTGAGTTTTCACCATTTCTCTTCACTTTGTAATTATATGGGTTTGCCTTGTTTCTTCTCATGTGAATATATCGTGTTCGGTATTTTTGAGGAGGTAATTTTAATGGGTTCGTTTTAGGTCGGTAGGTTTATTTTTCACTCGATCAGTTTTACTTTCTTCTGATTTTCCGTTGTTTACGGAAATCGCTATTTTCGGGCATGCCTGTAATGACGCGTCAGAAACGCACGTGGACGTGATGTCATTTTTGAACACGTGGCCATCACGTAATGTGACGCAATTTCCGGACACGTGCAGCTTGGGATATGCATGGGAGAGGAATTCGCGTGGGTGTTTTCTCTTGTATATAATGAGGGAGGAAACCGCGGGCAATTGTCTCTGAAGAAATAATTGCCTGGCCGTAGGACGTCGTAATTATCGTTCTCCACTGTGGGAAAAACCAGCGATAATCGGTATGTAACTGTTTTATTCATCGTTTTACTTATTAGTGGGTTTTTTAGAATTTCGCCCGTAGTTAATTTCTTCGGGGGACATTAACTTTTCAGTTTTAAAATAAACGATAGTGCCATCCATTATCATTTTTTGAAGAACGACGTAAATGCAACAGTGTGCTTATTCTTTCTATGATTTTGGCAGTAGTTAGGAGTGTGTGAAGTTGTGAGAAACACGTGTGCCCATATTTATAGAATGTTATGTAAAAACCACCATTTATTTCTGTGTATTTACTAATGTAATTTTATGGGGAAATCCCTGGTGTGTTCGTTAATTTTTCTGAGCCTTACAATGTGAGAAATATTGTCGGAGGGTTCAGATTTATGTTGTAAGGGAATTATACTGCTTAGAGGAGTAAACTGTTCCTATAGCGAGATTTAATTTAATTTTGGAGCAAGCCGGGAAACCTCAAAGGGTAATGTTAAAAAAGGGAGACCCCGGAATTTCGGACAAAAGAAGTTCCCGAGTTGAAAATGTTGACACGTGGGTAGCCATGTGTGACGGCCAAGTGGCCCGTCAGACAGGTTTTGTTTATTTGGCTGGCGGATTTTAGTTGAGAGAGAGAGAGAGAGGAGGAGGGAGATTTAAGTGCCACGTGGAATAGAAATATTTTATGTATCGTTTTCAGAACGAGAGAAGGGGAGAGGGAGGAGAGAGATTTAAGTGCCACGTGGGTAATATTAATTTTTGTATTGTTGTACATGACGAGTGAGCCACGTAGGCAATATTATTTCATGTATTGTTGTAAATGACGAGTGAAGGGGAGTTAGGTTAGAGATGCGTTAGGTTGGAATTGTTATACAATAGACGCATCTTCTTTTAATTTCAGCGAGTCGCGGCAAGAATAGTGGGGGAGCGTAAATTTGCCCATGTGCAAAATTACCCACGGCAACAGGACCTATCTTAAGGGTCAGACCTATGGTCTCTGGCAGTGAAGTCCCTATTCTTCAGCTGGACTGTGGTTTATTTATCATACAGCCGAGAGCATCGCTATTATAGTCTCTAGCAACGGCAGGTGGCCGTGAGACTGGTTTCAATTGCGTACAGCCGGAAATCAAGGCTGTGTTTTTTTCCCCCTAACTCCGGAGCGGGTTAAAAGAGGGAAGCTATTCAGCAGCAGAGAAGTTTTGTCGACAGTTCATCAAGTACCTCATGCTTGACGCCAGAACTTCATCATCATCATCGCAGAATTCAGGAACAGGTGACAGGGTTACCATACCTAGGTCCTGAAAGTAATGAGAGTGTAACGGAGACGCCGCATCATCAGTCGTCGAGTGTTAGAGAGACACTGAGACCAAGAGAGAGAGAGAGAGAGAGAGGAGGAGGGAGAAAATAGACAGGACCAGTAGGGTCTGTTCAGTATCCACTTGACGGATAGATACTGAGCCATTGTGTTACTCCAAGTCTATTATTTGTAGCATTTCCAGTGGTGTTAGTTAGCGGCGCATATCGCCTAACAAGCGGAAAGCGGTGTAGACGGTTCGTTGAGGAAGAGTCAACAGGACTGAGACAGTAGCAATCTTAGTGGTATTAGAGAGTGGAGGCTAAAGTTGACAGCCCCACCAGATCAGAGTACTTTAAAGCACTAACCATTTTTATTGTTCCTCAGCAGGGTGACAGGAAGAGTGAATGTGATTGAGGTTTTTTTTTTTGAGGGTCTTACAATTTAATCGTTACTTGTTTTCAGGCCGTGCAACAGTGCACACTATCGACTGACTTGATGACGTATGATGCCATTTTTTTTGTTTTTCTTGTATGTAAATAAATATATACATATATATTTACTGGATCAGATTCTACTCTTTACTATACTTACTGTACGTCGTCTGTATAGTGGTGTCTGTGGTCGTATTTATACACCTTATCTCCTTGTATTTAAAGGAAGTCAGAGGAGGGTGAGGTTATAGCCAGTTTGACGTCACGAAGCGGCAAGGGGAGATTCAAATCCTGGGTCTATCTCTTGAGCCAATAGTCTCACCTGTCCACAGGCATGCCATTTTCCATCTAAATTCTATCTTCTCAGACTTTCTCATACTAGGGTCTTGCTTTCATTCAGGCAAACTCTATAAAAGTAAAACCACTTCGTGACAGTCGTCCTGGGGGTCTGAATCCCTGGCTCTTTGTTTCCCATGCTTGTCATGGTAGCAGATCTCCCATTCTGCAGACATGGCCAAACCATCTTAGTTGGGACTGTTCTTCTTGGGTCTGCAGGGGGTGGAATTTTAGGCCTTGACGTATCGTCTGGTTGCGGACCATGTCTCTTCTTGTTACTTCAACCACCTTCCTCAGATACCTCATTTCTGAGGTTTGGATCTGGCTTTTGTTGGTTGTAGTCATTGCCCATGACTCGCATCCATATGTCAAGACTGGGAGATAGGTGGAGCGGTATACAGCCATCTTCGTTTTCTTACCAACCTCTCTCTTGCTGAGGAATCCTCGATTTATGGCCTGAAAAAGTCTCCCAGCTGCTGCTTTTCGAGTGGCCAACTCTTCTTTGATGCCTCCCTTTTGGTCTATAATAGCTCCGAGGTATTTAAAGTGGTCGACCTGCTCCAGGACCTGTTCTCCCAGCTTAATCTGATGTCTTCTTTTTTCTCGTGACATCACCATGGATTTTGTTTTAGAGCTGCTTATGACCATCCCTCTCTTCTCCAGCTCTTCCTTCCAGACTTGCAGGTTGGATTGGAGATGTGCCTCTGATTTTAGCAATCAGGGCAACATCATCAGCAAATGCCAGCTCTGAAATACATACCTGTCTCATCTTCCAGTACCCCACTGAATACTTTCTTGTTCTCTCCTTACATGCCTTGATAACATCGTCCATGAGGAGTATGAAAAGATAAGGTGACAGGATATCACCTTGTCTTACAGCAGTGGTGGTCCTGAACTCTTCTGACTTATGGTTTGCTGTCCTCACATAATTTCTGCAAGACTTGTAGAAGCTCTGTATAGCATGAATCAGAGGTGCTGGAATGTTCTTCCTTGCCAAACAGTCCCAAAGTTTGCTCCAGGGGACCCTGTCAAACGCTTTTTCCAGATCTATGAAACAAAGATTGATCTCACTCTTATACTCAAGGGCCTTTTCACTCAGCTGTCTGAGTGTGAAAATTAGGTCTTGAGTACTTTGGTTTGCTCGGAATCCGCACTGGATCTCATCCAATTGTGGCTCAGCTAGGCGTCGGAGTCTCTTCTCTAGGATTCTAAGTAGATTTTACCAGGGACACTGAGAAGGGATATGCCTCTGTGGTTTCCACATTGTCGATTGTCACCTTTTTTGAAAATTGGTGTTATGATGGCAATCTCCCAATCCTTTGGTATGGTCTTGTTGCACCACGCTGCCTGTAGGACCCTTAAGAGTAATAGGTCACCTGATTCTCCCATGTACTTAACCATTTCTGGTGTTATACCATCATGCCCTGCTGCTTTGCCCATCTTGATTTTCTCCAGTGCTGCCTTCAGTTCTTCCATCTTTATGTCATCTTCATCACCATTGGTTTCCTCTTCTGTGCTAGTGGTTATCATTTCTGATGCTTGACCTTGCTCACCATCAAGGGGTTCTGAGAAATATTCTTTCCATCTTTCCATTACTTCCTTCGGGGCAGTAAGCAATTTGCCTTGCTTGTCCTTTATAAATTTGAGAGGGCATTGTTTTTCCTTCCTCATGTTCTTTAGGATCTTATAGAACCATTTCTGGTTTTCGTGCACATCTTTTTCTAGCTTTTCTCCAAATTCTTCCCAGGACTTCTGTTTTGCTGCTAGCTCCTTGTTCTTTGCTTCTGTTCTAAGTATCACATATTCTCTATATTTCTCTATTTGTCCTGCTGTGTTTTTAGCTCCTAAGTATTGTTTCCATGCCATTTTCTTCTCTCTTATTTTCTCTTTGACTTCCTCTGTCAACCAAGGTGTCCTCTTTCTCTTGTTCCCAAGTCGGACTTCACCACATGCTTCTGCAGCAGCTGTCTTTATGATGTCCTTTAATTTAAGCCAGAGGGTTTCCAAGTCATCAGGTTGTTCTTCTGTGTTTCTCACCGCTGTAGCAATAAGCCCCTGATATCTGGTCTTAATTTCTGGCTCTCTCAGCTTGTAGGTCTTAATGCTCATTTCTCCTGTTTGTTTACTTGGTTTCTTGTGTGATGTTGGGCAGTTCCTAGGTTGAGCAACTCTTTCAGTTGTTCTTTTGATTGTAAGCAGGTAGTGATCACTTCCATCTCTGGCCCCCTCCAGACTCTAGCATCCCGGACATATTTGAATGAGCTCCTCCTAACAATGGCATAGTCGATTGTCACGAAGTGGTTTTAATTTTATAGAGTGTGCCTGAATGAAAGCAAGACCCTAGTATGAGAAAGTCTGAGAAGATAGAATTTAGATGGAAAATAACATGCCTGTGGACAGGTGAGACTATTGGCTCAAGAGATAGACCCAGGATTTGAATCTCCCCCTGCCGCTTCGTGACTAAAAAAAAATGGCTATAGTCTCCCCACCTCTGACTGCCTTGAAACACAAGAAGATAAGGTGTATAATTACGACCACAAACACCACTATACAGACAACATAGAGTAAGTATAGTAAAGAATAGAAGCTGATCCAGTAAATAATATATGTATATATTTATTTACATACAAGAAAACATAAAATGGCATCATACGTCATCAAGTCAGTCAATAGCGTGCACTGTTGCACGGCCTGGAAAAACCAAGGTAACAATTAAATTGAGAGACACTCAACAAAAAAAACCCCAAATCACATTCACTCTTCCTGCCACCCTGCTGAGGAACAATAAAAATGGTTAGTGATTTAAACCAAATCTACTTTGGTGGGGCTGTCAACTTTTAGCCTCCACTCTCTAACACTAATAAATCTTAGTCCTGGTGACTCTTCCTCAACGAACGGCTACACAGCTTTTTACTAGTCAGGCGATAGGCGCCGATAACTACACCACAAGAAATGCTAAAAATAATAGACTTGGTTTTTCGAACGCAGACTCAGTGTCTATCCGTCCAATGGATACTGAACAGACCCTACTGGTCCTGTCTATTTTCTCCCTCCTTCTCTATCTTTCTCTCTTGATCTCAGTGTTTCTCTAACACTCGAGGGATGATGATGCGGCATCTCCGTTACGCTCTTTTCTTGATTTCTATCAGGATCTAGGTATGGTAACCCTGTCACCTGTTCCTGATTTTGGTGATGACGATGTTCGGATATCAAGCATGAGGGACTTGATTAACTGTAGACAAAACTTCTCTGCTGCTGAATAGCTTCCCTCTTTTAACCCGCTCCGGAGTTAGAGGAAAAAAAAAACACAGCCTTGATTTCAGGCTGTACAAAATGAAACTAGTCTCCCGGCCACCTGCCGTTGCTAGAGACTATAATAGCGATGCTCTCGGCTGTATGTTAAATAAACCTCGGTCCAGCTGAAGCATAGGGACTTCACTGCCAGAGACCATAGGGTAATTTTCTTTTGCTCCTGACGATACTCAAGTACTCTGACCCTGAGATATGTCTTTTGCCGTGGATAATTTTATTTGACAAAATTATGCTCCCCACTGTTTCCGCCGTAACTCGCTGAAATTAAAAGAAACAGCAACTCATGTACACCCACTCTAAAATCGCTTATCTCTAACATATACGATACATAAAATAATTCTATACACGTGTCTCTTCATTCTTCTTCTTCTTCTTCTTTCGTTCGCTTGAAATATATTGTCTATATCTGCAATGTTGTTTCTTGTATAAACTTCACTGTCTTTTGTAGTTCATACAGAGGTCCATATAGTTTTGCTTCCAGTGTTGTTTCTCTGGGCCAGTGGGTTTGCCTCAATATATCATATTCGGGGCAATCTTGCAGTACGTGCTCCGCTGTCTGGGGTGCCTGTCCACATGTACACATGGCTGAATTGCCAATCTTGAATTTTGTATACATGTGGCTGCGGAGGCGGTTGTGTCCTGTTCTGAGGCGCAGAATGACTATTTGTTCTGATCTGTTCATAGCTTGGTAGTCATCCTGCGTTGGTGTTGGTGGCTTTCTGATAGATTTGATCATCTTTTTCTTCTGATGGTACGTTACTGGTACATCCGGTTGTTCGTCTGCAGCACCTTCTTTAGCCAGTCCGTCTGCTCTCTCGTTTCCTGGTATTCCACAATGAGACGGTATCCACTGCATGGCGACCCTGCGCTGGTTGCACAGTTCAGAAAGTAGGGCCTGTATAACTGGCAATTTTCTGGACTGAAGTGCTTGGAGTGCTGATCTTGCATCTGTCAGGAATACTACAGGCTGTGGACCGAGATTGGTGTTCAGTAGTTTCTCAGTTGCCACCTTGATTGCCTGGACTTCTGCATCATAGTTGTTACAGAATTTCCCCGTTGGTACTCTGACCGTATCCCTAGTGTTGTTTGGGTATTCTATGTACACTCCTGCTCCTCCATTCTTTACTGCATTCTGTGCTGACCCATCCGTGTATACTCGGACCCAGAGGTCCTGTGGGTATTTATCATCCAGGAAACTGAGAGTGACTGTCCTACGTTGCACGCTGTTCTGTTCATCCCTGTCGAATATTCCTTTCACTTTTGTGTGGATGTGTACTGGTAGTCCATGCTCCTCTCTCCAAGGGGTTTGTTCTGGCACAGACTTTAGAGGGCTGTTAACTTCAGGCAGGTCTGAGGTTTGTCTACGAAATCGTTTGGCCTGGTGGATAAAGCTGCTTCTTTTCAGTCGCCCCATTGCTAGGTTTTGGAATCTGTCCTTCATTGGATGGCTCGGCATACAGAGGAACTTTTCTGCCTGTGTTAGCACTTTCGTGTCTCTGCGTTCTCTCAGTGCTTGTATCCTCCCCATTTTCTCCATCTCCACTATAGGCGTTGATTTCATTGCCCCCGTGATGACCCTAAGCGCCTGGTTTTGCACCTTATCTAGCTCTTGTAATGTGGTGTTTGATGCTGGACACCACGCAGCTGACCCATATTCCAGGTGTGGTCGTATGCCCTGCTGGTAAACTTTACTAAGTATTTTCCCGCTGGCTCCCCATGTGGTTCCACTTAGTTTTCTCAGGATGGCTAGCTTCCTCCTGGCCTTTGTTGCTGCCTTGTTGATGTGCTGCTTCCATGTCAGCCTATCATCGAATGTAACTCCGAGATAGGTGGGTTGTTTATCTTCTCTCAGGAGCTCTTTGTTTATCTTGATGACACCAGCTTTTTGTTTGGGAGAGAGGGTGAAGAGCGTAGTGCTGCACTTGTCTGTGTTGATGCTGACACACCATCTATTTGCCCATGAGGTTAAGGCATCTATAGCTCTTTGTAGCAGTTTGGTGGCCACTGTTGCATGCTCATCTGTGCACCATATTACCAGGTCATCAGCGTACATTGCCACTTTCATTCCATGTGGTAGTTCAGCAACCAGGTCATTGATGTAGACTAGGAAAAGTGTGGGGGACAGAACCCCTCCCTGAGGGACGCCATGACGCAGTAGAATTTTCTTACTCTTGAGGCCATCTAGTTGTACTCGGGCTCTTCTGTTATGCAAGTATGCTTTCACCCATTTGTACATCTTACCATTCACTCTACAATTTCTCAGTTTCTTCAGAAGCCCTTCTTTCCAAACCTTGTCAAATGCTTTCCTTAGATCTATCCATGCTGCTAGTACCAGTTTCTTATCTTGGAACGCATCCTCAATCTCTTGGGAAAGGTAAGTTGCCTGATCTTCGGTGGAATAACACTGCCTAAAGCCCGCCTGCTGTGGTACAAGAAGGTTTTCACTTTCAAGGTACCACTGTAGCCTGAGGTTGATGATACGTTCCATTGTTTTGCAGAGGCAGCTTGTAAGGCTGATTGGTCTGTAGCTGGAGGCAGTGGAACTGTCTTTTCCTGGTTTTAGGAGTGGTATCATGATTGCTTCCCTCCAGGTCTGTGGAACTCTGCCTGAGTTCCAACAGATATTGAAGATCTGCAGCAGCTTTGTTTTTGCTGCGGTTCCCAAGTTCTTAATCATTTCATTGGACACTCCATCAACTCCTGGCGACTTTCTCATTTTCAATTTGGATATTGCAAGCTCCAGTTCTCTGAATGTGATTGGTGCCTCCATAACTTCAGGTATGGTTCCATCTCGTCCTGCGTGTTGTTTCTCACGAGTCTCCTGTTGCTTCTCTGGGCTAACTTCGATGTTGTTGTCTTTAGCAAAGGAGTCTGCAAAGTGATCAGCTGCCTGTTTTCCCATGAGGATGTTTCCATCTTTGTACAGAGCAATCCTTGAGTTTCTCTCTGTACCTTCATCGTTAAGTTGCTTTACCAGCTTCCACAGTTTCCTCGTATCTCTTTCAAAGTTCAAGGACTCTGTTTTCTCCTTCCAGCTTCTTCGCCTGGCCTGCAACTTGGCCCTTTGAAATTTGGCCTTAGCTTGCTGGTAGTTATTGTGGTGTTCTTGGCATGGACTGGTCTCTGCCTGCTTTCGAGATGTTTCCACGTCGTTGTGCAGCTGCTCTAGTTCACTATTCCAATATGGTTTGTAGTGCTTACGAGCCCCTCTAGGTATTGTTTCACGAGCAGCCTGTAATATGCATCTGCTGAATTCATCAACTAGCTTATTGATGTCTTTGTCTACAGTCAGATCTCTAGCCAGTATACTAGTACGGTGCTGGTACATTGTCCAGTCTGCCTTCTTGTAGTTCCACCTAGAGAGAGTGCTGCTCTCCTTGACAAGTTCATTTTCCACAATTAGGAAGACTGGCCGGTGGTCGCTGCCTCCAAGTTGTTTCCCTACAACGCGTGTGGTGTTCCACTCCAAGCTGGGTGAGTGGAATGCCAGGTCTGGTGTAGAGGTGGTGTGCCATGATCTCGAGTAGAAGGTTGGTGGGTCGATTGGCTGGTTAATCAGGATAAGCCCATTGTCATCCTGCCAGTTTTCAAGCTCCTCACCTCTCCTGTCCATGTGATCATAGCCCCAGCTCTGTGAGTGGCTGTTGAAGTCTCCGCATACAATCAGTCTTTCTTTTGCTGGGATTGTATCTAGTGCCAGTGGGCGGTCGCTCGGACAGTAGTAGTTGAGCAGGTGGAATTCTGAACTTTCTGTCCTGAGATGAAGCATCTGGTATTCCGCCCCCTCCATATATGTTTCAAGCTGACATGCACTGATGTTATTCCTCACGAGTGTCAGTATTCCACCTTTTCGCCTGTCTATTCGGTCAGATCGGTAGCACTGGTAGCCTCTGATTTTGAAGGCTATGTCTTTGTTGAGGTGGGTTTCTTGCAAGCAACATACATTTACTTGCTCTTCATTCAAGATATTTTCGAGCTCTAATTTTTTGCTGTAGCCGTCTTTTTTACTATTGACGCCTTCAGCATTCCAGTGCATTATTTTAAATGGTCTTTTCTTTGCTTGGCCAGTAGCTCTATTCTCATGCCTCCTGGCTCCCCGGGGCAATTGAGAAGGACCCCCAGTAGTAGGGGTTGGGCCCTTCCGAGGCAGAGGGCCCGGCACTGCGCCTGCCTGGGTGTCCGTCACAGGGCGAGTGCCATAACGTTTTGCAGATATAGGCATACTTCCCATAGCGCTAATGCGTGGCATCCTGATTGCTGTGGTGCGCCTCTTGGCTGGTTGCCTCCGTCTTCAGCACCTTGACTTGCTAGGGCAGACTGTGGTCTTGCTCGAGTTCTCTTCATTCTCACTTCTTCTCCCCTTTCTCTCGTTCTTCACAACAATACATAAAATACCACTATCCCACGTGGCCTCTTCATCCCCCCTCCTTCTACTAAAATCTGCCAGGTAAAACAAACAATAGCCCAGACCCGTCTGACATGTTACATGGCCGTTACGCATGGCCGATCACGTGTTCAAACTTGACAAAATTAGGGAAATCCTTTTACCCATTAACACAGGAGTTTCCCCGGCTTACTCTTATTAAATTAAATCTCGCTATAGGAATAGTTTCCTCCCCTAAGCAGTATAATTCATTTACAACGTAAATCTGAACCCTCTGACAATATTTCTCACATTTTTAAGGCTCAGAAAAAATTAACGAACACACCAGGGATTTCCCCATAAATTTACATTAGAAAATATACAGGAATAAATGGTGGTTTTACATAACATCCTACAAATATGGCACACGTGTTTCTCACAACTTCACACACTCCTATCTATTGCCAAAATCATAGAAAGAATAAGCACACTGTTGCATTACGTCGTTCTTCAAAAATAGTAATTAATGGCGCTATCGTTTATTTTAAAACTGAAAAGTTAATCTTTACCTAAGGGCGAATTTCTCAAAGAACCCTCTAATGAATAAAACGATAATACGATAAAATCTTACATACCAATTCATCGCTGGTTTTTCCCACAGTGGAGAACGATAAATTACGTAGTCTGACGGCTGGCACTTATTTTTTCATAGAGACCGAATCCCCGTTTTCTGTCCCATTATATACAAGAGCAACCGCCCACGCGGATTTCCCTTCCTACGCAAATCCCGGACCAATGGGAGCGCTAGAAAAATTAGTACTATCAACCCACGCAAACCCCGCGTGCTTCCGGCCGCATGTTTCCGGCCTCGTCATATCGCGTGCCGGAAATGGCGATTATTTCCGTAAACAACGAACTTTACGGGAATCGCGAAAAATCAGAAGAAAGTAAAACTGGCCGAGTGAAAAATAAACCTACCGACCTAAAACGAACCCATTTAAATTACCTTCCCAAAAGTACCGAACACGATATATTCACATGAGAAGAAATAAAATGGTGGAAAAGCGGGCCCGAAAATAGCGATTTCCGTAAACAACGGAAAATCGCGTGATCAGAAGAAAATAAAACTGGTGAAAATTCAAAATAAAAGAACAGGATCGGGCCGGTTGAAAGTCAGAATTACAGTGTAGCGTCACATCGATCACTGACTTCTCTTTCTTTGTTGGTTCATCTAGTGTATGTATGTATTCGCTTATGGGGGAACTTTGTGTTTGTAATAATCAGATTCTGCTCACTGCAGAATCTAAGGAGTTGCTTTCCATTGTCATTGAGAGCATCTTCTCCATATCTTCCGATAACTCCACCCCATCTAGCATGGTCATTTCCAACTCTGGCATTGAAATCTCCGAGCATAATAATTTCATCTAGGCAGTCATCCACTGTCCTTTGAAGCAGCTCGAAGAATTCCTCCTTGACCTCTGCTCTCTCATCCTCATTTGGCCCATACACTATGACCAGGCTGACTGTGGTTTCTCCTTCTTTTAGTTTTACAACCATAATGCGCTCCGAGACAAAGTTCCATCCCTTGATATTATCTTTCTGGTTTTTGGCCACAATGCAACCCACGCCCCCTTTAGCTCTTTCAGATGTGGGTACACCACTGTAGAGCAGCGTGTTGCCATCGAGATCCAAGACCCCTTGTCCCTTTTTCTTTGTTTCCGTTATAGCCAGGATTTCTAATTTTTGCTTTCCTCATCTCTTCCACCAGCTCCTCTTCTTTCCCATTTATACTTCTTGTGTTCCATGTTCCATAAGTCGTAGTCCGTAGTCCATTCCAGTTCGTCGCCTTTAGAATCAGTCCAGTTTTCTCTCTTGTAGTTCGCGTAATTATGTTTTAAAGCAAACAGGTGATTGGCCTGTTGTGCCTTTGCATGGTGGAGGGGCTGCCTCCTTACGGCCTCCATGCAGGCCGCCCTCCTCCTTTTTCAGCCGGGCTTGGGACTGGCCTAGGCGGAGTTAATTGCAGCACTCACCACACTAAAATAAATTATTTCAGCATCAGCACCGTAGTTAATAAATATAACAATCTTAATCGCGCCACAATTAAATATTATTCAAACCGACGTGTCGGATTTACATAAGATCAATGAAGGTTTCGTAAAGCTCCGGGCCATGATAACTTAAATGCAGAGCTATTTAAGACAGACCCTGAGCTAGCAGCAGAACTATTAGAACCACTATTTGCACAAGTGTGGAAAACGGGGACAACACCATCAGAGTGGAACAAAGGAATAATTGTCAAATTGCCCAAAAAGGGAGATCTTGCAGACTGCAATAATTGGAGAGGAATCACTCTTCTCTCAGTTCCCAGCAAAATACTAGGCAGGATAATTATACAGAGAATTTCAAAGGCAGTAGACTACAAACTGAGGAAAGAACAAGCAGGATTTAGAAAGAACAGAAGATGTGTAGACCATATATTCACTCTCAGGAACATTATAGAGCAGTGCTCAGAATGGCAAAGACAGCTTTACATAAATTTTGTTGATTTTGAAAAGGCTTTTGACAGCATACATAGGGACAGTTTATGGAAAATACTGAGGGCTTATGGAATTCCAAGCTGCATAGTGGCAATCATAAAAAGCCTCTATGCCAACTTTACGTGTAGTGTTGGGCAGAGCAACCTAACCTTCGAGGTGAAGACAGGAGTACGACAGGGATGCCCCTTATCAACCACTCTTTTTTTAACAGTCATAGACTGGGTGATGCGCCAGACAACAGAGGGCAGTCCAAGAGGAATAAGATGGACTACATTTTCTACATTGGAAGATCTGGAATATGCAGATGACATTGCACTGCTGGCACATTCACACCAACACATCCAGGAAAAAACGGATAGACTTAATAAATTTAGCCAGCAGGTGGGCTTGAACATCAATTTAAAGAAGTCTGAGGTCATGACGCTCAATGTGAGCAACCCTGAGCCCATATCAGCAAGGAATCAGCAATTGGTACAGACAGATACCTTCACATACCTAGGAAGCATAGTAACACCAGACGGTGGGGCAGGCAAAGACATCAACATCAGAATGAATAAGGCAAGAACAGCCTTCTTTAGCCTAAATAACATCTGGAAGTCCTCCCAATACAGCACAAGCACAAAATTAAGATTATACCAGAGTTGCGTGCTTTCTGTGCTTCT
Source organism: Oreohelix idahoensis (assembly GCA_024509875.1). NCBI lineage: Eukaryota > Metazoa > Mollusca > Gastropoda > Stylommatophora > Oreohelicidae > Oreohelix > Oreohelix idahoensis. The sequence goes on along the minus strand of JAMPIV010022499.1, from coordinate 381,039 downwards.
CTATGGTGCGGAATGCTGGAAAGTCACAGAGAAGGAAATGTCAAAATTGTCCTCTTTTCACACAACATGCCTAAGAAAAATTCACCGCATCTTTTGGCCGAATACCATCACCAACCAAGATCTGCTTACTCGTAGCAAGCAAGAGGACATGCACACCATCATAGCTGGCAGACGCTGGAGCTGGGTTGGTCATGTCCTCAGAAGAGACCCCGATGCCATCACAAGAACAGCTATGCTTTGGACCCCTGAAGGAAAGCGAAAGAGAGGCCGACCAAAAACAACTTGGCGGAGGACTGTGGAGGCTGAGATGCAAAGAATGAACCAGAGTTGGGGCACTGTACAAAGGATGGCCACCGACCGTGCAAAGTGGAATCAATTTGTTGTTGCCCTACAAGACGCCACTAGGCGTGATGGCCACTGACTGCTTTGACGGTCGGTGGTTAAGGATCGAAGAAGATTGAAGGTTTCCTTACCCCCAAACAATATGGAAATACTTAACTATTAATTTCATTTACACCAATGTAATAACCGAATATGTCAGTTCTAGTACTGGCCAAGTGTTATATTTCCTAAACATGGACCATCTGCTCCAGCCACGCCATTTCTGAATAAATCTAGATCTGAAACCAACCGCACGCGAAATATAAATAACATTGAATTAAGTATATAATTATTTAAAATACTACAGCACAAAGATGGTGATCCTATATCCTTTCTAACACTATAAAGACTTTAGAATGTTGGAGAATAATATTATATCTACTCACAAATTTAAGGCATGTTCTTGCTTGAACTAGACTTCAGTATTTCTCAATAGCTTGTTCTCTCTACGCGACTGGCGATCAAAGAATTTAAACTGACGCTATAGCCTGGACGCTTCTCTTCTCTGATTGGCTGCTATCTGTAAGCGATATGACTAATGTTCTATTTTTAGATCCTGACTGAATAACACTAAAATGGCTGCCAAATCGCTATGTTGTAGTACAAAGGTAGAGAACGACAGACAAAATGGCGACAAGATGGCGCTGTCACATATTCCCTGCCTGATTTTGTTGTCGTCCCGACAACTGCACTAAGCTAGGTGCTTCAGTCATAATCTCTCAGAACGTCTCGGGGCAGAATCCTCTCGAAGAAGCGAAAACACAAATATGAACTTCAGGGAGATTTTGGGGCGTTTATTATGGCCCCATCACATTTAATTGTTGTAATAGCGTTTTGGCACATCATATATATACATATGTAGATGTGAATGTGATTTGGTCTGAATAACTATTGCACGTGCCTAGTTTTAAATATGAAGTAATTTATCCTTTGTTACTTGAATATAAATTTTAATATTTCAGCTTCTGGAACTGTTTGACAGTGAAGATCCACGTGAAAGAGACTTTCTAAAGACCGTCCTGCACAGGATATATGGCAAATTTCTGGGCCTGAGAGCATTCATTAGGAAACAGATTAATAATATTTTCCTCAGGTAAAATAGGTTACTTCAGGCATATTAGTCTGTTCTTCAGGTAGATAGGCACTTTGCTTAAAGCAAACAAGTAACTTTGCTTAAAACAGATAAGTTACTTCCTGAGGTATAATGGACTACTTCAGACGGATGACAGGGTCACCAAGGTCACCACAACTGAACTCTGAAGATCTAAGCAGCTGGACATGAATCTTTGCTCTTCTTAAGGCATCATCAGCAACTACTGCCTTCTTGGTTGCTATGAAACAATTCCGCAAGTGACTTTTCAGAATTATCATTCTGCATAGTTCTGAATGCAAAGATTAGCTATTCACTGCATTTCTTTGTTTTCCCTCCCCATCAAATCTTGGCTATCACCATTACCTTCATCTTCTTTTTTGCTCTTCATGGAGTCACAATGGCAGATGGCCCGCTTGAGCAAGCTCAGATCAAAGCACAAACTCTTGGTGCATGGTGAAGACTACCTTTGTCTGACAGCAAATCTGAAAAGTGGAGCAAGCAAAGTTTACATTAATACTCTAGCCACATGCAGACAACAGGAAAAAGAAATGTATTGCCAGCCTCATATCTGTAACAAATATTTATTATGGCACCACTTACCATTTAAAGCAGGGTTTCTTAACCTGTGGCCCATGGGCCACTTGGGAGTTTGTGAATCCATTATAGGGGGTCTGTGTACATAACCTAAAATTTAAAATGTTTATGCTTGTATGTACATTTTCTTTCCATGAAGGGATCAATAGCCTTCATCGGGCAGTCAGAGGGGTCCAAAGCCTTGTGAATTCTTCACCTTGTAATGGTCTGCAGTGAAAATCTCAGCTGTTCTAGTTAAACTAACAATCACAACTGCTTGTTATGAAAATATGTAGATGTGCTTTTCGCTACTTTCATTTACTATAGCAGTGTATGTCTGTACATATTTAGGCAAATAAATAGATAGACTTTTGAATATACTGTCTTCTATATTTTAAATATATATAGGTTGCTTGTTTGTTGTTAAAATGATACAGCAGTCCTCAGAGAAATGGACAAAGGAAATTATTTTATTTTAGACACCTGCTCAGGATTAAATAATCCCTACTGGAATGGAAGATGGAAGGCACAAGAGGAAGGAGAAGGCTGAGTGATGCATGATTTGATAATATAATCTGTCTTATGGTATGTCGGCATCTGTGGCCTAATGGATATGAACGCAGTTTCATAATCCAGATATACCAGGTTCGAAACCTGCTGCAGGCGGTTTGGTAGCAAATCGCTTTGTGTGGATTTTTAACAATGGTATAAGCGCCGTACCGTTCAGAAAGCAATGGCAAACTACTGAATGTAAAAAATTGCCTAGAAAAATCACAAACAGCCAATAAAAGCTGGGGTTGATTGCCACGTCCTGTAAAGGATAAGCAACTAACTAACTTATGGTATATTTCAGATTTATTTATGAAACTGAGCAGTTCAATGGTGTTGGAGAACTTCTGGAGATTCTGGGGAGTATCATTAATGGATTTGCTTTGCCATTGAAATCTGAGCATAGGATGTTCCTTATGAAGGTCCTAATACCTCTGCATAAGTCTCGTAGCTTAAGTCTATACCATGCTCAGGTGAGCCCCGTTTTGTCTTTGAGCTGTCATGAGATGTTGAGATCAAACTATACACTTCATATAAAGGTCACTCATACAATAGGGCAAATATCTTATGCTATCTGTCATGCTTACAGCATTAAATTGTTGTAAGTTAAATCCATTCGGTTTTATCCATATAGTCAAGTGTTGTAAGTGAAATCCATTCAGTTTTATCCATATTTTCAAATGTGAGTGAAATCCATCCAGTTTTATCATATAGTCAATGTAAGTAAAATCCATCCAGTTTTATCCATATGTTCAAATGTTGTAAGTGAAATTTATCCAGTTTTATTATGTTATACATGGATGATTATGAAACACTACAACATAGAAAAAGACATATCCAGCCTACAGTAAAACCCTGCTGTAAAGTGATAATTGGTGTCCAGAAAATTTGGTTGCAATAAATGCTGCCACACACAATACAGGGTTAATGAAAATGTACCATTTCTAAACATAAAAGTATAGTAGCAGTATATTTACTCATATTTTTTTAGAGTGAAAATCCACACACACACAAATAAATTTTGTGAAGATGTGTGTCATAGGCAATTACTACAACCCACAAGCCAGATCCAAACCTCAGAAATGAGGTATCTGAGGAAGGTGATTGAAGTAACAAGAAGAGACATGGTATGCAACCAGACGATACGTCAAGGCCTAAAAACCCAACCCCTGCAGACCCAAGTAGAACATTCCCAACTAAAATGGTGTGGCGATGTCTTCAGAATGGGAGAAGATTGGCTACCACGACAGGCATGGGAAACTAAGAGTCAGCTGGGAGGACAACATTAGACAATCTTTGAAGGACAGGACTAGAATGGAACCAGGCCAGGAGGATAGTATGGCGCCCTCTATTCCAAACCTCTACACCTCACAGTAGAAGAGGAACGACTAAGTAAATAAGTAAGAAGATGCACGCATGTACCGCCAACATCAAAATCTTTGGCAAAGATAGGTGTGTAAGTGTGGGTGCAAATAAAAATATTTCATTTGAAAGGATACCTTATTGACTGCCTAGAAGGTTCACCCATAAATATAATAATGTGACATCTCATTAACATTTAAGACTTCTAGATATACATGACTAGAGGTCAGTTAAAATGTTTTCAGTATCACTTGATATACTTACAAGATCGCCAATGTGGAACTGATGGTAAGAACCAGATAGATAGGTGTCAAGTGGAACAAGAGATAAGAATGGATGGGACACACGTTAAAGAAACCTATTGAAAGCATTAGACGGCAGTCCTTGGTCTGGAATTCCAAGTGGTGAGAGAGGTAGAGGTTGACCCAACCTAAAAACACACGGAGAAGAGAACTGATGTGAATGTGCAGATGACATTGCACTACTAGCACATTCACATCAACCCATCCAGGAAAAAACGGATAGGCTTAATAAGTATAGCCAGCAGGTGGGCTTGAATATCAATTTAAAGAAGTCAGAGGTCAGAAGTCATGATGCTCAATGTGAGCAACCCTGAGCCCATATCAGTAAGGAATCAGCAACTGGTACAGACAGACACCTTCACATACCTAGGATGCATAGTAACACCAGACGGCGGGGCAGGCAAAGACATCAACATCAGAATGAATAAAGCAAGAACAGCCTTTTTTAGCCTAAACAACATCTGGATGTCCTCAATACAGCACGAGCACAAAATTAAAATTATATTTGTGTGCTTCTCTATGGTGCGGAATGCTGGAGAGTTACAGAGAAGGAAATGTCGAAATTGTCCTCTTTTCACACAACATGCCTAAGAAAAATTCACCGCATCTTTTGGCCGAATACCATCACCAACCAAGATCTGCTTACTCGGAGCAAGCAGGAGGACATGCACACCATCATAGCTGGCAGACGCTGGAGCTGGGTTGGCCATGTCCTCAGAAGAGACCCCAATGCCATCACAAGAACAGCTATGCTTTGGACCCCTGAAGGAAAACGAAAGAGAGGCCGACCAAAAACAACGTGGTGGAGGACTGTGGAGGCTGAGATGCAAAGAATGAACCAGAGTTGGGGCACTGTACGAAGGATGGCCACCGATCGAGCAAAGTGGAATCAATTTGTTGTTGCCCTACAAGACCCCACTAGGCGTGATGGCCACTGACTGCTTTGACGGTCGGTGGTTAAGGATCAAAGAAGAAGAAGAGAACTGGAGACAGAAATGAAAGGGATGTGGAAGAAGGGGAAAGAGTTGGAGGACATGGCATGAATTTGTTAAAGACCTATAGGCCTACTAATAGTACAGAATCTGTGTGCAAGTTTGGTTCATATTTGTAAGTATTAACTTGTGGGTCAAGTGGCTGACCACCACTGGTGTAAGACAAGGTGATATCCTATCACCTTACCTCTTCATACTCCTTATGGACGATGTCATCAAGGCATGTAAGGAGAGAACAAGAAAGTATTCAGTGGGGTACTGGAAGATGAGACAGGTCTATATTTCGGAGCTGGCATTTGCTGATGATGTTGCCCTGATTGCTAAATCAGAGGCACATCTCCAATCCAACCTGCAAGTCTGGAAGGAAGAGCTGGAGAAGAGAGGGATGGTCATAAGCAGCTCTAAAACAAAATCCATGGTGATATCACGAGAAGAAAGAAAACATCAGATTAAGTTGGGAGAACAGGTCCTGGAGCAGGTCGACCACTTTAAATATCTCGGAGCTATTATAGACCGAAAGGGAGGCATCAAAGAAGAGTTGGCCACTCGAAAAGCAGCGGCTGGGAGACTTTTTCAGGCCATAAATCGTGGATTCCTCAGCAAGAAAGAGGTTGGTAAGAAAACGAAGATGGCTGTATACCGCTCCACCTATGTCCCAGTCTTGACATATGGATGCGAGTCGTGGGCAATGACTACAACCCACAAAAGCCAGATCCAAACCTCAGAAATGAGGTATCTGAGGAAAGTGGTTGAAGTAACAAGAAGAGACATGGTCCGCAACCAGACGATCCGTCAAGGCCTAAAATCCCATCCGCTGCAGACCCAAATAGAACAGTCCCAACTAAGATGGTTTGGCCATGTCTGCAGAATGGGAGAAGATCGGCTACCACGACAAGCATGGGAAACAAAGAGCCAGGGATCCAGACCTCCAGGACGACCCAGAGTCCGCTGGGAGGACAACATTAGACAATCTTTGAAGGACCGAGGACTAGAATGGAACCAGGCCAGGAAGAAGACAGCTGATAGAATGGTCTGGAGCTCTCTCTTCCAAACCTCTACACCTCACGGTAGAAGGGGAACGACTAAGTAAGTAAGTAAGGGTCAAGTGGCTTACAGGTATGGCATCCGCCTCTAATACTAAAGGTACCGGTTTTGCTCCCAGTACAGGGAATATATTTGATGGAAAATTGTTTTCAGAGCCATTGGTTCCTAATGATGTCATACTTCCCCCTGATCTCATGGGCAGTGAGATTGGATGCCTAGCCTTCTCGGATAATGGCGTGCAAATAGGAGGTCCTGTGTGCAAGTTGCGCACATTAAAAATCCCTCGGCAGTTGGAAATCGTAAAGAGTAAGCCATACCGCCTCTGCCCTGGCAAAATTAAAAAATTAGAAAACCTACCCACCACAGAAATATTTATAGAATGTGTGATTCCTGTATACACACATTTAGATCCTTGTTGGTGCTTTGGAGTTAATGCACTGTGCTGAGCTCCTCGTGTGATCTGATAAACAGTTAACACAGCATAGTTCTCTGTGGAGCACAGTTTTTTCACAACCATGCTATTTGTTCTTACATTCTCAACTATCCCATGACAACTTATATTTCTGTCTTGTACATTTGATCCTATTTTATTTCATGTGATATTTTAATTATATCCTGTTTGCTGCATGAAGGAAAAGAAAAGTGTAAACATGTGGCATTGTTTTCTTTGTCTGTTTTACAGCTTGCCTACTGTGTTGTTCAGTTTTTGGAAAAAGATGCTTCGTTAACAGAAGATGTAAGTAGTGGATGTCTGTAATTCATTAATAGACTTCAGATTGCACAGGGGACTGAAGACGCAGCTAACGAGATGAATGCAGTCAGCGACTCATAGCTTGACTGCTTGCATCAGGGTCAGCAAAGCACCAAGACCCTACTCCACCTCCAAATGGTGGTACTGAAAACAGGCTGCATCACTGCAGTCTGGCAGAGAGAGTAGGGATCAAAGAGGGAAGGCACACCCGGCCCCAAAAAATGCTGTGCGGAAGTCGGATGTGTCGGGTTGAAAGGCTCAAATATCGCAGCTTCGCTGGAAACAGCGACACACCGCAACCAACGTCCTTCTCAGGACGAACGAGGAAGCAGAAGAAGATTGACACAGCATTGAGTTTAGAACAAGGTCAGTGTCGTAGATTTTTCGATAGGAGTATTAAGACTTAGGTTAGGTCCCTTCTGAATAGATTAGAATATGTGATATACACCGTGAAAGTAGTAAAAAGAAATAGATTTTCCCAAGAGTGCAGTGGTAGCGAATCAAATAGAGCTGTCCCCTGAAAACAAGAATCTTCTCTCTCTCTCAGGCCTATCTTCTACGACAGATATATAAGAGTCAGGCAGACTATTGACAACATATGTTACTATGTATGAACATACCACCCACGTGCACACCCCTTCAAGTGACAACAGTTAGACACACAGACGTGGGAAAACTATAACAATACTTATGTAAATATTCTAGAACGAGCTGACCAACACGCTGATTAGTTCCAGAGAGATTTTATTTATCATCTATAAAATCTTCTCACAACACCAAAACAAAAAAAAATATACATCAAGGAAAACATATGCACATAGTCATACAATATCAAGAAAATGCTACAAGGGTGATAGCCCCGCTATGATCTTAACTCTAGGTTTAGCCCACGGCCCCGTTAGGATGACAGATGATGACCCAAAAAAAATTATAGATGCATGTGGTTAGGGTCTAATATTGTCCCCCTTTGAAGGTATAGACTGACTTTGACAGCAGTATCTATTCTAACGTAACACGTTACTTAAGCAGCAAATCTCGCCTAAGGAAAAAAAAAAACATATATATCAAATGAGGGTATTATACAACGAACCTCCTTCTGTCACTTTCACTCAATTCTTTCATCAGGGCCCTGATATACTTACAATCGGGTTGTGGTTTCGCCGGCTGGCGCAAATGTTGGACACTCACACTTTTTATCTGTTACTGTCGTTTACTGAAACAGATCCCAGCTCTGCAGATTTGTTTGTTGGTTTCATTAAAATGGATCTGGGGAGCGTCTGCTTCAGGCGGTAGTTATTTCAGACTAAAGTTAATGTCACTTGACTCCCGAGGTAAGAATTAGGCTTAAACGAGCACAAAATGTCAGAACACGAAGTTTCCCTTAATTAGGAAGATGACCGGTGGACAACCTCTCTCAAAACAGAAAAAATCTTGGTTCCCCACTCACTTGTCAACAATGTCGGAAAGTTTATGTCATAGATTGTAATTATTCTCGCCGCCAGGCAGAAAATTTACGTAGAGTTTATGGAAGAAATTAAGATCTGGTTCACAGGCCCAGTATTGATCATTACAGTCTTTGAAAAAAAAACCCGTTAGTGGGATATAGTATTTCTGTCTAACTTGCACCGTCAGATCAGTGTTACTTGTGAAACCCACGTGGTTCAAAATAAGGACTGTCTATTTCTTCACAATGATGAACTCTTATTAAATGCTGGTAAAGTTCGGGTCACCCCCAGTATTTCACTGTATATAAAGAAAAGCACATATAAATCATTTTCATATTTTGTACCCAATATAACTTACATTTAAAACAGCAAGCCTACAGCTTGACTTATATTTAAATTTTCCGGTGAAATAAGTTATAAAATCAATCATCATGAATTCAGGAATATCTGCGTATTCCGTCACTATTCACTGATGTCGCATCTAGCATTTATAAGTTTGATATAAAATATTCTCGACTGAGTATTAGCCGTTAAATTAAATTCCTTATAGCTACTAGATTGTTAAGCTTAGACATATTATTTATTCGGCTTTCCACTGTATGCGTCACTAGAAAATAATACAGACTTATAAATTATTCACTCAGTTCAAAAGAAACTAGTTAAAATGAAATGAGCGATTTAACGCTTTAAACACTTTAAACCCTACACACAATACTAGATATATAATATTAATATACCTCAAGCACAGCACTACGATGTCACAACGAAACTAAGAGATATCACTTATAAATTTAAGTGTTCTAGAACGAAGTGCCCACGTCTACTGTAAAATGTAGAATGAGTGAAGTGAGTTACAAACTCGGGCCAATATCTTAAAATTAGACAAAGGGCCCCAACTCTTTCGCCAAGCGAAATTATCTCCCCTTCTCTAACACCCTGCGTCAGCTTCCCTCATGTCGTAACAGCCATCAGTGACCGAGAGTACGAGTGAGTTGCAAATCCCAGACAGCCTGTCTCCAGTGCGGAGCGATTTTTCACACTACGCCGGGTTTTTCTAACGAAAAACCTCATGCGTTTCTGCAAACTGTAGACAGCTGTCTATCTGCCATGCCCCGATGGAGCGAATTCTCACACCCCCCGCCCGGGGACACTGGTCAGTCAGCGCTCTGACCGGGGAAACTGCAGACGTATGTCTGGCGAGAACTGTATATTCACAGCTATGGTTCGACCGGCAGAGACTGACATCTATGTAATCGAGTTTCAGTCAGCATGAGAAAGAAAGACGGTAAAATATCTAATGGGAAAAGAAAATATTATTCGCAAACTAACGAATGTGAAAAAATTATATATATGAAAAAGGGTAAAGAGTGACAGAAAAAATTAGAGGACCCGAGTGGAAGAAAGAGGAAAATGTAGACAATTTATAGAACATAACTTTCTATGTGACAGTCAGGTAAAAGAGTGCTTAGTGGTGTGTTAAATTCCTGACATTTTACTGGGGTTGCTATTTTATTGGCTATTTCTTGCGCTTGTCTCCCTTTATTCCAGGAAAAAAAGAACATCGCAGATTTACACACATAAGCATACAGAAGCATGTACATAATACACGCACAAAGACAAAATTATTCAGGGCTGCTGAGAGGCAGAAATAATCTGTGCCAGTGAATTCTCTCTAATTAATATTTTTGCTGTCTTACATTAGCCCCACCACACAGTCTCGGGTCCAAGAGCTGCCATGCCCTTGGCAGGCCAGCAAATGTTCCATTACTATCAGAAAAATACACAGAGACCATGTTTTATTTACTTAGAAAAAAGTTTTATTTCACATTTGCATACATGCCACACTTAAAGGTTTACCCATAATCTGTACGGGGTGTTTGCGTTTTCAGATGTGTACGGGCCGTACACGGGTCTGTACGGGTTTTTTTCGCCTAATTATTAAATATACATATAAATCTTGTGCCACTACACAATTTGCGTCATGAGATTCGGCGAGATTTTAAGCCAAGTGGATAAAAAAAAAAAAATAACCAATGAAAATCAAGCTGCCTATTTTTCAATTGCCGCGGGATGTGCGTGGCGTGTTCATTCACAATTTTTCGCTAAAGCTAGCGCGAGGTTACTGATTATTTGAACGATTACGCAGCACTGAAATCTTTTTTGAGTCGAGCCTATTGTTTAGGATTAATTTCCAGTTTAGTATTGGTAAGTAATTCATTTTTAAAAAAATATGACAATAACATTGTTTAGATGAAGTTAGATTTAACTGTCAGATAACTTAGGCCTATGCTTTCTTTTCCCCTAAGGTTTAGCATAATTTATTATTTACGGCTGGTTAAAAAAAAAAGGCTGATACCACTACATATTATTTGATTTCACTAAAACTTGTAGAAAGTGCGTAAGAAATGTAAATTTGAAAAATAATACAATAGCCTACAAATTATGGGTAGCCTAATATCGTAATGACGGTCGCCGAATGCTCCGCATGTATTTTCGTACCATTTAGAGTTATAATTAGGGTTACAGCTAGGGTTAACCCTAAATCTAAATGGTACGAAAATACACGCGGAGCATTCGGCGAACGTCATTCCGATATTACCAAATTATGAAACTGAAAAGAAAAAAAAACCACAATAGCGTGGAAAATTTACATCTTAACTCGATCAGAGAAAAGTTTATTTGGAGTTAGCCTACTTCTCTTCTTAGTTTTAATTTCGTTTCTTTAAAAAACAATGTTATTTTGCCTTTGGTGGTCATCATTACGGTCATTCAATGATTTATAATTATTAAATAATTAATTAGCCTACTATCAATGTTTGATTGACACTAAAATTTGTATGGGAAGGTCTATTTAAAACTACCAGTTGGGCTTTAACGGCTATTCCAATTTTTGAAGTTCGGTAGAAAATATACAGGCTAATATTACGCCAGCGCTAGTTTATATTTTCATTACCAGCTTTAGCAAAAAATTTATTAGATTTTAAATTTAAGATTCCTAACCCATAATGCTTATTACTGGTCTCTTTAGGCCTGTACTTTTATAAGGCACTATAGAAAACACAGCAACTGTTCTTCATTTCAACCATAAATTGTATTAATTTTTTTCCAAGATTCTATTTCATTATATAATATTAAAATTACAAATAATTATATTTTTCAAATTGATTATTAATATTTGTATTTACTATGCAAAATAAATTCTAACTCTTGTTGTTTAGGTTTTAAAGCAAGTGAAGACATGCTTAAAAAGGCAAAGGCCGCATGTCACTATGATGGTGCAGAACCATCTAATTGAATATACTTTTACATGAATAAACTCTTTTGTTACGTTTTTCAGTCTTTGTACAGGTTTTGCGGGTCTTTGTACAGGTTTTGCGGGTCTTTGTACAGGTTTTTTTAAGTTTTTGTACAGGTTTTTCATCTCTGAGGTGTGGCATGTATGCATTTGCAGTCCTTACATTTTTTTTCTTCTGCATATAAACCTGAGTAAAATGTATTATAGTAAGTTCAGTGTTTAAACTAGTTTTGTTTTTGCAAATTCAGAGTTACCTGACCAGATTTTTAGCAATTTAGATTATGTTTGTGGGCCTATCTCAAAGTTATACATTTTGAAAATTCAAAAAAGAAACCTTGATTTGGCCCTGTACATACTGCTGACCTAGATGGTTTTAAATACTGAGCAAATTACTTACTGGGTGTAAATCATGTGTTATCTGTCTAATAAGGTCTAGACACACATTCTTTGACCATGCGAGTTCAGTCCCATTTGAATTTGTGTGTCATGCGGTTCAGACATAATTGTAAGCGCTTTCCTTTCTGCTATTGTCGCATCGTTTTTAATATCTATGCTTTGCATATAAATTTGATTAAAACAAGGCAGCATTTGTATACATCACTTGAAAAATTTTAGTGTGTATCATTGCTTAATTAAATTGAGGACAACACATCTTTTTAACGATATATGGTGTCCTTAATGAAATCATAGTGGCCACTGAACATGCTTTTGCCAGTGCAGAATATGATTCATATCTCTATGATAACAAAAAATTTTCCAGATGTGAATTTAGTCAAATATTAAGTCCCCTAAACGTGTCGTACTGTTAGTGTTTGTGTTGGTGCTATGCAGAAAAATGTCCTACAGCATACATGCCATCAGACCAAAAACTAGATCAAGGTTTCCACAACTTTGGGATCAGGAAATGGGCTTGAAAGGAAGGAAAATACAATAAATCGTTGGTACCATGTCAGCTGTGTTTATTTTCTGCACATATTTTTATTATTATTACTTTATTATGTATATTGTAATTAATAAGCCCAGAAAACAAAATGTAGAATGCATCATTTGTAGATTTCTCAGGGTGTGACAGAACACATCCCCACATATTACATGTATTTGAATAAGGAAAAACCTGTTGAAGCATTTTGATTTGTAGACGCAAGCCTCATAAACACATCTTGCATAGAACTTACTGTATTACTTTAAATATGCTAGAACATCTGTTTTTTTTTTTCAAACAAAAAATGATTAAAGCCCGCTGTCATTGATAGCTATTCGCACCGAAAAAAAGAAATCATAATAACTTGTTATTTTCCATACTTCCATGTTACATATTATCTGTTACGTTATAACCACCATAGTTAGCAGTCTGCTTTAGTTTCATCATTACTGCTGCTTTTACTATTGCTTTCACTGTAACACAGATCATCACCAGCACTATCAAGATTTATTTTATCAATGAATACCCTTTAGCTCCCCAAGGAGCATAGGCCTTCAACAAACACATGCCAAGTCCTCCTGTCACATGCCATATGCTCAAGTTTTTTTCCATGTTTTCATCATTTTCACTTCTGTAAGATTTATTTTAAGTGCCTCTATAATACTAAAATGAGTTACACTTCCACTAGCTATTCATCAGCTAAACCAAGGCTGTGAAAAAACAGTTTCCCTTTTGTTATAAAGCACAGTGAGTGAAGTTTATGCCTTGCACACACACTGCTGTGACTGGTCAGGTAACAAGGCTTACATTTCCAGCATCAGGTTTGGTAACAGCTTGGTGACCAGAAATCAGGACACATGACCACCCTGAACATATTCCTCTCACAGGGATGCACTCCCGATCATTACATCAATGGGACAGTTTATTTACAGACACATACATATGAATACTAGGACAATCATACACAATAGATAATGCCAAAATCATGTTGTGTGCTGCAGGAATGCCTCAATTTAAGAGCCAGTCAACATTTCATCTCCCCATGGCGCACATGCTCTCAACAAATGCATGTCAAGCCTGCCTGTCCTGTCATCCATCCAAGGTCCCTCCATGTCCTCTTTATCACTTTCATGATTCTCCAGTTTCCTTCTCCCTGTGCATTTTGGCCTCAGTTTACGTGACTCATAATTTTTATCGACCTGGTCACCACTTTTATCTGGTTACATACAAAGCAGTTGTGACCTATTTAAAACAGTGTATTTATTAAAGCATTAACTTGATATATCTGCAGGTGATAAAAGGTTTACTGAAATTCTGGCCTAAAACTTGCAGTCAGAAAGAGGTAATCAGTGTTCTGTTTTGTAGTGAAAATTAACACAGGATGGACAGAATGAATGAAAGATCTGTGTGGTGATGTTTGTACCGAGTCAAAATACATGGCTTTGTTAATTCCTCTTAAATGGGCTTTAATGATTTGTTAACTGTAAAACAGTATTGTTTTAAGTTGATAAAAGCCATGAAAACCTAATACAGTCAAGCATATATTATACACTGGTGCCTCTTGCTACAATAAGTGCATAGATCCGTTCATCTCGTCTTCTATCACTTTTTGATCTCACTAATGCAGTGGTCCTTAACCTTGGAGCCTGTTTCTGGGGGATAAATGAGCTGATGCAGATTTGATGGGAATGGGCCAAATGAGAAAGGTATTAATTGGTTTCAAAATGCAGCACTCTGATTCTGGAAAGTAATTTCCCATCCTTTCTTCACAAGTTCACACCACTATCCCTCTAAAATTCAAAATGAAGTCTCACTTTGTGTCGCGCTTTAGTTGGATAAATTAAAAGATGTTACCCCTTATCCTCATTTGCCTTGTTGCTTCTTGAAAAGTGACTGTGTGGAAGAGAAATGGTTTGTTGTCTGAATCGCTGACTGCAACTGACTGCAGAGAAGATACATGCAGGATGCTGTAAAAATGTTCTTGTTGGTAAGGAGCTTGAGTGAGCAGAGTTAGCCTGTAACTGCTCTGAAGAGACACTATCAATGATGAGCATTAATTCTGTGTTCCAGGTGTTATGATTCTTAAAGAAAGAACTAAAGAATTTAGTTCTTAAATAATGACTATACATTCATTGTAAAGTAAGTCTGTTTCACAGTTTTTGTTTTGTTTTTTCTTTCTGAGATCTAAGAAGGATATCGGTCAGCGGAGTCTTTTATTACAAAAGAATGTAGTGAAATTTCTTATAGCTCAGAACAAGGTTCTCAGCTTTCTTAGCAAGCTCTAGACCACTTTAGAGGTAGACTGATGATGCATCTATTGTTCTCAGACTTGTTGGAGCAACTGGAAATAACCGGAGAGAAATGTTTATTTACCGCTGAAATAACTTAATGCATACCCTTCGCAAAAATCCATCATGGGATATTTTTCAGATGTGGAGCATCATCAGTTGAATATATGGGTTGGGAAACATTTTTACATGGACAAAAGAAGTCTGAGAGATCAGAATGTTGATGCAAAAGTAGAGTTTCTTCACCTGCAAGAAAATACCATGCTTAAAGCAGACTTAGAATTCTGGCGGGACAACCTTTTGGTAAAAAGCTGGTGGTGAATTTCATGGGTTTTTTTCTTACAAAACTCTCAAAATCGTAATTCTGTTTGGTACAACACATCACAGTGTGGTTGGATTTGCTACAGATGTTAGCATGAAAAACTATGGTGAGAAGTAAGGTGGATAATACTCGTGACCTGTGATGGGTACTTGATCTGACAAAGCTGACATCTCAGAGGGTATTATGAAGAAACATGAGCAGCCACCTTGCAGAGACTTTCTCTTTTACTTTTGGCTTGTCACATATCCAAGAAATATAATTTGTCCATAAAATATAATTTTGTATTCATCAGTGAAGACGTCGGCTTCTGTGGCCTAATGGATATGAACGCAGTTTCATAATCCAGATATACCAGGTTCGAAACCTGCTGCAGGCGGTTTGGTAGCAGATCGCTTTATGTGGATTTTTAACAATGGTATAAGCGCCTTACCGTTCAGAAAGCAATGGCAAACTACTGAATGAAAAAAATTGCCTAGAAAAATCACAAACAGCCAATAAAAGCTGGGGTTGATTACCACGTCCTGTAAAGGATAAGCAACTAACAGTGAATGGGCCAAGTATGAATTTGTGATATTCTATCAAGGGTCTCCTTTTTCATTTTATATGGTATGGAGTTTATTATGGCTTGATTGGCTAGTTCAGGGGGTAACAATAACCAAGAAGGTTAAGAATCACTGCTTTAAGGTATAGCTGTAAGTATATCTCTCATATATTCCTTTGTCTTTCCATCTTTCTATTTTGCAGTGGGTTCCAAATGCTTGTCTTATGAGTTATATTAGAGGGCTTTTACTTTCTTGTATGTTCAAACCTGTTTCGTTTGTTTTACTTGTCTGTTGCTTGATGGGCTTTTCATAGAAGAAAGTGTGTACTTTATCTAAGTTAAATATTCATAAATGTATTGATAGTTTTTATTGAGAACAGTTTAAATAGATGTGATCTTATTGGGGATTGTCACGAACAAGGTGCTTACCAGCTAGACACAGCAGGGGGGAGGACACACACCTTTGTCCCTGACAACAGTGACACCTACGCTGTTACCTCTGATCTAACAATTAAAAAAAATGAGAACAATGGCAACTATGTCTAGAGGACAAGTTTCCATGCTGTAAATAGCAATAATTAATAAACTCAAAGACCAAGTCAGTCTCTACATAATATAATCACAGTTAGCACATGCCATATATATATATGAGGTACTTAAAAGGTACAAGAAACTCACTAAAAGACCGAAAGTCAGACTCACGTTGTAATCAACATAATTCTCTGTTAGATCAATCTAGCAACATAATATCTGTACTGGTACAAAGGATCAACAAAGAAACTACCAGTACTCAAATAATACTAACATCGCTTCTAGCACTAAAACAAACTTCTGGGATCAGAAACAACATCAATTGTTGCAACAACAAAACTACTCAATAGACACATGCTACACAAGAGCAACAATGGGACAAGTCTGTTTCCTTCAACAACTTCTGCCCACTCCTCTTACACAAACTTTCTAATAATTTCTACTTTAGTCACATCAAAAAAAAAAGAGTTCAGCTGCTCGTGCAAGCATCATATGCAGCTCTCAAACGTTTCGACTTATAATGCAATCACATTTGCTAGAACAACGCACCAACAAATTTCGCTTACCCGGGAGCATACAACCACAGCACCTTGTCAAAATCGCATCTTGACAAAAAAAATTTAAGGAGCAAAATTTGGCATATATTCTGTTTTGAATACTTCATTGCATCTTCATTCTGTGATGTTGGTTTCAGGTGATGTTCTTGGGAGAAATAGAAGAAATCTTAGATGTGATTGAACCTGCTCAGTTTCAGCGTATTCAGGAGGATTTGTTTCGCCAGATCGCAAAATGTGTATCGAGTCCACACTTTCAGGTGAGAGGTTTATGTTGTGGGTGCCAGAGTTCCAGAAATTTAGTCATATGACTAGTTTTGAGCATTGTATAAATATGAATGTTGGCAGAAAGAAATGTAAGTGTTTTTTTTTTTTTAAACATATGTTACTTAAAGAATACATGATGTGATTGCCTAATGTTTTTCAATGCTTCAGCTTTTATGTAAAGGAGAAAATAGACGTACAGTAAAACACTGCGGTAATGTGAATTCAGATATTCCATAACTTAATTTTCTTCTCTCCCACTTATCTGTGTTTGCATGTATGTGTGAAAATCATGCTGAGAATACCAGACTTTTAAAAACAGGCGCAATTGTCAATTCTGTTGCACAACAATTTCTCTGTGGACAGCATCAAAACCCTGCAACTCAGAAATCATTCTTATAATTCGCTAGAAGTTAACAAACCAACAGCATGGATCAGAGGTCGCGAAAAGAGAAATGGCCAGCATAAAATCCATTCTGTTGATAGTCTATAGAGTTGAAGTTCTGCATACGCTAATGTCCAGTTTTCTCGACAGTGTTTACTAGTGTGGTCTAGTAATGTTAATGGCATCTCACTGCTGTGGGGAGTGAAGTGCTCGTACGCAGGCTTCCTACTTTGGAGCCAACTACAATGGTGGCCCTCATGCCTTTTGAGGATTAAAAAATTGGGCATTCGTTATAATTATTGCTCCTTGAAAGTTATGTCCTTATGTAATTGACCACCAGTGTGTTACCGGGGCCTGAAAGGGGAACAAAGAAAAGTAACGCTACAACCTACCAAGCATGTCGTAAAAGATGTCTAAGGAAAGGGTGGCATGGGGCTGGCTACCACATCCTGTAGAAACTTTAAGCTAACAAAACTTCAACCAGTAAGTACAGATCAACCAAGAAAATGGCAGTGATTGATAGGGCACGCTTTGAGGAAACCTCTTGGTAGCATTACGAGGCAGTCCTTATTCTGGAAACCCCAGGGTAAGGTAGAGAGAGACCAAATAACACATAGAGAAGAGAAATGGGGACAAGTAATAGAGATAATGAAGACATGGAAAAACCATGAATGGATGGCACAGAACAGAAGGACTTGGTGTGAGTTTGATGATGGCCCTGTGCTCCTTGTGGAGCAGCAGGGTAACAAATAAAGGAATGTAATTGTCAGACAGGTTTATGTGGGGGAGGGGAGGAGAGAATTAGGGAAAATTCTTCAGGCATGTGCTGTTCTGTATGAAACCTTCAATATTATTATATTTTTTCTATTTGTCTGGGCAACCAGGTGGCAGAGCGGGCATTATACTTCTGGAATAATGAGTACATCATGAACTTGATTGAGGAGAACTCCAATGTCGTGCTGCCCATTATGTTTCCTGCACTGTATCGCATCTCCAAGGAACACTGGAACCAGACCATTGTGGCATTGGTCTACAATGTCCTGAAGACCTTCATGGAGATGAACAGCAAACTGTTTGATGAGCTAACGGCCAATTACAAGTCTGAAAGGCAAAAGTAAGCCTTTTTTTTTAAGTACATTTGTTGATGCTGTTGTAAAGACAACATATCAGTTTCATTCATTTTTGACATTGCCTTGTAGCTTCAGTGAGAAGGGAATGGGTGGTTAGTATTGCATGCTGCACTTTTTTATTAATTTTTTTTATACTCAAGATACATCATCTTCATCTCTTGTTTGTCTTATTAGCTGTCTTACAAAGATTTTCCTTTGTGATTGATGAATTTTGAGCATTTATCCTGGAAATCATTAGGTTATATGAAGTTAACACTATTTTGTATGTGTGTGTTTACAATCTTTACTTTTCAACATTAGCTTTAGAGTTGGAGTAGAGTCCACTAACATTTCAGAATTCTTTAGCTAAATGTTTGAGTGAATCCAACAGTGTAAACAGCTCTCTTGACACCACTACAAATACTGTGTAAAGTACAGGGTGATTGAAAAGTCACTTTCTATTTTTAAATTATTTCTTCACGCCTATTCTACTAATTTATATGATACAAATGTCAAAATAAGGAGAATTATCATCATCGTCAGCTGCCATCTCCACAGCGAAGGTTGGCTGTAATGGATCTCCAGCATCTTCTGTCTCTTGTCTTAATGGTGTACTCTGATAGACTCTTTTCTGTCCATCTTTTGATGTTATCTTCCCACTTATTGCGCTGTCTTCCCCTTGCACATTTGCCTTCAACTCTGCCTTCTATTATGGTCTTCTGCAAGGTGTTATGTCTTTTTATGTGGCCAAAATATTTTAGCTGCCTAATTTTGATCGCCTTTGTTAGTTCTCTTTTCACGCCTAGGTTTTCATGGACCTACTTATTTGTTTTTCTTCTCTTTACATGAGATGTGCCCCATTCTTTTATATATCCACATCTCGAGAGCCTCAATTCTTTATTCCAATTGCTTCTTCGCTGTCCATGTTTCTACACCATACAGTAATGAAGAATATATAAGTATATAAACCAATAAAACAGTATTGAATCAGTTCTACAGATTAACGGCTCATATGAAACAAGGGACATTTCGGGTTTTACCCTTCGTCAGCCACAGTTACAAACAGGTGACAAGGACAAGAATTACATATAGGTACTACAAAAACACACGATGATGAGAAACATACACCAAATGAGCGATACAAGCAGATGGAAAAAGTAAACAACCACAGTGATGAGCGAAAAAAGAACAATAATAATGCAAGAAAATCGTAAAACCTGAAAGAAATACCGAAACAAGAAAGTAAATAATCAACAAAGCGAAAAAAAGAGAGTGAACAAAACTTTGGAACAAGTAAAAGGTCACTTAGCTAGATCCGTAGATGCTTGGAATAGAACACTGAGGTAGCTTGTCCAAGAAATCGTCTAAGGAAGTGACGTGTAAGATAGCGACAATTTAAAAAGATACAAAAGGATACGAAATGAACCAAAACAAAAACATAAGAAGATAGATAAAAAAAACAACGAATAAAGAAGAATGAAAAAGAGAAAAGCCACCAGAATTTATGCAAAATGATGTTGGACATTAAGGCCTTTTGGAGATAAACAGCCCATTTGAAAAATGAGGCGATTCTCTAACGAAAAGCGAGTTCGGTCATCTCCGACACATGAAAGGAGGGCAGTGACATGAATATCAGAATTACCTGAATGGTCAGGCCTATTGAAATGAAGGGCCACCGGTAAATGTTTGCCATGTCATTTAAGTGCTCACGAAACCTGTCTGCCAAACGTCTGCCAGTTTCACCAGTATAGGTAATGCCACACTTCTTGCAGATGATAGCATAAATCAGGTTTCTGGATTCGCACGTGAAAGACTCTCTAATGACAAATTTTCCTTTCGGAAAAATGACTGTCTGAGTTTGGAGTACAAACGGACAGCTCTTACATATAGGCGTTGGTACGGTTTAGTACCAAAGTATGAAGGGCTAGTATGTCTCAAGCGACTGTACAAGAATATCCCTAAAATTCCTATCCCTATGATATGCCACCAAAGGGGTATCACGAAACAACTCTCTGGTATCAGGATCAGAGTGGAGAATAGGCAGATGTCGAAACAGAATTCTCTTCACCGCCAGACAGTGAGGATGGAAAGTTAGAATCAGTTTGAGTCTGTCAGATTGGACAGAAGGTTTAGTAGTGAGTGCCATCTGATGAGTGACGTGTGTGATGCGATTAAGAGCATCAGATAAAACATGTTCTGGATAAAGACGTCGGCAAAAGAACTCAAGCATCTCTTGAGCTACCTCATGGAAATCATCGACATCGTGACATAACCGATGCAAGTGAAGAAGTTGAGAAAAGGGAATGGAATTTTTATAACTAAGAGGGTTAGATGAAGTATTAAGAAACCATGAGCGTCAGTAGCCTTATAATAGACAGACGTTTTAAGACCAGTAGGGCTAATAGTCACAGTGATGTCAAGGAAGTTCACTGAAGTCATAGAAATTTCAAAAGTAAATTTGATGGCAGGATTGACATTACCAACATAGGCAATAAATTGACGGAGGTCTACCTCAGACATGTCTGTAATGCCAATTCCATCATCAATATTGCGGTGGTAAAACTCAGGTATCGGTCCATTGTAACTTTGAAAGACCAAATATTCAAAGTGGCCCATAAACAGGCAAGCGTAACTAGGGCCCATCTTAGTACCCATAGCGACGCCACTGATTTGGTTGAAGAATTGGCCATTAAACTCAAAAGAGTTGAGAATAAGAACCAACTCAGCAAGGTGAAGAAGCGGACCTGTGCTTATAGTAAGATCAGTACGCTGGTGGAGAAAATATTGGAGTGCCTTGAGACCATCAGCATGTGGAATAGAAGTATAAAGGGAACAAACATCTAGGAGGAAAAGACGGTAAGTACGGCCAGGCTTGAATCTGATCGAATCAAAGATAGTGATAGCATGAGTAGTGTCCTTCAAATAAGAAGGCAGATTGGCGACTAAAGGCTGGAAAATACTATCAAGGAATTCAGAAATATGTTCAGTGGGACAAGAACATGCTGAAACTATATGATTCTCAGTTTTAATTTGTGAGTTAACTGTTTAGATGTCAGGCTTTGTCTCATGTTGTTGAAACTAGCTTTGGCCATTCCTATTCTCTTTTTGATTTTTGTTTCACATCTGCCATCTTCTGTTATTATATGACCAAGATAGGAGCTCTTGACTTGTTCCAGGATTTTCCATTTATGCTTATCTTTAATGCTGGCTTATTGTCTGTTTTGCTAATAACCATAGCTTTTGTTTTCTCAATGTTAATGTCCAATCCATATTCATGACTTGTGCTGTTTACTTGCTTCACTAGTTCTTGTAAATCCTGTTCACTTTCAGCTAACAACATGGTATCATCTGCATAAGTTTGTTTATTGACCTTCTGCTGATGTTCAGCCCTGGCATTTCCTGTATCTAGTTGAAAATTTTGTCTGTGTATAGATTAAACAGCCAGGGGGACATCACACAACCTTGTCTGACGCCTCTTTTTATATTTATTTATGGTGAGTAATTCCTGCTAGATCACTCCTGCCAGATCTTACTGTCACAGTTTCCTCCCAATAAAGGTTACTGAGTATTCTTCTGTCTTTTCCATCAATACCTATTTCTTCGAGGCATTCACCTTTTTTCTCGTAATGGACTCTGTCAAAAGCTTTCTTATAGTCAATAAGCACATGTACATACCTTTTTGGACCTTTGTATATTTTTCTACTAATATTCTTAGGCAAAATATTGCTTCTTTTGTTCTGCTGTTCTGTCTAAAACCAAAGTGCTCTTCTTGGACTTTGCTGTCTAGTTTACTTTTTATTCTCTCCTCTATGATTTTGAACAGTATTTTAATTGCAAGACTTATCAGGCTGATTGTTCTGAAGTCTGAACATTCTGTTGCATTAGGTTTTTTAGGCAAAGTTATAAAGACTGATGTCTTCATGTTATGTGGTATACACCCAGTATTGTATATAACATTGCACAGATCTGTGATTGTATCTATACCAAAGCTCTCCAGGGCTTCTATCATTTCAATTTTTATGTTGTCCATGCCTACTGATTTTCCTTTTGTATCATAAGTATTGCATTCTCTACTTCTGATCTGAGATCGTTTGGACCTTCATTAGAATCTGGTGATAGTTTTCTACCTCTGTTGTCCTCGAATAGTTCTTGTACATATTCTGCCCATCTGTTTGATATGTCTTTCTCATCAAGTAAGATTACTCCATTATTATTCTCGTCCTTAGGCAAACCTAGACTTATTTGATAATTTCTTTATTTTCTTCATGCATATCCCTTGTCATGTGCTTTGCCTCCATGTCTTCTATTTCCTTGCATGTTGTTTCTATCCACCGTTCTTTTGCTTGTCTACACACAGTACGTATTTCCTTGTTTATTGCTTTATATTCTGGAGTGTTGTTATTTGGCTCTCTTTCTTTCTGCCATTTTATTCTACATGTCATCTGTCATCCAAATTTGATTTTTCTTAAACTCCTTTTTAGATAAATTTGTAGATGCTCTTTTATGCTTGTTTTGAAACATTTCCATTTTGAGGTTACTTTTTCTTCTGTGTTTTCTCTTCTGTATTGTTCCATTCTTTCTTTCAGTAACTGTTCATACTTATTTTTGACATGGACAAGATATTTTTGTTTTATTTCTGATTGTTTTATTGGGGTATTTCAATATGGGGTTCTTCTTTTCTTCTGTTTCCTGTTCTTTTCAGCTTTATATTGAGATCTGAATTTATGTCAGTGCCAGGATGTGTCTTTGCACTTGTGTCACTGTTCTTAAATCTATGTTTTATCATGATAAAGTCAATTTGGTTTCTTGTTATATCTCTTGGGCTTTTCCGTGTGAATAGTTTCCTTGGTTGATGTTCAAAAAAGGTGTTACATATAACCAGCTGGTTTTCTTCACAGAACTGAAAAAGTCTGTCTCCTCTCATTTCTTTTTCCCCAATCCAAACTGCCCTACTGTTTTCTTGTATTTTCCCTTTCCTATTTTTGCATTCATATCACTCATTACTATCAACACATCTGTAGATTTTACTGGTTTAAGTTTGTTGTAGCTCTTCATAGTATTCCTCTGTTTCTTCTTCGCTGTGTTCCTTAGTTGGTGCATATGTTTGTAAGATTGATAAATCAAATGACTTTGCTCTTATTTTCAGTAACATCTTTCTGTCATTGTGTGTTCAGCATCCACTTTTTCTAATTCCTTCTTTATTTACATTCCTTGTTAATAATGGACACACAAAAAATATGCGTGGAGGCATATCTGGAGTCATCCTTATATGACCACCAGCTATGCACAGTGCTACAATATACGTACATGGAAGTGAACCTATGTCTGTGAGGCTGATTACATCCTCATTGACTCTTAAAATCATCCACACACTTCCAGAGATTCCCCCTGTAGTGAAACTTGTTGAGAACGCAGCATTGCACACTAAGCGTGGAGAAGTCTTTTGAGCCCCAGGCATAATTCTTTGGCTTTGACTTGGTTGACTGCATGCAGAAGGATCTCACTGTGGACCCAGTGATGGGCAGGTAAAGCTGAGAAGTGGCACTGTGCTGGACGTGACAATTCCTTGGGAGAACCCAGAATCAGAGTACAGCATTTAGCTCAGCACAGTTGGAGAGCCCCCTTAGATGGCGGGGAATGCGCAGTATGCCACACACTTCTTACTCCTAGCTTGGGACCAGATGTGATGATCTTTTAAATGCAAGCCAAGCTGGAGAAACTGGACCTCATGACTTAACTCAACACGCTTCGGAATGGCAGAAAAGCCATAGGAAAAGCCTAGATCTACAGTGTAGATAATACCAATGAGTCTTCAATTTGGTATTGGCTACAAAAGAGCGAGAAGCTCAGCAGCCCTAGTTAAACAATAACAACACACACAAAAAACTCTTTCTTGTTTTTCTCCTCCTGAGTGTATAAGTGTGTATTGGTCTCTTTTAATGTAGCCTGTATCTAATAATCTTGCCTCTGCAACTTCCAGTATGTCATGTTTCATATTTGCTGCCTCTAACATTAGATTACACTGACAAACAACATTTTTCTTTCTTATATAAGAATAAGTGTTCTTAGGTCAGTTTCTTGCGCTGATTTCAAATTTGAAATCCGTTTATCTCTATCACGTCGGGTTCTTAAGATATTTGTGAATAAATATGTTTTTGGGAAACCGTTATTGGCTCCGTTTCATTTTTACTATATAACTTTTTAAAAATTAATAAAATGCAAAATAATTCTACTTTTTATACTGCTAAAAGATGCATGACATATGTTACGTTATATTTCAAATAGTTACTGTATTTTGAAATAATTCTGAGTGAAATATTGCTTCTAGAAGTTGTAGAAATTCGGCTGATCTGTTCTGTTACGTGTGCGGATATTTTACCGATCGTGTTCACCAGAAAAACTTTAGAACATTGCTAAAGAAAACATGAACTTTATTTCGATTCGAAAGTTGATGATGCAAATAAATCTTGGATGCCAAATGCAGTTTGTTCGACTTGTACAAATACATTGGCAGGTTGGTTACTAAAATCGCCGAAGCATAAGTCGATGCCTTTTGGAGTGCCAGTAATATGGCGTGAACCGACAAATCACGCTACTGATTGTTACTTCTGCTTGACAAATATCTATGGTTTCACTTTTAAAACTAGAAAGTCTGTGGTTTATCCAAATATTGAATCGGTTTCGAAACCAGTGCCTCATGATCCAATCACGTGTCCGATCCCAGTTCCACCAGAACAATATCCGTTGGACGTGAATGAACCATCAGAAATTGATAGTTTACCTGCTTTAGAAACTAATTCTGACTCGGATTATATACCGGTGAATGATGGTGTTCCCTTAATTAACCATTCAGAACTTTCAGATCTAATACGTGATCTCGCTCTCACCAAAGGACAAGCGGAATTACTCGGTTCGCGACTCAAAGAATGGAATCTTTTAGGGCCCAATACTCCGATATCTAAATTTCGTCATAGACACAGAGAACTTGTTCAATACTTTGAGATGGATGATTCTTCTTCTTCTTGCGATCGCATCTTTGATGATTACACCGTCAGACGAGTTCTCATGATGAATTCGACTGTTGTTTGAAGTTCCTCTTTAACTCCATATAGCTTTGAGTTTAGTGTTGAGTCATTGGGCCAGTATATCTTTCTTAACTGGTCATACAGAGGACAGTCCTGTAGAACATGCTCAGCAGTTTGTTCGTTTAATCCACATGTGCACAGTGGTGAAGCAGACAATCGTAGCTTGTGCATGTGTTTATTCAGTTTGTTATGCCCTGTCCTGAGTCGAAAAATAGTTGTCTGTCCCTGCCGGTCGAGAGTGTGATAGTCGTCTTTGGGTTGGTTCTGTTCTCTTCTGATAGTCTGGATAGCTCTCTTTTTCTCAAAGTATGTGACTTCATTATCTTCTTGTTCACATTCTCCTCCCTTTTTTGCAAGTTTATCTGCCTTTTCATTTCCGGGTACACCACAATGAGATGGTACCCACTGAAGTATGGTTCTCTTTTTGGCAGCTACCTTGTTTAGTTCATTTCTCAGATGCGGGAGTTTACCACCCTTGAGAGCTTGCAGGACAGACAGTGCATCTGTGAGGATGACTACCTGGTGGCAGTCAGAGTTGGTGTTATAAATCATATTTGCAGCTTGCTCTAGAGCTTGAACCTCAGCTGTATAGTTGGAACAGAATTTACCAGTGGGAATGTGCCTAGTCTCATAGTGGTTGTCAGGATATGAGATAAAGATACCGGCACCTCCATTCCTAACAGCATTAGTTGCTGATCCATCTGTATAGGCATGTATCCATGATTGATCGGGATAGCTTTCTTGGATCATACTCAATGTAGCAGTTCGTTTTTGCAGATCATTATACTCACATCCACTTGTGAGACCACTGACTGTTGTATTAATTTGGAGGGCACTGCTGGCCTGCTCCCATGGTACAGGGTATAGGGTGGGCTTCAGTGGTGTTGTCTTCATGGATAGGTCTTCTTGATGCTGTCTTATAAGTCTTTCCCCCGATGCACAAAGCTGCTACGCTTTAGACGTCCCAAGATGGATGATAACATTTGCTATTGCAAAGATGTAAACGGTCTAATGGTGCACCTCGGTCATGAGCACATAGTCAACGAATGGCGGTTTTTCATCGACTCTTCCAAGACTAGTCTAAAAGCCGTGTTATTGCATAATGGAAATTTATTTTCATCAACTCCAGTCGCCTACTCTGTTCATATGAAAGAAACTTATGACAATATGGCTATACTTTTGGCAAAAATAAAGTACAATGACTACCAATGGCGGATTTGTGGATACCTAAAGGTCATTGCAATTCTCACGGGCATGCAGACTGGGTATACTAAATTTTGTTGCTTCCTATATGAATGGGACAGCCGCAACAGACAGGAACATTATGCAAGAAAGGTGTGGCCTATCAGGGATCGTATGCAGCTCGGGCATAAAAATGTAATACACGAGCCATTAGTTAACAAAGACAGCATCATTTTACCACCGTTACATATAAAGTTGGGGCTCATGAAGAATTTCGTAAAAGCGTTAGATAAAACGAGCAAAGCTTTCACTTATCTTCGAGAAAAGTTTCCGCAAATTAGCGATGCAAAGATAAAGGAAGGTATCTTTGTAGGACCTCAGATTAGGAAAGTTATTGCAGACAAACAATTCGAGAACTTGTTACATGGTAGTGAACTTCGCGCATGGATGGCATTCAAATCGATCGTCGATAACTTTCTTGGAAATCACAAATCTGTCGACTATGTGCATATTGTTAAGCAGTGCATAGATGCATACAGAATTATGGGCTGTAACATGTCCCTCAAAATCCATTTGCTCGATTCGCATCTTGACTTTTTTCCTGACAACTTGGCGAAGTCAGCGATGAACATGGAGAACGATTCCATCAAGATATCGCCGTAATGGAGTCACGTTATGAAGGACGGTGGAGTGTGACCATGCTTGCCGATTATTGTTGGATGCTTCATCGCGATGTACCACATGCCATTCACCGACGAAAGTCGACTGCAAAGAAATTCAAGCCTACATAACTGTTATACTTCTTGTACAAATGATGTTGTAATACTGTATGGGTTGTTAAAAAACTTCAATTGCGTATTTCTAGAGATCCCGACCTGATAGAGAAAAACGGTTTGCAGATTTAAAAACAGGGCATTAAAATTGACCAGAAAAACATAGAAATGTTAGAGAAAGAAAAAATAAATTTTTTTTTGTTAGCCAGTGTTATCTAACTTTTCTCCTCCATTTAGAGTTCTGACATTCCATGTTCCTATTTTTAGGCTTCTCCTACTAGTTTTTAGGTGGTCTTTCTCAGAAGGCTCCCTTTCAACAGAATTTGGGGAACACTCGTCATTACGTACTTCCTTACTCATTAGAGGAGTTGCCTCTTCCCTGTTGTTTCGTACAGGTAGATTCATCCCCGGGGTGCCAAGAGTTCTCTACATATCTTATCTTTTTGTTGTGATTAACAGCTATCTTATTACAAAAAATGTACGTCACATTAACATTACAACTCTCACATAAGATCTGGTCTTTTCAACACATGACCTCATTTACCGGACTGGCTCCGATAGACAAGAAATGGTCAGAAGCATACATGAGAGTCTAAAGGCAGTTTCTGAATGGTGTGAGGAAACCTACTCCAGAATCAATCCTAACATAGCGTGTGTGCTATGGTGCTCCCTGAACAACTCCATATTGAAAGCAGATCTCCGAGACATTACTCTCAATGGGCAGTCAATTGAAAGACACAACAAGCTCAAATATCTTGGAGTTACTTTCTATCGCAGGCTATCATACAAGTACCATGTTGATCACATCATACAGAAATGCAAAAGAGGCCTAGCAGCCCTGAAAACAATGGCTGCTGCGCACCTCGAGCAGAGACTACTGTTTCTTCTATATCATCGTCTGGTCTTATCAGTAGCTAAGTATGGCCTGGGAATACTCAGGCTGTCAGTATCGCAATGTGAACGGCTGGAACACATTCAAAATGAAGGGATGCGTTTAGTCTTGGGCTGTGCGCGAGATACCCCCATTGTGACGATGCGGTATATGCTTGGCTTGCTGTCTATTAAATCCAGATATGTGATGACTCAGGTAAAAGCCTATATGCAAGTAACCACAGATAAAAGTCATCCCCTACACATGAACAAAACTGACATCAAGGGAGTACGAATAAAGAGGGGGATGTCATAGATGGTGCAGGCTGAGTCAACTATTCGACAGGTGACCACAGTTGAAAACATATTCAAGGGAGAGGAGTGGAGTAGGTCTAGTGAGAACTTGGCGACCTACCAACAGGTCATCATCAGCCTTGGCAGAGAATGCAGAGCTTGGGGCAATGAAAAAGCAGAACTGGTAATTGATTAACTGATAAATGAAAATGTTGGGAATAATTATTCCGTTGTGTACATTGATGGGTTTGTAGCCCATGGTGGGAAATCGGGATGGGGCTTCTCGGCTAGAATTAAGGGCATGATCGTCGCTGAGCATAGCGGAGCCTACATGAGAATGGAGGTAGAGGCAGCTACTGCTGCTTTAATGTGGTTGTCTGAAACTTCATTGACAAGAGCAGTTATTGTGTCAGACTCTCAGTCCATGCTACGGAAGATCCAAAATGGATGGCTACGGCATTTTAAGAAAAACCTCCATAGCAGCCTCAAATCTTCAGGAACTGGTGTGGATCTACTGTCCTGGTCGTGCAGGCGTACGCGGCAATTAAAGAGCTGATAGACTAGCTTCAAGAGCACCTATAGTGGGTGCATTAGATATGGATAAGGGAGAGATACTGAAGACAATTAATGATTGCCTGTTAGAGAATGACATTGCAATCGATGAATCATCATGGCTGAGATTGCTGGAGTTTGGCATTAGGCGTGGGACTGGCAGGAATGAGAGGATGCATCTGGTGTATGTACAATCAGCGTGCAACAGGAACTGTTAGCATTCATACCCTTCAACATTTGCTGCTGAGGGAGACTGAGCACCAATGGGTTTTCTCGGAGTGCAATGATGTCGATTCTGAACAACAATAACAATCAACACACGACTTTAGCAGACAACAGTGTTTGCTGTCTTTAGTAATTGGCCATTTTAGATTTGATTTGATTTTCTTTCTGAGAATGAACAACAGATCAGTGATATGGGTTTATCTGATAACTGAAGCGAGATGCAAGACTAAATAAGAATACCTGATGAAATGTCTAAAGATCATCAGAGCATTAGAATAAATGTATAACTTTTGAAGAGGCAAAGAGTTTTTATCAGAAGCAGATACCAGAACAAATGGGAAACAGACTATCCAGGCCACACAAACAATGATGCATATTACCAGCTCAACAGAAGAGAACAAGTGATAATCTTCAGACTCCGCACGGGGCCACAACAGATTCAGATACCACCTATTCAACATGCTAAAGATACGAACTACCGATGAGTGTTTCTGTGGCACAGATAAAATGACTGCTGAACATCTGCTTCAAAGATGCCCAACATATGAGGAACAGAGAAAGCACAAGAGGCCATCACCAGTACCATCCCTGGAAAAGATCTGTGGAGATAGAAATAGCATATTCAAGTAGACGTCTGAGAGTGTACGAAGAAGAAGAATAAATGTATCGTGTAACAGCTATACTGCAGTTGGAGAAACTCCTCTGTAAAGTGTAGACGTGTATCTTTGCTGCAATGCAGACAGTTGAAAGAATGGAAAATAATATCAAACTAAGGATACAGAAGGTATGAGGGAATTTTATTTCATTTAGAAATGTACTGAAATCAAAGGAGATAAGTGGTACTGAAATTTTCAACACAGATAAGCAGTCCTATTGAATGGCTGTGAAAAGAAAACAAATTGAGAGCAATAAAAATTAGAACCAAGAGGTTACATGCGTTCATAAATAGCTTTTCTGTCCAGAGTAAAAGAAGAAAATGGTATGACATCATCACCACTGTAGAATTGATGGAAGGAATCAGATACTAGTGGAAAAGATGTGAATGAAAAAGCAGTGGATAGGACACAAACTGAGGAAAACCAGCTAAAACGAGTAACAACACAGCAATCCTTAAAAGTAGAGGTAGATGAAAAGGTATAGAGAAAAAACACAAACTGGAGGCAGACGTGATGAGATATGGCAAGAACTTTTAACAGATGGGGTTAGCGCGAGAGGACTCTTCAAGAATTAATTAGCCTGTGCTGCCTATGAAGCTAAAAGACAAATGTAAGCCAAATATACTTGAACAAACAAAATCTTGATCTCATCATGGTAAATAAATAAGCATTATTGCCTTTTTTTTTTTTTTTACATTTCTGCCTTTTTTACATTTCTGCACTGCAGTAACACAGTTCTCAAAGGGTTTTCAAATTAAAGCATCCTTAACTTCAGTAGTGAGTAGTCATCTTTAACATTTACTTACTAGTGTAAGACACACTCATATATATATATATATGCATGCACACTGACCACACACAAATAAATAATGCTGACTGTGATGAAGAGTGCTAGGTCTGTGTAGACACATAATTGAAACAAGTCTGTGGTTTGGGCAGTTATTATACCACCTGTTCTCAATAAGTGCCTGAAGTATAAATCTTCAAACTGAGATGGCCAGAGACCTGTAACCGGTGTAAACCAATAAGCAGTTATCTAAACATAGTCAAAATGAAGAGGAAATAGATATTTCTCAGGAGGTCTTACAAAAGTGGAGTCGGGCATACCAGGAATCTACAAGGAAAGAGTGGAGTAACCAAATAATGCAAGAAGATCAAGAGAAGGGGAGATGAAAAGAGAGAATTTACCCTGAAACGAGATAAAGATGGTGACATAGGATAGAGTATGATGGAAAGATTTTGCCAAGGTTCTAGGCTAGGCTAGTAGATTTAAGGGGATGCACTACGGTGCACTTTTGTTCTGATAACATTTTCAAACTTTTTATGTTCTCAATAGACACAGTATATGTCCATGAACCAAATTCTACAGTTTATTTTGTTAAAAAACGTGGCTACCATGGTAACCAAAAAAAAAACATCTACCATATTGGATTTTTCACCAATTTTCAGGAGAAAAAATTATGTGTTTCCCATTGACCAAATTTTATCAAATTGCACACACATGTTGTGACTAACAATTAAAACAATTGACCACATGCTTTTTTTGATAAGTTTAAAATTCTATTTTTAATAATTTAAAACAAAAAAACACTACATTTGTATGAAAAAAAAATAATATTAAAAAAAATATATCAAAGCAAATTACCAATATATCCAAAAAAAAAATGTCACTAAAATTCTCCAGCACTGTATGCTGCACCTCCTTCAGCTTCCTGCAGCTCCTCGTCTCACCTTTGTCTAATTTTTCTTCTTTTTACAAGTTTGTCAGCCTCATATTTCTGGCTGTTGGCCAGACGTTTCCTTAATCGCACCTGTCCAAGGCGTTTCGAGTTTATTCCAGAAGCTTGGCCATACAGCTTTTTTTATTTCTGCACTGGCTGATGGACCAAAGTTGAACTCTCCAATGGCCACAAGGACACTGAATTTGACTTTTTTTAATGACACAAATTTCTGCTTGCTGCAACGACTCCATATAACATTGTGGAGGCTTTCATTTGCATTTTGAGTTGCACCTAGCTCACACCACTTGAGCAGATGCTGATCAGTAAGACTCTCATAAATAAGGGCTAAGTGCTTATGGAGCAGGTTGTAGTCTAGTGGAGTATGAACTTGGGTCTCGTGGGGTCCGTCAGCTTCTCCTTTGGCCATGGAAGCCTGATAGAAACACCATGGGTTTTTGCCTGGCAGACAAAAATTATATTGGGGTTTGTTGAATACCCATGGTATAGAGAAGCCATGATGGCTTGTTTCATCTCTGGGGCTGTACAATGCTGGCGGATTTCCCTGGTGTAGTAAATACAGTTTTCGTATGGCATTTTGGGTCAGACGACTGGCCATTTCCCCCAAGGGTGACTTTTTGTTTCCTGCAGTCAGTAATGAGTGTCCTCAGTGCAGTGCCTAATCACTTTGCAACATGGTTGACGCACTCTTCTGTGGTTATGTCAACTTCTGGACCATACGGTTTGATGTCGCAGAGTCTGTTGTAGGCCTTGGAATCGCCATCTGATAGCAAAACAGTGAAGCGTAGCTTGTGATTTGCCACTGAACGAAGCCAGAAAACCTCACAGGCTTTTACTTCCATCATTCCAGCTGACCCTTCGTAATTACAGCAGCAGTCCTTCTGATGCTGTGCTTTCCATTGTTCAAATTTGTCAAGCTGATTTTTCAGTTGCCACTGTCCAGTATTCTCGCAAGTGTAACAGAAGGAAGACATAACTTGTGTATCGATGACCATGCCAGTCAAGATGTCGATAACACTGCCAACGCCTATCAGTGACTTATAACCTCTAGTTAGCCATGTTGCATCAAAGCTGACAGCGTTGTAAATGACGTCTTTTTTATTAATTGTACGATGCTGACTCTTAGCATGTTCAGCTCGGATGATGCTGACGGCAAGTTGAAATACTGTAGAGTTGGTCAAGGTATCCAAATGATCAAAACATTGATCTGCATATTTCTGTACGTAGGTTTAGCACAGACAGTGTTATGAGAAGCACCATTCTTGCTCGCGCTCAAGTTCATTTTTATATCAGATCAACTTGGGCCAGCGGTGAAAGGCACTATTGGATCAGCGATTTGAACTAAAGGCCTATCGGATACTGGTATGCAGACATACGTTGATGATAAGCCTACATCAGGTTGGTAATCATTCACCATTGATTCGGTCGTAACATTGCTGGAAATTACACACTTTCGATGTGCTCTAAAATGCAGAAAGTTGCTTTGCTTTCTTACCTTTTCTTCCCATTTTGAAGTAATAGAACACAATTTAATGAGATTTAGACTGTAATCAAGAGAAATATGTCGTACTACATACCACGTTCAATGAACTTACTTACTTAGTCATTTCCCCCTCTACCGTGAGGTGCAGAGGTTTTGAAGAGAGTACGCCAGACTATCCTATCGGCTGTCTTCCTCCTGGCCTGGTTCCATTCTAGTCCTCAGTCCTTTGAAGATTGTCTAATGTTGTCCTATCAGCGGACTCTGGGTCATCCTGGGGGGTCTGGATCCCTGGCTCTTTGTTTCATATGCTTGTCGTGGTAGCCGATCTTCTCCCATTCTGCAGACATGGCCAAACCATCTTAGTTGGGACTGTTCTACTTGGGTCTGCAGGGGGTGGGATTTTAGGCCTTGATGTATCGTCTGGTTGCGGACCATGTCTCCTCATTTCTGAGGTTTGGATCTGGCTTTTGTGGGTTGTAGTCCTTGCCCATGACTCGCATCCATATGTCAAAACTGAGACATAGGTGGAGCGGTATACAGCCATCTTCGTTGTCTTATCAACCTCTCTCTTGCTGAGAAATCCTCGATTTATGGACTGAAAAAGTCTCTCAGCTGCTGCTTTTCGAGTGGCCAACTCTTCTTTGATGCCTCCCTTTCGGTCTATAATAGCTCCGAGGACCTGTTCTCCCAGCTTAATCTGATGTCTTCTTTCTTCTCGTGATATCACCATGGATTTTGTTTTAGAGCTGCTTATGACCATCTCTCTCTTCTCCAGCTCTTCCTTCCAGACTTGCAGGTTGGATTGGAGATGTGCCTCTGATTTAGCAATCAAGGCAACATCATCAGCAAATGCCAGCTCTGAAATACAGACCTGTCTCATCTTCCAGTACCCACTGAATACTTTCTTGTTCTCTCCTTACATGCCTTGATGACATCGTCCATGAGGAGTATGAAAAGATAAGGTGACAGGATATCACCTTGTCTTACACCAGTGGTGGTCCTGAACTCTTCTGACTTCTGGTTTGCTGTCCTCACATAATTTCTGCAAGACTTGTAGAAGCTCTGTATAGCATGAATCAGAGGTGCTGGAATGTTCTTCCTTGCGAAACAAAGTTTGCTCCAGGGGACCCTGTCAAACGCCTTTTCCAGATCTATGAAACAAAGATGGATCTCACTCTTATACTCAAGGGCCTTTTCACTCAGCTGTCTGAGTGTGAAGATTAGGTCTTGAGTACTTCAGTTTGCTCGGAATCTGCACTGGACCTCATCCAATTGTGGCTCAGCTAGGCGTCGGAGTCTCTGCTCTGGGATTCTAGAGTAGATTTTACCAGGGACACTGAGAAGGGATATGCCTCTATGGTTTCCACATTGTCGATTGTCACCCTTTTTGAAAATTGGTGTTATGATGGCAATCTCCCAATCCTTTGGTATGGTCTTGTTGCACCACGTTGCCTGTAGGACCCTTAAGAGTAATAGGTCACCTGATGCTCCCATGTACTTAACCATTTCTGGTGTTATACCATCATGCCCTGCTGCTTTGCCCATCTTGATTTTTCTCCAGTGCTGCCTTCAGTTCTTCCATCTTTATGTCATCTTCATATATTCTCTATATTTCTC
Source organism: Oreohelix idahoensis (assembly GCA_024509875.1). Taxonomy (NCBI): domain Eukaryota; kingdom Metazoa; phylum Mollusca; class Gastropoda; order Stylommatophora; family Oreohelicidae; genus Oreohelix; species Oreohelix idahoensis. The sequence goes on along the minus strand of JAMPIV010022499.1, from coordinate 345,860 downwards.
TGTTTTTCCTGCTGTGTTTTTAGCTTCTAAAGTATTGTTTCCATGCCTTTTTCTTCTCTCTTATTTTCTCTTTAACCTCATCTGTCCACCAAGGTGTCCTCTTTCTCTTGTTCCCAAGTCGAACTTCAAACCACATGCTTCTGCAGCAGCTGTCTTTATGATGTCCTTGAATTTAAGCCAGAGGGTTTCCAAGTCATCAGGTTGTTCTTCTGTGTTATTCACCGCTGCAGCAATAAGCCCCTGATATCTGGTCTTAATTTCTGCCTCTCTCAGCTAGTAGGTCTTAATGCTCATTTCTCCAGTTCGTTTACTTAGTTTCTTGCGTGATGTTGGGCAGTTCCTAGGCTGAGCAACTCTTTCAGTTGTTCTTTTGATTGTAAGCAGGTAGTGATCACTTCCAATCTCTGGCCCCCTCCAGATTCTAGCATCCCGGACATATTTGAATGAGCTCCTCCTAACAATGGCATAGTCGATCACTGGCTTCTCATTCTTTGGTTGGTTCACATCTAGTGTATGCATGTATGCGCTTATGGGGGAACTTTGTGTTTGTAATGATCAGATTCTGCTCACTGCAGAATCTAAGGAGTCGCTTTCCATTGTCATTGAGAGTATCTTCTCCATATCTTCCGATAACTCCACCCCATCTAGCATGGTCATTTCCAACTCTGGCATTAAAATCTCCAAGCATGATAATTTCATCTAGGCAGTCATCCACTGTCCTTTGAAGCAGCTCGTAGAATTCCTCCTTGACCTCTGCTCTCTCATCCTCATTTGGCCCATACACTATGACCAGGTTGACTATGGTTTCTCCTTTTAGTTTTATAACCATAATGCGCTCCGAGACAAAGTTCCATCACTTGATACTATCTGTTTGGTTTTTGGCCACAATGCAACCCACGCCCCCTTTAGCTCTTTCAGATGTGGGTACACCACTGTGTTACCGTGGGGTGTATATGTTGATTCAAATATAAGGCATATATGTTCAAGTTTCTTGTGTGTTTGTTTATTGTATCATTCAAGTCAATATACTGGTGTACTACCAGGGATAGTTATTCTTGATGATGTTCGTACCCAAGTTCGTTCCAGAATTCCTCTGTGGTGTTTAATGTTTTTGTGACAATCATTAGCATACTTAATATCCGCTAGTAACTGCAAAAACCTTCATCAGGGATCCAGGAAAACAGTTTATTATCTTAAACATAAAATCCAAAACAAAGTCATTTGCATACAATTACAATTCCTCGTGCAAAGTAGTGTCTTGATATACATTTATTTTTCCTCCTTGTATTTCAATCCATATTTGGTACAAATACTTTGCCTGGTTCTTTTTCGGTATGCTTCTCATGTTTATCCAACATAGGGGTTACTGATAGCCGGGTCTCTACCTCTTGTATGACTTGAGTTAATTTGACATTAGAGAGCTCAGTTTTCATTTCTTATAAGTTCATATCGTTTTCCCAACATTTAGGCATTTCTGGCCTAACTAGGTTTTATTCTGAAAAATGAAAAAGTCATTGAAGCTGTACTTACGGGTAATATGAATTCCCAACTATATAAAAATTATCTGCTTCACACAGAGTTGATATCTTGATAACTTCAAGACCAGCAGTTGGATGGACTAGGGCTACGTCCGTACAAACTAGCTTCTGTAGATCAACTCTTCGGATATGCAAAATCTGCTATCTCAGAGTAGTGGGCGATTTTACTACCTTTTGGTTGGTTAGTCTAATACTTCTTTATTTATTTTATTGGGTGTCATATGCTTATTGATGGAGGGTCTCGGCTATTCTGATTTACGTCATCGGTTGCTGAGCAACTCCCGCCAAAAGATAGCGTTGAGTCACTATTTAACCTAGTTTTGACTAGTTTCAGTTTCAATCTGATACTAGCGTAACTGGAGTCTTTATTTCTATAAAACATCGTAACTGTTCTTCCTAATCTAACTGATAACTATTAGCACGAATGATGCTATGGTATCAGTAGTAGGCCTTCCGGTGACAACTGTAGAGCAGCGTGTTTCCATCGAGATCCATGACTCCTTGTCCTTTTTTCTTTGTTTCCGTTATAGCCAGGATTTCTAGTTTTGCTTTCCTCATCTCTTCCACCAGCTCCTCTTCTTTCCCATTTATACTTCTTGTGTTCCAAGTTCCATAAGTCGTAGTCCGTTCCAGTTCGTCGCCTTTAGAATCAGTCTGGTTTTCTCTCTTGTAGTTCGCGTAATCATGATTTAAAGCAAACAGGTGATTGGCCTGTTGTGCCTTTGCATGGTGGAGGGACGGCCTCCATGCAGGCCGCCCTCCTCCTTTTTCAGCCGGGCTTGGGACCGGCCTAGACAGAGTTACGTTCAATGAAACAAAGTTATTTGTTTACGGTCAGAAGTACCTGTCGTTATGTTCCGGATTTGCGCAGAGAAAGCTGAGCATTGTTATGACCAATCAGAAAGATAAACACCAATGCCTCATGAATGGGCCTTGACTGAGAAAATGGGGTCACTGCGTGACCTCTCCTTATAAGGAAGTTAGCGTAAAACGATGGAAAATTTTGAATGCCAAATCAACGAGAGCTATGTGAAATAAAGGTTTCGAATTTGCTATAATCTGGAAGATAAAAAAATCCCCTTTTCGGCAATACCAAATACTTTGCAATGCGCTCAGCGTAACTAAGGTATTATTGAGAGAGAAATCGTGCATTTTCGGAGCAAATTTGCAAATCATAGCTTGGGGGTAGTGCCGAAAATATGCTTTTTGACACATCAAATGCATTTTTTATGTCATAAAACCTTGCTCAATCGATTCCTTGAAGATTATTTAATAAAATAAGCTCAAAAGTAAAAAAATCGATATTTTGTACCTAAAACCAGATTGTCACTGCCGTGCATCCCCTTAAGTCTTCCAGTTTCAACTACCTTATCAAGCTATCTCTTCCTTGGACAGTGTCATTTCTGTTCCCCAATTTATTGATTTATTCTCAGCCAGAGAGTCAAACCGTGTCATTCTCTGCTTCTTCTTGGTGTCATTTAAGTTAGCTCCCTTATTCCTATTTTCTTTTTTTCCCTCATAGGTATGAATCTGCTTGTTCTTAATGCTGTGACGTTTCATATTATTGCAAATTACTAAGAAGAGATAAGTGATAGTTTCAGACTGAGAACCGGCCATTGCCAACTCATATACCATCGGTTCACATAAACTGAAAATCGTACAGACAGACAAGTGTTCATGTAGGGAGGACAATAAAACAGTAGAAAATGCCCTTCACGACTGTCAGCTGCATGAGGGAAGCAGGGTGGCAGTATTGCCTTCTCCAACCCAGTTAAGGAAAAAAAACTATGGTGACGAGAGAACATTTTTGAGACGGACTGCCTATTTTATAAGAGAGGTAGATGTGATTATTTGAGAGAGAATGATGAAGAAGTAGGTACTGTACATTACAGATATTATTTGTTGTTCTCTTATTCCCCAGGGAAAAGAAGAAGGAAAAAGACAGAGAAGAGTTATGGAAGAAGTTGGACAGATTGGAAATGAATAGCAAGAAAACAAAGAAATCTTAACATCGTTGGTCTGTATATGTTTCAGAAAGGTGTGAAAGGCACGGAGAGCCAATTATATATTTATTTTATCGGTTATCATGAACTAAATATGATAAATAGTGATTATTAAGTATTTTTTTTTTTTTTTAATTCTTTTATTTCATACAATTTGTTTATGATTTTTAACGTTTATTTTTACCCACTGGACTGATGTTATGAGTTTGAGATCCGAGGTCACCTAAATATCTAATCACATATTGTGCGTGAAAATAATGTATTCACAACTGCTTCATGTAGTGACCCATGTGCCAAAAACATTGACTGATGTCTGCTCAGCATTGTGTTGCCCCTGAGTATGTGTATGTGGTGGCTGTTTTTATCATTCTGCAATTGCTTGAAGATGAGTGTGCACATTTGTTTTCAAGGATATTCACATTTCGCTGACATTCATGGGCATATGACTACGACATGAAACAACGGAAGTATTTTGGCTGTCATATTAGCTTTTTGGCTTATAACTTCATACTAGAGTGATTCTGAATTAGAAAAAAACAGATGATTCGTTTAGTATTATGTTTATTATTTTTCATGTGACAGTTGTGTGGCAGTAAAATACAGAAGTAATGAGTGCGGTAACTGAGAGGAAAAAGAGACTGTTTGGGAGAGATAGCGGATTCTTTGTTGAAGTCTGTTCTGTTTTTTTTTTTTCAAAAGCTTCAGAAGTGGCTTTGTTGTAGATTTTGTATGCACACTAACTACATTGTGGGTAAACTTGCAAGGAAGAAGAAAGTACACATTTTGTGCTTGTGAAAATTGTTTATCAGTACAGAGTTCTTACACTGTGTACAGGCTGTACTTGTGGAGACGGTTTTTTTTTTCAGTATTGGGCGGTTGCTTTCTGTATAGTTTGTATTTATGTGGAAGATTTTACTGACTTTTTCTGCTTTACCTATCCACATCTGTCTCTGAAACATTTAAGGAAGAAGCAGTTTTTTGTTTGAGATGGCTAGTGTCATGTCTCCTCAGGATTTCTTTAATGCTGACAGTTTACCTTAATCTCAGGTCATCCCTTACACTGACGTCATTCTGCTACTGAAGGTGTCTATTGCAGCTGAAATATCCAGTTGCATTTGGTGAGGTATCTAGACTGTCAATCTCTGGATGAAGTTGATTCATGATGCTGTTTCCAGCATTTTTCTCATGTCTTGGTTTTTGTTTTTTTTATAATATTTTTTAAAATTCAGTTGAAATGAGTACATGATTCTGCACTCGTGAATTAGGGAAGACTAAGGCAGTGAGGATGGGAATCGGTCACCCCCACCTCATAAAGCTGAGACACTGGTATAGTGAAGTCTTTAAAACATTACTCCCCTACAGCAGACAGTATCAGCTATGGAACTACCTTTGTGTCCATAGAGATGTGTGGGTGCCGGAACAGATTTATTTACTACTGATTCCGCCTTTTGACGTCTTATTTCTGTTTCTCTGTCCATTCTACCATCCACTGTTACCGTGCTTTCGGTATATTCACATAGTGTACGTGTAAACATGGTTGATGAGTTCGGAGTTGTGGCACAGCTTGTACCGTACATGTGATTGAATATTATTTTTAAGCTCTGTTTTGTTGCTTTCTCTGATGAATCGTTGTATGCTGCTTTGTGGTTTGCCTGAGTGGTATCCTTTTATCAACTGCTTATGTCCTGAAGAGTTGCAGATAAAGTTGATTACTGGGTTGTTTTTTTTTTAATCCACCTGGTGTTCAGTCTTGACATTATTGAAGATGTTTGTCATCCACCTTGATCCATATCCTCTTTAGTCCTCCATTGCTGGTTGCTTCTGTTTTGAGGTTATATGAGCAGTACTGCTGCTTGGTTGGGATTCATCCTTAGAAGGTGACCAGATGAGTTTGCTCTTTGTTTCTTAATATATTCCTTCACCGGAGTTGATAGGTGGTCCTTATTTCTTGTCAGTGTGAAAGTATAACTGGAGCGGGTACATTCATGGCACTAAGTTTTAACAGAAATACTTGTCATACCAGCTATGACAATTTGTGGTCTGTACCACAGAAAAATCTGTTCTTAGAAATCAAATTATTAGAAATATTTATTTTAGAACCTTCTTGTCTCATCTCTGTGTGATCCATTCCTGAACTTTCATCGTCTGTTTATGTGAGCGGACTCACTTTCTAGCCCTTATCATAGTGTAATCCTCATATTTTTTTGGTTTTGTTTGGCAGCACTGCATATCACCAAGTTAGTTGTTTAATCCGTCACATGTTGTATTATTATGCTTTGTACAAATGTAACAACTGGTGTGTCCTTTATTTTTCCTCTTTTTTTTCCCGACTTGTGAATGCTTGTACAAACTACATAATAGAAGTAACCTAGTGACACAAACGCCCTTTGAACTATTACCAGAGGAGCATAAATATATTAGTGTGTACCTTGTTCATGCAGTTGTTCTTATTAATACATTTTATGTTCCCTGATGGTTGTGTTGAATATTTCCTTGTTTGAAAAGTCTTTTTTTGGGGGGAGGAGGAGGCTTTATTTGAAATGAAGTGTTGCTATCGTGTGATTCCTGAATATAACCCACAGAACACTTGATTGTTTATGTATTGCTGTGTCGTATCCTCTGCCCAAGGTTAGTTTCATATCATCACGAGAGTGATACTAATTGTAACTAATAAAGTATGATTGGTTATGGGAGAAAAATGTATAGAAACTGTATGAGATCACTGGTGTTTTTTGTTTGTTTGTTTTTAAATTTCAGCTGTGCACATAACGTAAAAAATATGTGATACAAAGCCACTTGTTGGGGGTCTGAAATGTTAAGGAATTAAATGACAGATCTTTAAAATACTTCAGCAGTGTTTTAGAAGTGATCAGACTTATTACTTTGTGAAAAAAAGTTAAATGTGCGTTCAAAACAGGCAAGTCTTGAATAATGTGTTTCTGAGAAACTCACGGGTAAAGTTTGGTTACTGTATTCTATTCCGCATTGATCGCACAATCTTGTGTCTGAAAAATGCACTAATTTATGGTGGATATTTTGACGACTGGTAGGAACAGTCTACAGACTTCTTGTTTGGGACTTACATTGGGACGGTCTGCAGGCGTCAATTAGTGACTTATGTTGATTAAGTTTGTTGGAAGTGAAGTCTTCATAAATAAGATTTGGTGTGTGGAAGGGGTGGCTAGGTATTTTCAGAGTTTTACACTCTATTAGTAGCATAGGGAGCATTCTCTGATTTACTGGTTTGATAACTGTTACTTTGTTAGTGTCAACTATGCTATCAAAATTTGAATATCTGGAATATCTGTAGCTACATATAGTGTTCTTGAAACTACAGTGTTTCAGTTATTAGTATTGTAGTGGTCCTGTTGACATTGTTTGGTTATTAGTATTCTGGTGGCCCAGTTGGCATTGCTTCGGACATTAGTATTGTGGTGACCCAGTTGCTTCAGTTGTTAGTCCTTCATTGTTTTCTCATTCATTCATTCTTTACTCTGGAGCTTAGACCTTCAGCAAATTCATGCCAAATTTCCTATCCTGTGTTAACCACTCAGTCTTTCTATGTCTCCTTTATCCCTGTCATATCTGTATCCACTTTGCTTCCCCATGTGTGTTTTGGTCACCCTCTGTTTCTTTTACCCTGGGTATTCCAGGACAAAGGACTGTCTTGTAATTTTGTTGGTACATGCCCTCTCATCTCCTCTGATACTTCTTCTTACCTCTTTGTTTGCTTATGTGTATATTTCACAAGCTTTGGCTCTGAAACTTCTGGTTTTGCTTGTGTTTAAATGTGTTTTACTATTTATTTTCCCTTTCTCTTATTGATGTGTTCTTTTCTTATCCATACATACTGTCCTGAGGATTTGCAGTTTTCTTCTGCATTCAGTTTCTTTCTTTCAGGTCCCTTCCATCTTGTTTTGCAGAGTGCCAGGATGTCAGATTTATTTCTGCTGCGACCTGTGCAGTTTTCCCATGTTTACTTAGTGTTCAGACATTCCAGATATCCAATCTGGACATTTTTCTTGATGAAAATAAAATGAGTCTGCAGACTGGACTTTCTCTGGATTGCATCATAAACCGCCTTATTAAAATCCCTTCTATATTTTTGGGTGGCTAGGTGGAAGTTTGTGAATTACTTGATTTGGAATATATTAAGTTTTGTTGGCTTTAAGGTTTATACAGACTGGGATTGCTAGCCCATTCCTACCTTCCTTAGTTGTCTGGTAGAGTACAGTGCTGCTGTTCTTTGCTCCACTTTCAGACTCTGGTAATGCAAAAGTTGTATTTTGACCAGGGTTATTTTCTCAATTGGGACAGTTTTGTTGCGTCTGTCTGTTTGTGGCACAGGTGTTTGCGTGCCTTAGGTGCTTAAACTTTTCACAGAAATTGCTTAATATGGAAATATTACTTGTCTTGGGAGAAGAGTGGTTATTTCCGCAATACAATTGTCTGCAAACCTTCTGCATGTTTTCTTTGATCTTTATTTTGGCTATACATGGCATATCAATCATCTTTGCCAAAGCTCAGGTTTATGCTTGAAATAAAGTTTTAAGTGATTGTTGTTAATTGACTGCCAGTGACATAATTTGAATAAAATATAGATTTGTTTCTAAAGTTAAGTGCAGAATGTATAGCAGACTAAATCATATCTAATTAGTCTGCCTTCCCAGTCCCTTAATTTGATGCAAGTACTGTTGAGTGTGAGTGTGTGTGTGACGGTCTTATACTTTTTAGTGAGCGTCTCTGTATATTGACATAAACAACTTTGAGTGCTTTCCTCACTGCCCTATGTTGCTTGATTTAGATTGTACATGTATTTTTTGGATGGTTCTTTTGTAGATGCTTAAATGAAACAGATATTTGAGTAATAAAATAACAAATTGTACCTTGTCTCAATTTTTGTGCATTTGTGTGCGTATGTTTATGTGTGTATGTATTATACCTGCACTTGTACCATATATTAACACCAGATGTGTTGTTGTTCATCAGCTCGCATGACAAATAGGAGTTGTGTAATCAGTGCATCATTGCTAAGAGCAATAATGTTCTTCTTCCTGTTATTTAGTATACTTAGCCCAAGTTCAGACAAGAAAAGATTGCAGCCATTATATTAATGGAGTCTGTCATATAAAAACATGTTTAGCCATACACAAAACACATCTGTTACAGTTTGAAACTTTTGAAAAGCTGAAATATTTGTAGCTATATATATATATATATAATATTCTTGAAATTACGGTGCTCCAGTTGGCATCATTTCAGTTATTAAGTATTGTGGTGGCCCAGTTGACATTGCTTCGGTTACTAGTATTGTGTATTTGAGCTGTATTTCTGCTCTGTTGTGTTCAAAATGTGTGATTGGAACACAGCTTGGAGCAAATCCATGACTGTATTTGTGTAGATGACAAAACTGGTGTGTATAGAATCTAATAGCAGACTGCCCTCGACTTATGACGTGCACGACATACGACCACTCATACTTACAAGTTATTGTTCCTTTTACATTATTTTTTTATTATTTCGACTCTTCAGTTGTAGATTCTAATGACGACCACTCCCTCCTTCGTACAGCACTGTATAGGACAGTAATTTATTTGTTATAATTTGTACATTGTATTGTTTCAGTATAAACTAAGAGTAAAATAGTTTTCAAATATAACAAAACAGACCTACACATTTTTACATTCAGGCATGTTAATTGTTAACATACCCTTATGGTTTATATAGTATATAGTGATAACATATCCTTATGGCTCATGTAGTATATAGTGATTTCCAACTTACAAACATATCGACTTAAGATGAAGTCGTGGCAACGGAGCGCCGTTGTAAGTCAAGGACAGTCTGTGCTATGTGTGCTGCTTTTTTTCCCCCTACAGACAGAGAAGGTAGGTTGATGGAATTAGGGATGCTTTAGTTTAGAATTTAACAAAGTATTTACAACCGTAATTAAACAGTTGAGCTGGCCAGCATGATGCTGACCACATCACCCCTAGTGTGCCGATGGTCAAGAAAATATGGGCCTAACACCATATTCCCAATATGCCTCAATGGGCATGTAACGGGATCCTTTACCTACCTTAATTAAACAGTGCAGGGAAATACCTGTCTCCACATGGGCATGTAATGTAAGCATGTAACATATCTAGATGGGCATTGTGATAGTATTCATAAAACCACATTAAATGAAATGTCTTGAATAGGCATAATGATGGTGTTGAGACACCACAATTTTATATCTTGATAGATGTGCTGGAAATATTTTGTTGGAGAATGTTATATATTCTCTGAAGAAGTAAAGAAAGTGTGGGGCTACCGGAACCTCAGGCATATCACTCAAGGTTGCTGATATGAGGTTGTGCATGGGTTGGCAACCTCATCATGTCCAACATATTGCTACAGAAACCACTGCTGCTGGAGCATTGCGAGTGCTTGATGTAGGCTTCCTGCAAAGGGACCAGGTAGTGGCTCAGTGCTCCATATGAAAAATGTTATAATATTCATGTTACCACAATCTACAGTACTGGCAACACCAAGTTGGAACATACGATTATCAGTCATAACCATGTATCTTTTTCAAAGGAAACTAAGCATTACGGACATAGAAATAGAGTTTACTTATAATTACTGTGCTTTTTTGGGGGGTAAACAAGTGTCTCAACAACTGTAACTGGCATGGTAGTTCTTGCACATAGTGGTTACTTTTTATTTTATGTAGATCATTGTCTAATATATTTGATATAGATGGTATTCCCATGTTTTATGTTGAATCACTAACATCCATAACATTCTGTCACTAATGAATTAAATATTGTTTTTGCAATAAACATTTTTTTTTAATTGTCATCAGATAAAAGTAGGGGGGTCATACCTAAGAAATGGAATTCTTCAGAATGCAGCATTAAAGTATATGGGGCTCTTTTAAAGCAGGTTCATACATTTAAATAAGTAGGCAGACTATTAACCATGCAACTTAAAAGAATAAGGAACAGAATAGTGCAGTAAAAAACAGCATTCCAAAAGTTAAAGGCTTCCTATGCAACAATATTGGCCGAATACCATCACTAACCAAGATCTGCTTACTCGTAGCAAGCAAGAGGACATGCACACCATCATAGCTGGCAGACGCTGGAGCTGGGTTGGTCATGTCCTCAGAAGAGACCCCGATGCCATCACAAGAACAGCTATGCTTTGGACCCCTGAAGGAAAACGAAAGAGAGGCCGACCAAAAACAACCTGGCAGAGGACTGTGGAGGCTGAGATGCAGGGAATGAACCAGAGTTGGGGCACTGTACGAAGGATGGCCACCGACCGAGCAAAGTGGAATCAATTTGTTGTTGCCCTACAAGACGCCACTAGGCGTGTTGGCCACTGACTGCTTTGACGGTCGGCGGCTAAGGATCAAAGGAGAAGAAGAATGCAACAATAATTTGTCTGGAAGTAAGAGTTCTTACCCCCCCCCCAGGTAAGTGAGATAGAGGGAGACCAAAGAACATATGGGGAAGAGAACTGGAGATAGGGATGAAGAAGACATGGATAGACCTTGACCTAATGGCATGGGGCGGGAAGACTTCACATACGTTTGTTGAAGGCCTATGCTTCTTGGGGGGGGGGGGGAGAGCTGAAAGGGTGATGATAGAAGAGTTCTTCAGTGCCACATAGAGCTGATCCTGTCATAGGGAAGTGAATGGTAGATAATGAGTGAACAAAACAAAAAAATCACAGAATGCCAGTAGAGATGTTGAAAGGAAAATACCAAGAATCCCACGCACTGGCAAAAAACACTGCTGTTGTCTGGAGGGGGGCGACCATGCAAAGGAAGCTTATTACAATCAGATAAAAAATTAGTAGAGTTTTTTTAGGTATGTTTTAAGAAGAGAAAAATAGAACAAATTGTGGCAACACACAGAATTGCTGGGACAATAGAGGGGATGACAAAGAGAGAAGATACCAGATGGTTTAACATGATGGCAACAGCAGAACTGATACATATCAGTAGGTAGGAAAAGTTGTGTAGAAATATGATCAACCGTGCCAGTTGGCACGACACTGGAAGTCAGCAGACGGTGATAGCTAAACATTTTGTTTGAATAATTGTGATACAATGCCGATTGAAATTAGTTTGATGTAAATTATGGAAGTTGAATTTAGATTATCTGATGCTGAAAGCTGACTGTGTTTAGTACTACATCACGAGTTAACATAATGGAAAAGACATGAAAAATTTCTTTTGATGTTTGCTGAAGGGTGAGCAGTATTAACAACAAAGATTAAATATTTACTGATACACAATGAATAGAACATTCTACACGCTTTTAACTCTTTGAGCCCTACATCCTGCAAAAGCAGGATGACAAGACGCGCTGTATCTCCATAGTACTGCTAAAACAAGATTACTAGCAGTGACTTAACCCCCATACTCTGTTGTAGCATTATAATGATCTGCAGGAATTGCATTGTTTTTTGGAGCAGTGACTGACTAATATTCATTTTTTCTAGAAGTAAAAAGTCATCGGGTGTGAACAATTTGTTATAAGAATTTTGTATTGAGCATTTCAAAGCATGTATATGTTTGGCAGTGAAGATGCCTAAAACGATCAGAAATTTTGCTGCTGTAGAAAAATTGGGAAGTTCAGAGTGTATATCAGCCTTTTTTAACCTGGTGGAACCCTTGAAATAATTTTTCAGGTCTCGCAGAACACCGGCATAAAAATTATTATATCTTTAGCTCACGGAATTTTAATTACTGTTAATTTACAACATGAAAATTTTTTGACAGTGTTGTATAGTAAAACTACAAAAAAAACCATAGGCCCAAGCAATATGAATAAAAATATAGCCTAAGACACAGTTTTATACAAGACTTTGAAGAAAAAAAACTGTCGGAACCCCTAGGGTTCTGTGGTACCCCGGTTGAGAAAAGCTGTTATAGGACCTAGATAGTTTACAGAAGTGAGAACAAATTGGACAAGATGTGCGAAGTACAGCCTGCTTTTGTTGATTACACTGAGAAATGTTGACACTTTTATAGTTCATAATGTGACTTCTCACTGTGGAGAGGGGGGAAGATATTCTATGAAAAACATTTTTGGTGTAGAGTTACACATCATGGCAAAGCCAATAAATGGAGCATAAAAAGTATTACAGCTGACTTGTCCTTAGGTGGTGAGCAATTACACATGCAATATGGGATGCTATGGTCTCAACAATCAAGTGCAGACATTACAGATTTGGTGATGGTGGTAATATTCTGGTGTCTGTTCTACGTATGCAATGTTGGAAAAAGTCAACCTAGGATCATCAAAATCAAGCAGTCTAAAACATGATTTTTTTTTTACAAGCTACGCATACTGAAGTGACAGTAACTTCAGAAAACCACCTGTCATGTGACAGAATTTATCACAAGGCTCCTTCAAAAGCTTCTCATGTACGTAAATGATATAACATATCTGCAGAGCCTACCAAGTCTTGTTCACGGATGCTGTAGCCTTGTGGACCTCTGAAAAGTATATCATCTCAGCAAGTAGCCATGTTATCATTAGCGGTGTAGTCCAGAACTTGGGTGGTCAAGATTAGCGAAGGAAAAACGACATACACAATGTTCTCCCTTTAAAAAAAACCACAGAGCTCAGTATAGAGCTAAACGACAAACAATTTAAGCCTGGAAGAAATTCCAAACTAGGAAGTTATTCTGATCGACTATTGACATAAAAAGATCTCTGAAAGGATGAGAGGCCAGTATTCGGGGTCAATTTTACCAAGCGCTTGTGACGAGGCCAGTTTTCAGGGCCGATATCTTTGAACTAAGTTTTTGTTGGTCATTTTATTCCAATTTTATATTTTAATAATCATTTTATTTGCTTTACAACTATCCATAACATTACTACGCTTTAAAAAAACAAAACTTTGAAGGATTTGGCCCCTAAACTTTAACACTACATGAAAAGTGACAGAAAATTCCTTGTTTCAAGCATGTGAAGACCATCTCATCCCTTAAGAGCAAGAACTATCAATGAATGTATCTGTGGCACTGATAAAATGACTGAGTATCTGCTGCAAGAGTGCTCAATATATGAGGAAGAGATAAAGCGCTGATGACCATCTATAGCACCAGTCCAGAACATGCTCAGTGGAGATACATTAGCCTGAGGTTGGCTACTGCTTTCTTCAAGTTGTCATCTAAAGGTGTTTGAAGATGATATTGACAACAATAGGAACATATCATCCTTGAAGAAGACTTGATCATGAGCGCAGTGGAGATGCATCAGCCTGAGGTTGGCTACTGTTTTCTTCAAGCATGATCAAGTTGCTGTCTAAGGGTATGTAAAGAAGACTTGACAAAAATAGGAGCATTATCATCCTTGAAGATGACAAAAATAGGAGCATTATCATCCTTGAAGAAGACAACAAAAATAGGAGCATTATCATCCTTGAAGACTTGACAAAAATGGGAGCATTATCATCCTTGAAAAAGACTTGACAAATATAGGAGCATTATCATCCTTGAAGAAGACAACAAAAATAGGAGCATTATCATCCTTGAAGAAGACTTGACAAAAATAGGAGCATTATCATCCTTGAAGAAGATGACAAAAATAGGAGCATTATCATCCTTGACAAATATAGGAGCATTATCATCCTTGAAGTAAGCAACACAGAAGAACGACCTGATGACTTGGAAACCCTCTGGAATAAATTCAAGGATATCATAAAGACAGCTGCTGCAGAAGCATGCGGTGAAGTCTGACTTGGGAACCAGAGAAAGAGGACACCTTGGTGGACAGAGGAAGTCAAAGAGAAAATAAGAGAGAAGAAAATGGCATGGAAACAATACTTAGGAGCTAAAAACACAACAGGACAAATGGAAAAATATAGAGAATATGTGACACTCAGAACAGAAGCAAAGAACAAAGTGCTAGCAGCAAAACAGAAGTCCTGGGAAGAATTTGGAGAAAAGCTAGAAAAAGATGCACAAGAAAACCAGAAATTGTTCTATAAGACCCTAAAGAACATGAGGAAAGAAAAACAATGCCCTCTCAAATTTATAAAGGACAAGCAAGGCAAATTGCTTACTGCCCTGAAGGAAGTAATGGAAAGATGGAAAGAATATTTCTCAGAACTCCTGGATGGTGAGCATGATGAAGCATCAGAAATGATAACCACTGACACAGAAGAGGAAACCAATGATGGTGAAGATGACATAAAGATGGAAGAACTGAGGGCAGCACTAGAGAAAATCAAGATGGGCAAAGCAGCAGGGCATGATGGTATAACACCAGAAATGGTTAAGTACATGGGAGCATCAGGCGACCTATTACTCTTAAAGGTCCTACAGGCAGCATGGTGCAACAAGACCATACCAAAGGATTGGGAGATTGCCATCATAACACCAATTTTCAAAAAGGGTGACAATCGACAATGTGGAAACCATAGAGGCATATCCCTTCTCAGTGTCCCTGGTAAAATCTACTCTAGAATCCTAGAGCAGAGACTCCGACACTAGCTGAGCCACAATTGGATGAGGTCCAGTGCGGATTCCGAGCAAACCGAAGTACTCAAGACCTAATCTTCACACTCAGACAGCTGAGTGAAAAGGCCCTTGAGTATAAGAGTGAGATCCATCTTTGTTTCATAGATCTGGAAAAGACGTTTGACAGGGTCCCCTGGAGCAAACTTTGGGACTGTTTGGCAAGGAAGAATATTCCAGCACCTCTGATTCATGCTATACAGAGCTTCTACAAGTCTTGCAGAAATTATGTGAGGACAACAAACCATAAGTCAGAAGAGTTCAGGACCACCACTGGTGTAAGACAAGGTGATATCCTATCACCTTACCTCTTCATACTCCTTATGGACGATGTCATCAAGGCATGTAAGGAGAGAACAAGAAAGTATTCAGTGGGGTACTGGAAGATGAGACAGGTCTATATTTCGGAGCTGGCATTTGCTGATGATGTTGCCCTGATTGCTAAATCAGAGGCACATCTCCAATCCAACCTGCAAGTCTGGAAGGAAGAGCTGGAGAAGAGAGGGATGGTCATAAGCAGCTCTAAAACAAAATCCATGGTGATATCACGAGAAGAAAGAAAACATCAGATTAAGTTGGGAGAACAGGTCCTGGAGCAGGTCGACCACTTTAAATATCTCGGAGCTATTATAGACCGAAAGGGAGGCATCAAAGAAGAGTTGGCCACTCGAAAAGCAGCGGCTGGGAGACTTTTTCAGGCCATAAATCGTGGATTCCTCAGCAAGAAAGAGGTTGGTAAGAAAACGAAGATGGCTGTATACCGCTCCACCTATGTCCCAGTCTTGACATATGGATGCGAGTCGTGGGCAATGACTACAACCCACAAAAGCCAGATCCAAACCTCAGAAATGAGGTATCTGAGGAAAGTGGTTGAAGTAACAAGAAGAGACATGGTCCGCAACCAGACGATCCGTCAAGGCCTAAAATCCCATCCGCTGCAGACCCAAATAGAACAGTCCCAACTAAGATGGTTTGGCCATGTCTGCAGAATGGGAGAAGATCGGCTACCACGACAAGCATGGGAAACAAAGAGCCAGGGATCCAGACCTCCAGGACGACCCAGAGTCCGCTGGGAGGACAACATTAGACAATCTTTGAAGGACCGAGGACTAGAATGGAACCAGGCCAGGAAGAAGACAGCTGATAGAATGGTCTGGCGCTCTCTCTTCCAAACCTCTACACCTCACGGTAGAAGGGGAACGACTAAGTAAGTAATCATCCTTGAAGAAGATGACAAAAATAGGAGCATTATCATCCTTGAAGAAGACTTGACAAATATAGGAGCATATCATCCTTGAAGAAGATGACAAAAATAGGAGCATATCATCTTTGAAGAAGACTTGACAAATATAGGAGCATATCATCTTTGAAGAAGACTTGATAAATATAAGAGCATATCACCCTGATAGACCATACTAGTTGAAGCAGTGAGACATAATGAACATATTGTTTGTTGAAAGAAGATGTATCATTTCACTGATGCTAATCAGTAGAAACACATATGTGTCAAATCTATTCATGATGACAGAAGCAATATCCTGTTGCATTAAATGTCGGGTATACTTATGCATTCAACTGTTTGCCGCCTCCTGGAAAGATTACTGATTGATGATAGAATACTGGAGATACAAGAGCTCGCCAGTAAGAGTATGAAGACTACCTTCTTACAGCATTAATAATGTGTCTGATTGCTGAATAATTTTGAGGATCAGAAAGTTTTGAAGTGAAATGACTGCCTACCTACATCAGCAAGGCAGATGATTAGGACTGATGTGAACTAGGTATAATTTAGTCAGCTTCCGTCTTTCATAATGGAAATAAGCATTATGTGCTGTCAATGTTGAGACCAAGAAAGAATAGGACCACCTCACCCTCAGGCTTGTCGTATAAGGTGACTAATATGATGATGTGCAAGAGGATGGTTTTCTTATGTAAAACAGATTGCTACAGAAACCACTACTGGAAGAGCATGTGTATGCTTGGTGCAGGCTTCCTGCAAGGGGACCAGTGGCTGAGCTGGCTCCATGCTCCATAGGGAGTGAAAAGGAAAGTCCTTGGTCACAGTATCATATGTTGGCCCAGGAGTGAGCGTGAGTAAAATTAAAGTACTGGGGTCAAAGGGTTAAAATATCACACATGTAATTGTTGTATCCTTCAGCAAAACAGATCATCCTTCAGCGCTGTTCTGTATTTATTAAATGTATGGTTGTAACTACCTGGGCCCTTGCCCTTAATGCACATGTTGTACAATAATGTTCGTGAGAAGAGCAACCTCTGAAACAGTAACACTGGCTGTAAGATTTTACAGGCTATTGCTATGTATATTTATGCAAGTAAATTGTCAAGTTAACCTGTTATTGGTTTTTGAAAAAGAATATAATTTTTGTTCCTTTATGTTTCTCCTCATTATCTCCAGTCTCATTTTAGTATTAACATACATTTGGTTTCTTTGTCAAGTTGGTTGTTTTCAAATATGCCCACCATGTAAATCATTATTAAAATTAGTGACGACAGTATACACTGTCCTGTTTAGTCAATCGTTTGCATGTTGTGTGATTCAAGAAGTGGCCACCAAAAATATAGCACTGAATATATACTGACTAGTGATATGCAATATGTAAAGCAAAATGAAATATGTAAAGCAAAAATTGGTGTTGAGTCAGTTTGACAATGTACTTAAAACATGAGGCGTTTGAGGGGGACTTACCCTTCGTCAGCCACAGTCCCAAACAGGAGACAGTGATGAGAAATATAGACAGGTTAAGAGAAAAAGACAAAGGACGTAATTGAACATGGGGGGGAAAAAAAAATCAGACTATCAACACAGACAGTCAATAAGGAAATAGGTAATACTAGGGAAAAGTAACACTAAATGAGCAGGTAAAGTACTCAATTACACAATAAGAAAGAAAGAAAAACCTAAAACATCCCGTTCTAAATGTAGCGTTCAGTTGTAAAATTGACTCGATATCAATGTTTATTTTATGTTTTATGCTTTATCTGCCAGTTTTACATCAGCCCCCTTTATCTACACAGACCCCCCGCCCCCCCCCCCCCCCCCCCCCCCCATGCAGTTCCCCGTGGTGTCTCATGAGAGAAAGAATAGGACTTTCGGCAGTCTGTGGCATGTCATAACAAGATGACTAATATAAGTTTGCTCATGGGGCTAGCAACGACATCAGGTAAACTGCCAGAGCATGTGAATGTCTTGTGCAGGCTTGCAGCAAGGGAGGGGCCAGCTGCTGTAGTGGCCCCACAGACAGCGAAAAAGGAAAATGATGATGTAATATGTTACGGTGAAAGCAGCCTGGTCATCAAAGGAATAAAAACACACATATCCAGTGTGATCCAATCTTTATTTTTATTCATGTGTAAGGACAAGCTGACATCATAATATTCTGGGAGTTATACACCGGTACATAACTAATTACCAGCTAACAGCAATGCCCAAAACATTTCACTTCAAATATGGAATGCACACATATACTCGTTTCTGACATCCACAAAATACACCAATGGCTAGCTAGTTACCAGGGGGGGGGGGGGGGGGGGGAGCCAAAAAAATGTTAACAGCATCCAGGTAAAGAGCATGTAAGCAATCAGACCTCCGTGTTCTGTTTGTCAGACAGGCTAAATCTGCACGCCTGTCACCAGGACAAAGTCCACAGTCTTTTCAATCAGACAAATTGTAGTGCTACGTGTATAAGCAAGACATGAACACATAATTTCATTTGAGATATCAAACTGCCAAACTAAGCACAGTTTATGAGATTCTGAAATGAACTCATTTGAAAAGAGAAATACTGCTGAAAAAATTAAGACATCACAGTTACGTTATGAATGCTGATAACACACGATGTTCCACCCTGTATATGAATTTGTTCTCAGGTTAAAAAAACAAAAACTGTTTAACAAAACAAGTATTGTGTGATGGAAATTAGAGAGCACAGTTGTAGTCTGTGGAACAATGAACACAAACTTTAAATGCAAAACTGTCTCCCCCCCCCCCCCATTCTAGCCGACTGAAGCATTTCTTCTAATAACACTGACTAACAAAAAAAAACTTTTTTTTTCTTTCTCTAACATTTCTATGTTTTTCTGGTCAATTTTAATGTGCTGTTTTTAAATCTGCAAACCGTTTTTCTCTATCAGGTCGGGATCTCTAGAAATACGCAATTGAAGTTTTTTAACAACGCATACAGTATTACAACATCATTCGTACAAGAAGTATAACAGTTATGTAGGCTTGAATTTCTTTGCAGTCGACTTTCGTCGGTGAATGGCATGTGGTACATCGCGATGAAGCATCCAACAATAATCGGCAAGCATGGTCACACTCCACCGTCCTTGATAATGTGACTCCATTACGGCGATATCTTGATGGAATCGTTCTCCATGTTCATCGCTGAATTCGCCAAGGTTGTCAGGGAAAAAGTCAAGATGCGAATCGAGCAAATGGATTTTGAGGGACATGTTACAGCCCATAATTCTGTATGCATCTATGCACTGCTTAACAATATGCAACATAGTCGACAGATTTGTGATTTTCCAGAAAGTTATCGACGATCGATTTGAATGCCATCCATGCGCGAAGTTCACTACCATGTAACAAGTTCTCGAATTGTTTGTCTGCAATAACTTTCCTAATCTGAGGTCCTACAAAGATACCTTCCTTTATCTTTGCATCGCTAACTTGCGGAAACTTTTCTCGAAGATAAGTGAAAGCTTTGCTCGTTTTATCTAACGCTTTTACAAAATTCTTCATGAGCCCCAACTTTATATGTAACAGTGGTAAAATGAAGCTGTCTTTGTTAACTAATGGCTCGCGTATTACATTTTTATGCCCGAGCTGCATACGATCCCGGATAGGCCACACCTTTCTTGCATAATGTTCCTGTCTGTTGCGGCTGTCCCATTCACATCGGAAGCAACAAAATTTAGTATACCCAGTCTGCATGCCCGTGAGAATTGCAATGACCTTTAGGTCTCCACAAATCCGCCATTGGTAGTCATTGTACTTTTTTTTTCCAAACGTATAGCCATATTGTCATAAGTTTCTTTCATATGAACAGAGTAAGCGACTGGAATTGATGAAAAAAAAATGTATGTTATGCAATGACACGGCTTTTAGACTAGTCTTGGAAGAATCGATGAAAAATCGCCATTCGTTGATTATGTGCTCATGACCATTTACATCTTTGCAATAGCAAATGTCATCACCCATCTCAAAGTATTGAACAAGTTCTCTGTGTCTATGACGAAATTTAGATATTGGAGTATTGGGCGCTAAAAGATTTCATTCTTTGAGTCGCGAACCGAGTAATTCCGCTTGTCCTTTGGTAAGAGCGAGATCACGTATTAGATCTGAAAGTTCTGAATGGTTAATTAAGTAAACACCATCATTCACCGGTATGTAATCTGAGTCAGAATTAGTTTCTAAAGCAGGTAAACTATCACTTTCTGATGGTTCATTTACGTCCAACGGATATTGTTCTGGTGGTACTTGGATCGGACACGTGATTGGATCATGAGGCACTGGTTTCGAAACCGATTCAATATTTGGATAAACCACAGACTTTCTAGTTTTAAAAGTGAAACCATGGATATTTGTCAAGCAGAAGTAACAATCAGTAGTGTGATTTGTATGTTCACGCCAAATTACTGGCACTCCAAAAGGCATCGACTTATGCTTCGGCGATTTTCGTAACCAACCTGCCAATGTATCGAACAAACTGCATTTGGCTGCGAAGATATATTTGCATCATCAACTTTCGAATCGAAATAAAGTTCATATGCTTTCTTTAGTAATGGTGTAAAGTTTTTCTGGTCAACACGATCGGTATAATATCCGCACACGTAACAGAACAGATCAGCCGAATTTCTACAACTTCTAGAAGCCATATTTTGCTCATAATTATTTCAAAATACAGTAACTATTTGAAAAATCGCGTAACATATGTCATGCATCTTTTAGCAGTATAAAAAGTAGAATTATGTTGCTTTTTATTAATTTTTAATAAGCTATATAGTAAAAATGAAACGGGGCAAATAACGGTTTCCCAAAAATATATTTATTCACAAATATCTTAAGAACCCGACGTGATAGAGATAAACGGATTTCAGATTTGAAATCAGCGCAAGAAACTGACCTAAGAACACTTATTCTTATATAAGAAAGAAAAATGTTGTTTGTCAGTGTAATTTAGTTACCTTCTGAGGCATCCCTCTCCGCATGAGTTTCCTATAATATTTCATATCATATCTTTCTAAACATGCTATAATAAAATATGATATGTCACCTGTTTAAATGTGATGGAACCAAACAATAGGGCCACCATACTCTAAAAACCATTTGAAAAAGGTGACTAAAAGTAAGGATGTGCATGGTTGATAGAACGTCATTATATAAAACAAATTGCTACAAAATGCACTACTGCGAGAGTACATGAAATATTGTAGGAGCAGGTTTTTACAAGTGTACCAACTACAGTGGTGGTTCCATCCTCTTTAAGCAGCAAAAAAGGATAAGAAAACAAGAATGGGAAATTAAACAGCAGAAATGAAATCTCTTCTGTTACCTAAGACGTTATGATAAGTATTCACACATTCATAGAACTACACTTTATATTGGGATAAGCCAGACAATAAGGTATTTAATATTTGGACATGCGCCCTAACACAGCCAAAGAAAAAATATAGGACTGCTTTGACATTTGAGTTGATTCTTACTTATGTCTTGGACTTAATTTCTTTATATTTCCCGATATGAAGAAATCTTTTCTTGCCTTTTGCGTTCTTCTTTTGATATTATTGTCTGTTCCTCCAACTTTTATCTAAACGGCTGCCAAGATATATGTATGGAGTCCACATCTTGTAGGGATGTATCTCCAGGTGCAATCTTTGGCTGCATTTATTCTCACAAACTTTGTCTTTTCCTTGTGTATTATCTGACCCAACTGCTGTGACTTCTCATCAAGTATTTCCATTTTGTCCTGCATTTATTTATGGTTATGGAACCACAAAGCTAGGTCATCTAAAAAGTCTAGATCATCAAGCTGTTTTGTCTGTCTGCAGAATCCCATTTTTAATGGTTGATGATGTTTTCACAATCCAATCTTTAGCCAGTAAGGAGAGAAGTGGTGACAAGTGGCACCTGCACTGCAGTTCTTATCTCAAATGGTTCCATAAGTAGTCCTTCATGAAGAATTCTGCATTTCATGTGAAAGAAGATTAATACAAACAATTATTTGAACTCTAACGTTGTTCATACTTTAGTCTGAGAAATTATTATCATGCCTAATCACGTTATATGTCTTACCTCTGTAAATTCTTCTGATCTTCCCTTCTCACGAATTTGAAAATAAAGTTTTTTTGTTTACTAAAGCAAGAATTTAAAATCATCTTTGTTTTATCTGTGACTGCAATATAAGTTGTCTACAGGATGATAGACTGCTTAGACAGCACAGACTATGCTGGCTTGGCCATATCCACCACAAGGAAGATGGTAGCACCCCCCAAAGATATTTTCCACGGACAACTGACAGATAGCAAAAGAACAGATGTGCGACACCCAGCTGAGGTTCAGAGAAGTGTGTAAGAGAGACACGAAGGCCCTGGACATAAATCCAGCGACCCTGGGAGGATGAAGCTGCCGATTGCACCAAGTGGTAATGTTCCCTTCTGTGCCACTTTAGACTGGGTAAAAAGAAGATCTCACAAACCAGCAGAAGAGAAAAGAATACGCCGAAAGAAACACCAGGAAAAAACAAACCAGCTGAGGGCTATTACCTCAAGGGGCACATTTCCACAGTCAGTTATGACTGAAGGGGGCTACTACCACAAAATGACTGAAAAGTCATTTCCTATTTTTAAACTGTTATTTCTTCACTCCTATCCAACTAATTTTTGTGAAAGAGACGACAACAAATAACGAGAATTAACTGCCATTTTATGACATGAAATACAATGTCACATTAATTATTATTGTTGAACAGAATTGACAACAATGTACTCCAGGCAAACCCATATGTGCTTAGTCTCCCTCAGTATATGTCAAAGAGTGTGAATGCTAACTTTTCCTCTAGCTCACTGGTTATAAACACGACGGATGCATCCTCTCATTCGTCCATCTCTGCTAGCCTGACGTTTGATGCCAAATTCCAACAGTCTTAACCTTGATAATTCATCTATTGCAGTGTCATTCTCTAATAAGCGATCATTAATTGTTCTCAGTATCTCTCCCTTATCCATATCAAGTGTTCTCACTGTTGGTGCTCTTGATGCTAGTCTGTCAGCTCTCTCATTACCGCGTACCCCTGCATGACCAGGACAGCAGATCCACACCAGCTCCTGCAGATTTGAAGCTTCTATGGATTTTTTCATTCATGTCGTAGCCAACCATTTTGAACCTTTTGAAGCATGGACTGGGAATCTGACACAATGACAGCCTTTGTTAGTGAAGTTTCAGTTAGCCACCTTAAGGCTGCAGTAGCTGCCTCTACCTCCATTCTCATGCTGGAAGTTGTTATCTTGTACGCCCTACTATGTTCGGCGACGATTCTGCCCATTACCCTAGCAGAGAAACCCCAACCTGATTTTTCACCACGGATCACAGACTCATCAATATACACAATGGCATCATTGTCACATAAATATTACACCTCAAAGTGAAATCCAGTTTGCTCAACACATGATTTCACAGTGGGCAGTAATTTTTTATGTCTGTTGTAACATCAGATTACTGGCCATTTTATTTTTGTTTTTGGGAATAGCTAATTAAAAAAAATATATTTTATTGTCACATGGCAGTCATTGCTCAAATATTTGTCACATGGCAGTCATTGCTAAAATATTTAATTGTCACATGGCAGTTATTGCTCGTTCTGACATTTGTTTCATATATATGCAACAAATACAAGTGAGGATATAAAAATTTAAAAATGAAATATGACTTTTCAGTCATCCTGTATATACAAAAGCACTCCTGAACCCTAGGTACACTACAGCTTAACTCAGGCTAACATGACTATTCCTATAAGCTCAAGTTGAATGTTCAAGTCTGAAGAATTTTACATTATACCGGTACTTTTAAAAATGCCAGTGCTGCTGCCGTACAGTCGACATCTCTTGCAACCTACGCAGCTCTGACATGGTGCCTGCTCTCATTCTCGTGTTGTAGTTGCCTATGACTACATACCAATGCAATTCTCTTTTTTTTCCCCCTAGTTTAAACAAAATTAAATAATTTTAATTGAAAATAGGCAGATACACAGTAAGACTACTTCACCTACTAATTAAACTTAATATAGAGCTGAAGATGATGAGGTATATAGATGGACAAAGTCTGGTATATAGATGGACAAAGTCTATCAGCCACAGTACAAGAAAAATGATTGAATAGGGCACAGAATCATTATGAGAACTGTTTCTTTCACAATGGAGATCACAATGTTTTAATATGCTACAAACCTTTTTTGTATTCAATGGAAATGTTTTTTAAAATGAAGGAGAGGTCCTGTATTTAATGCTAAGAGTGTTACATCTAATTATTGTAATGCAGAATCCTATACTTTATGCAAGGGAATTATCTCAACTTATTGTGATAGAGAATCCTATAATTAATGTGAAGGAAAATACTATATATAATGCTAAGGGGATTATCTCTACTTATTGTGAAGGAGAATCCTATACCATTTTCTAAGGGGATTTCCTTTACTTCTTATTACAAAGAAGACTATATTTTATTGCTATTACTCTATTTATTGTGAAGAAGAATCCTATACTCAATTCTAAGGGGATTTCCTCTGCTTATTATTAAGAAGAATCCTATACTTTGCTAAGGGGGATTTCCTTCACTTATTATTAAGAAGAATCTTATAATTGCCTCTTCTTACTGTGAATGGGGAGACACTAGATCTTATTATGAATAAGAGTGGAACTTTGATGATACAAGTATAATCGTCAGACATGGCTTTCAAACAATAAATAAATAAGTCGAATTGTATCACAAATTGTGCAACAAAAATGTTCAAGCCTATGGCACATTTCCCATATATTAAAATGGGGTTTCACACTGTCAAATAAGCATTTACAAAACATTTGAGACAGTTCAACATAATGACAGAGTTTATTCTAAAAACCGGTTTCTGTGTTAAAGGCTCTATTCAGACTAGTAAATTATGCGGTCATACTGAAAATGATTCTTAATTAACCCTCCTTGAAGTGCTAACATTACAAGGGAATGTCACTCTGTAATTTACTAGTTGAAAGAGAACCTTTAACTTTTCTGTAAACGAAATCATATCAATAATCTGCACTGGAGTTTTTAAATATGAAATTAATAGACCCTTCCGACTGGCTAAGCGGTTAGTGTTTTCCTCTGGCGGCAAAGTTACGGAGTTCTGGGACTGAAACGTGGTAGCTTCACACCCATGTCTACTCATCTGTAAATGGGTACATGATTCAGCTCTTGAGTTAGGGAAGGCAAAAGGCAGTGAGGAAGGGAAGTGGTCGCCACACCTCATAAAAAAAGCTGCAGCTTGTATGGCGAAGTCTCTAACACTTCACTCCCCATCAGGAGTATCTGTTATGAGACTTCCTTTACCTTGTCTGTCATGGACAAGGCTGAGTAAAGAAATAGTTATTCTTTGTTATATCCATCACAGCTTGTATGTTACTCAGGCCCAAAAGGGCTGCACAGGAAAGTACACTGTAAACCTACCAGGCATGTTGTAAAAGGCAACTAAGGATGGTTGGGCTCGGGGCTGGCTACCCCATACTGCAGAAACTTAGTCACAAAAACCTTCAGTCAGAAAGATGAACAAGTCATCTAAAGCTAGTAATTCAACTTAGCCACCAAGGGAAGGAAGCAGGTCTTCTATCGGGGAAGATAATGATGCAACTTGGAGATAGCTGAAATGAGTTCAATGCAGACTCACATTTTGTCCAGGAGAATCTACAGATTGGGCATATGAAGGAGGGAATTGGAGATATACTTCAAAAGGATAATGAAAACATGGAGGTTCTCTTTAGATTAGTAAATTATGTGTCACTGAAAATGATCCTTAGTAACCTCCCTTGGAGTGCTAACATTGTAAGGGGATGTCACTCTATAATTTTCTAGCCAAAAGAGAACCAACATGGACTTGAGCAAATAAAACAAGACACAGGCCTTGGCACAAAGTGACTGACGACACATGTGCCACAGAGAACTCAAGATAATGACGATCAAGATATACCCATCGCAATTGTCAGACTGTTTGTGAAATACTTGGAAGATAATCCATATATTAATGGAACAGTTTTCTACGCAATGACAGAAACAACATGCTTGCTTCCCTTCATTACCCTTTGAAATAAAAGAAAGAAATATCTAAATAAGACAGAAAAATTTTAATAGCAACAACAGAAATATATGAGACATTGAGCATGTCAGACAGAAACAGTAAAAGGCAGTGGTTACTCATTCTGCCTTGCTCCAAGCATAAGAAAGGTCTAGCGAACATCTCTCAAATGTTCATACACACACTTTTAAAACAAAAATTCACAATGATTTCCAAACTAACAATAATCACAGCATCTACAGCAAAAGACTAGGAGGCTGGCATATCAGTGAAAAAAAATTTGTTCATATTACACTCACCACCGAAAAGATACAGCTTCGACAGCCACCTTTACATCTCAAGCTGAGGTAACACATAATTCACACTCAAAAAGTGCAATACGGTAAACAAACAAAAAAATGACTGTCAATTTATAAATACTGACCTATACGATATTAAGTATGATGAAGTGGCAAGCTATTGGTCCATGTAAATTTTTTTTTTTAAATCAGTCATACACTGGTCCATACCAAGTTACATTGATGTGTCCTCTTATCACTTGATCATATTTAAAACTCACACTTTTCCACACAGTGAAGCACATTATTCACACAACATATAATGTAAACACATTGTTAATTGTTGATCTATATTAAATATGTGGAATGAAAAGGGTGTGAAGAAATGGGCTGAAGAATAACAATTATTCAAGCTTTACATTAAAGGTTACTGCTTAGGTTATAAGCCAGAGTGCAAAGGGCACCTATTACTCACATTAGATGGAAGCGAGCAACTTTTCTGTGGGCACCTTATGACAAAAAGGAGTGGAGCTAGGATATACTGCAACAATAGGAAAGACTGTTGGAACAGGAGACAGATGGTGACAAAGAGAGAAGATACTGAACAGTCTGACATCCTGGTAAAAAGTCAACAACCGAATTGAAGATGCATTAAAAACACATGATGTTTTGGGATTCAACCTTTGTCAGCCACGGTTACAAACGGGAGACACGAATAAGAAATACAGACTGATCAAGGGAAAAAGACAATGGACTGAGCAAACATGTGGGAAAACGAGATAAACAAATCAAACATAGGTAAGATAAGGGAACCTGAAAGATGATGAAATGAAATAAACAACACAGGTAACATTGCAGAAAAGTACAATAAAGTCTTCTTCTTCTTTGATCCTTAGCTGCCGACTGTCAAAGCAGTCAGTGGCCATCACCCCTAGTGGCGTCTTGTAGGGCAACAACAAACAATAAATAAGCAAGTACAAATATGGAACAAGAAGGAAAGAAATATTACCATTTCATATAAAAATCAAGAGACAAAAAAAAAAAAAAAACCAAACAGAAAATTAAATAACAAAACAATAAAATAATAGTCCAGGTATCAGACTGTAAAACAGCTAGAGTCATAGACTCTACACAATGTATATGTTATAAATATTTATATTTTTTAAAGTCTGTAGTTATTAATTCATGGCCCAATTTAAATGTAACTTAAGGTAACTGTAATAATAAAAATAGCCCCTTCAGTCATAACTGACTATGGAAGGGAAGGTAATTATAACTGGTAATTTAATTGAACTTACAGAACTATTATGATTGAACTTTGACCTACCCATCGACAAATAAAGAAAGAAAATGGAGAAGAATTGGTCACATGCTGAGACAGAGGTTAATATAGCACAACAATCTGCAATCACTGACATGGAACACTAAAGATAGGGGGAGATAGGGAAGCCCCCCAGAGTACATGGATAAAGACGGAGAAATCGGACCAAAGCAGAGGACACAAAATAAAATATGGTACATGGTGTTTTCAACGCAAATAATATGTACAATTGCTTATATGAGAATATGGCATCACTCCGTATGGTGTAGACTTCTTCATAAAAATATATGTGAAACCAAAAAATCAGTAACCTCTCAGTATAAAATGCCAAATGTGCTGAAGCAGTGACATGACATTTTAAATCCAGTTACCTATAGATTATGACATTCAAGCCTATTAATTCCTTTCTCAGTTCAGATTTCTTTTTCATTCATATCTATCTAACCATTAATTCTCTTCTTAAGGACCTTCTTGATAATATAACCAATTATTGTTGTTTTACTGCATGGCGTAGACTTATTCATCCCCATATGACATGATACAAAATCAGTAATAAGTCAGTATGAAATATATAAAATACAAATGTGATGACGTATTCTGAAACTCTGATATGACACTAAATTTTAAATCCATATATATCCAAATATGACATTCAGACATATTAATTTTTAAAGAGGTATACATTTTCACCTGATTTTCGATGTTCATATTTTGTTTCCAATACTGCCAGGGTCTTTGTAAGATCTTTCTTGTCATGTAATCCCTTAATATCTCAAAATACAGATAATGTTGCTGATGATGTCGCATAACTGTACATATACTGATTCACAAAATAAAATGGAGGAAATACTACATGTTAGCAACATTTCTGAAAATATGAAGCAAGCAGCAATTGATTGATTATGGAGATGAATGGAACAAAAAAGGCAGGAACACTGTTAATTTTGAAGAGTTGCTATAGAAAGTTTTGATGATTATTTACTGTAAATTGCAGCGTATAAGTCAACCTCAAGATTTTTACCTCAAAATTCTTGTTCAGGCCTATACTCGCCTAAACGAGTCGACCTCGAAACCTATGGTAGGCTAGAACTGAAATAAGGATACAGTATACAGTGGTGACGAGGAGGAGAATGAAAGGGGAAAATATAGAAAACAAAGTCGGATCTTCCAGTATTTCGAACATGTATGCAGACCTCTTTATGTCAGATGATAAACAGTATTTACAGCAAGACTGAAGGATTTTAAAATGTTATCACGCATGCTTTCATCGTCAATAAAATATAACTTTGAAGCAAAATTAATCTTGGAGTTAACATTTAGGTAAAGGTTCACATTTTATAATAACCATTAAGACGACCTCTAGTTTTGGAGAGATTTTTTTCAGACTTAAAAAGTCGACATATACGCCGCAATTTATGGTAAATACATCTCTTTCTTTTCCAAACCACCACTGTGGCAAATTATGAGAAATTCTGTTGTGTTAGTTGAAGAGTTAAAAGATCCTGGTAATCTTTAACTTTGTTATATGTTTCAACAACATCACCAATGTGGAACTGATGACAAAAGCCAGTGGAACAGGAAATACGATGACTCTGGTGATAAATAGGACACACACTTAGAAAACCTGATGATGGCATTACAAGGGATTCCTTCGTTTAGACATCCTGGAATAAGAGAGGTTGAGGCAGACTAAAAAACACATGCAGAAGAGAACTGTCGACAGAAATTAAAGGAAACAGAAAGTCCTGAGCAGACAGCACAGGACAGGAGGACCTGGCACACAACTGTTGAAGGCCTATGCTCCTTAGGAAGCTTAATGATGAAAACTACAACCACAAATAATGAAATAAATAAAATTTAGTTTTAGAAGTCTGATACAAGCTGTATTCCAAACGACATGTAAAAATAACTGCATTACCGCTGAGAGAGTAACCCTGATACACCATTAATCACAAGGTCTTTTACATTTGAATATTTGAATAGGCACCCCTGATATAATCAACATACCATATCATACGTATTGCTTGAAAGACAGTTCACTGTAGATAGATATTACAGTGAGACAGAAATTATTAAAATCAGGGAAAAAATGCTGTGTGTGTTTGGAATATATGTCTCAATAATTATATATATATATTTTCCAAGCTGTATTTTGGTATGTGTTATCATATTAAAATAGTTTCAAACCATTCTGATCATCTTTGACACCAATGAACTATACCAGATAAGCCAATGCTTTGGAATGCAAGATCCATTACAATTTAACATAATTGTTTTTATATTCTTTATCTGAAGTGGGATTACCTTCACTCTTTTATATACAAGTATATATTGTTTTTAGTGATATGGTTAACTCATTAAGTCCCATAAGCCGATAAATCGTATTTCCTTCTAGACCCATTTGGCCCAATCAACGAAAATCGGCTTTCGTATCTTTTGCTCGTTTCTAGAGCTGTTTTCTAATTTTAACAACCCAAAACGTCATTTCTGACAGGAAGTACTTTCTTTTAAATACCTCGTGTATTTATGCATATGAACATTTAAAAAATTATTTTCCAAACAACAAGAATAAAAACGCACTGGGATGGCCATTTTTGTTAGGGCCAAACCCACTTTTTTGCTTGGGACTGAAAGAGTTAAGTTTATGAAACACAATTATGTAGCCTCATCACACAATTCATGCAGAATTAGCCAGATAAAATGCTTTTAATAACTAAAACAACCACTTTGAACCTTTCGAAGCATGGACTGAGAGTCTGATACAATGACTACCTTTGTGAATGAAGTTTCAGATATCCACCTTATGGCTGCAGTGACTGCCTCTACCTCCATTCTCATGCTGAAAGTTGTTTCCTTGTAAGCCCCGCTATGTTCCATGACGATTCTGCCCTTTACCCAAGCAGAGAAGCCCCAGCCTGATTTCTCACCACGGATCACAGACCCAACTGTATACACAATGGCATCATTATACCCGGCATGATCATGTATCAGTTGATTAATTTGCAGTTCTGCTTTTCCATTGCCCGAAGTTCTACACTCTCTGCCAAGGCTGCTGATGACTTGCTGGTAATTAATCCAGTTCTCATCTGACATACTCCACTCTTCCCCTTTGAATATGTTTTCAACTGTGGCCACCTGCTTGATCGTTGTCTCTGCCTGTGCCATCCATGACATCTCTCTCTTTATTCTTGCTCCCTTAATGTCAGCTATGTTTTCATGCAGGGGGTGCCGTTTGTCTGTGGTTACTTGCTTATAGGCTTTTGCTTTGGGCCATCGCATATCTGAATCTAATCGACAGCACTCCAAGCATGTACCTCATTGTCACAATGGGGGTATCTCACGTACAGCCCAAGACTATATGCATCATACTCCACAGAGATACCAAGCTAGGGTGAATACTCATACTCCATAATGATACCAAGCTGAGTTGAATACTCATACTCCATAGATTTACTAAGCTGAGCTAAATACTTATGCTCCATAAAGATATCAAGCTAGGCTGAATACCCATACTCCATACAGATACCAAGCTGAGCTAAATACTTATGCTCCATAAAGATACCAAGCTAGGGTGAATACTCATACTCCATATAGATACCAAGCTAAGTTTAGGACTCACACTCCATATGATAACTGTGTAATCCATGCAATAATAGTGTATCTGCCAAACAAATTCAGACTCTTGTAATCATTTAATATTGGCAAATATGCAAGTATTGTGTCAAGAGGACTTTAAAAAAATGTGATGTGCATTTTTGTTATTTCAATGTAATGCAATATGGCCACAAACAAGAACAAGATAGGTTTTGATGCAAAAGATGTAAACACCAACTTAAGGCAGATTCTCCTTACTATAAGTCAACACATGAGGCTGGTAACAAGAGACAGAAGATGTTGGGAGATCCATTGCAGCTGACCTTTGACATGGAGATGGCAGCTGATGATGATGAGGCTGGTGACAGGAGACAGAAGACGGAGATCCACTGCAACTGACCTTTGACATGGAGATGGCAGCTGATAAGGCTGGTGACAGGAGACAGAAGATGGAGATCCACTGCAATTGACCTTTGACATGGAGATGGCAGCTAATGATGATGAGGCTGGTGACAGGAGACAGAAGATGGAGATCCACTGCAACTGACCTTTGACATGGAGATGGCAGCTGATGATGACGAGGCTGGTGGAGTATCCTTCAGAATGAACTAGAGACTGAAACCAAAATCACCAGTTCCCTCTCTATCTTCAAAGCTTAGGTAATCCATTACTGACACGAATCTTACAATCTCATTCAAAATTTGTTAAATAGTTAACACAATGAACACAGAAACAAAGAGTCAGCATTATCAGTTAAAAATACTACAAATATAAATTTGCACAGTGTTGTATGATATGTAACAATTTACTAAAAATAAAAAGAGAAACTGCAATAAGAACATAAACAAAAAAACAGAAAAAAAAAACAGTAACTTTAGCACATATGATTTGAGCAGTGTGTAGACATGATAGAACTGGCAATGGATTATTACAAACAGCTAGACAAAGTTTTAATATGCAGGTTTATTTTGTTTAATAAATTTATTGCACATATAAGTTGTAAAGCAAGATACTCAGTGTTTTTTTGTGTTTTGTTTTAAATTTAGGTACATATACATCACATAACTTATTATACAGGATTATTGAAAAGTCATTCCCTGTTTTTAAATTTTGATTTCTTCACTCCCATCCAACTAATTTATATGATGTAAGCTAAAGTCAAAATAAAGAGAATTACCTGCTATTTTATTACATAACACGTACATGGAGGCATATCTGGAGTCATCCTTATATGACCGCCTGATAAGCACAATTCTATAGTATACAGATGTGAAAGAGAACCTCTACCTGTGAGGCTAATTACACCCTCGCTGACTCCTGAAATCATCCACACACTTCCAGGGATTCCCCCTGTGGTGAAACTTGTTAAGAACCTCAGCACTGCACACTAAGCTTGGAGGAATCCCTTGAGCCCCAGATGTAACTCTGGCTTCTACCTGGTTGGCTGCATGCAGGAGGATCTCACTGTGAACCCATGATAGGGACAGGGAGCTGAGAAGTGGCTCTGTGTAGGACGTGACAATTCCTTGGGAGAGCCCAGAACCAGAGCACAGTATACCTGCATACCTGGAGAGCCCCCTTGGATGGCAGGGAATGTACAATATAACACACGCTTCTTCCTCCTAGCTTGTGACCAGATGTGACAATCCTTTAAATGCAGGCCAAGCTGGAGAAACTGGAGCTCATGACTTAGCTCAACACGTTTCAGAATGGCAGAAAAGCCACAGGAAAAGCCTAAATCTACAGTGTAGATAATACTAGGGAGTTTTCAACTTAGTACTGGCTGCAAAACAGCGAGAAGCTCAGCAGCTCTAGTTAAACAACAACAATTACGTAACATGTTACGTTACATTGATGTTACATCTCAATGTGACATCTGCCCTGCTCAGCATATGATCTCATAGACGGCAGCAATGTTTAGCTCTGTCTTGCAATGTCAATTTATTTGTCTTTTTAGATTTTTTACTTTTTTTTTCCGTCTGGAAATAACCAAATAAAACGTATTAGTAAAATGACTAGCAGTTATTTTTCCTTGTTTTGACATATGTTTCACATATATCCAAATGATACAAAGGAAAAGGATCCCGTTTACACACCCGTAGAGGCATATTGGGAATATGGTGTTAGGCCCATATTTTCTCGACCATCGGCACACTAGGGGTGATGTGGTCAACATCATGCCGGCCGCCTTAACCTTCCCAGAGTTGCTCTGGTACCCAATTGGGCTGGGTCAACCTAGGAGCCGTTTGCGGCCTAAAAAGAATCCCACCTCAACTGGGGATCGAACCATGGACCACTGAGCTAGGAAGCCAGTGCACTAATCACTACGATACAAGCGAGGATATAAAATTTAAAAATAGGAAGTGACATTTCAAACATCCTGTAGAATACAACTTTGCTACCACCTGGACAGTTTCACACGACACTGAGATAATCGAGATTAAAAAGACAACTTCTTCATAAACATACCTATCACAGCAACAGATGATGACTGATACTAGCATACAAGCTTCAAAAACATTAGAATCTTTTTTTTTTTAAATCTACACAACATAAGACTGGAGACAGTAGTTTGCATGCAGAAACCTGCTGATAAACTTTTCTTACAAAAGCATTCTACATTTTTTAATGATAGTACCCAAGATCTTAAAATACTTCAGAAACAATTGTATAAAGATAAAACAGTTCATCCACTGCTGATTATTAAGATATTATTTTAAAAAATAATTGTACGAATTAAGTCGTGCAAATGTAAATAACAGTTTAATACACTAGAATTTTTGTAAAAATTAAATCATTTTTATGTGAAGCGATAAATAAATTTGACAAATTAAATTTATAGCAATATCTTCACCTCAGCTATCATGAATGTGACATTTAAAAAAAAAAAATTTTCTTAAAGGAATTACAAATACAGTTAATTTTTAGTTATGAGCAGTATTGTGCAAGAATTAGCAGCCCAAATGTTTCTTATGCAAAGCATAAATTAATTTTAAGAAACTAAGTTTATAGCAATATCTTCCCCTTGGCTATCATCAATGTGCCATTTCAAAAAGAAAATTTCTTTAAGGTATTATAAATACTGTTAATTTTTAGTTCTGAGCAGTGTTATGCAAGTTTTTGCAGCACACATGCTGGCCCACAGTAAATACGAGTTGAGAATCATAACTATATACAAAGCATCCCCCACTGATGGGTTGTAACAAAAATATTCAAAATATTAACAAATGCACACACACAAAGGTGGACAAAATATGTACAAACATACTCAACATGACAAAACAACAGACAGGTGAAAATTTTGAAGCTGATATACACATAACAATTATACATTATATAATCATTTGATTATACGAGACACAGAGATGGAGAAAAACATACTACACGTCCAAAATCCTCAGGGACAGATTTGTTTATGAAACCGGGATGTTTCAGCTTTCAGAGGTTGCCAAAATTGTGTTAAAAAAGTAGCCAAAATTTGCCCAAAAAAGTCAGAAATGGCCCAAATTGTGATAATAAAGTAGCGTCAAAGAAACTTTCGATTTTCAGAATATTTTAGTTTTTGTGTTTTCAAATACAAGGTTATAGACCTGTACACTATTCTGTCACTGAGACTGCAAAACTCTTTTCTGTGAAATGGTCAGTCCAGTTTTTGACAGATGGCTAAATAAAGATAATGCACACAAAAATATGGATCCAACCCATTTTTTTCTACTGTAATGACATGTTTGTCGCACGTTACAATGTTCGATTAATCACAAGTAAAAATCAGGATGGAAAAGGAAGGCCAGAGAAAACATCTAATTAAAAAAGAAATATTAGTAATTACTAGCTCTGTATGGAGCACAGATATTCAATCAACTCAAGCCAAGCCCTCCTGTCTTATGCAGTCGGTTCAAGTTTTCTCCACATCCTTTTTTTAAAATCCATCTCCAATTTCTTTCTCCGCGTGTTTTTTTTTTTTGTCTCCCTTTATTTTTTGTTTACCTTGGGGATTCCAGAAGAAGAACCCCCTTGTAATGCCTTCAGTTAGTTTACTACATGGGTACCCTATTCTTCTTCTTTCTTCTTCTTCTTCCTCGTTCGTCCTGAAAAGGACGTTGGTTGCGTTGTGTCCGTTTACAGCGAAGCTGCGGTATTTGCGCCATTCGGCTGACACATCCGACTTCAGCACGGCATTTTTGGGACCGGGTTAGCCTTCCCTCTTTGATCCCTACTCACTCAGCCAGACTGCAGTGATGCAGCCTGTTTCCAGGACCACCACTTGGAGCCCTATTCAACATCAATATCTTGTTCCATCAATATATGCCTGGATCTTTCAATCAGTTCCACATTATCACACAATTTGAATTCTTATATTCTGCTCAAGGGCCCATTTATGGAAGTCATTAACTTTCTTGGCTGTTTTGTGTTTGTTTTCTCCGTGTTTTATAATGAAAAAAGGACTGCTTTGACATTTTAGCTAAATTGTTTTTTTTTTTTTTTTTTTATGTTTCTTTTAATTAGTGTTATTTATTTTTACATGCCAATAAAAGGAAACAGAAAGAAAAACACTCTGTGTCATTGCTGAAAACTAAGAAAATATTAATGTTCATACTATAAAAACAGGTACCTACAACAATGTTAACAACCATCAAATATATCACTGATTTAATTCGAGAAAGTAAGCTTATAGTATAAGTGAGATGAGTGAACTGAAAGTTACGCTTACTCTGATGAACCGAATGTTAAGCTTGCTCTGATGAACCGAATGTTAGGCTTACTCATATGAACTGAGTGCTACGCGAGGTTAAAAACTGAAACAAACTTGTAGATGGAAATGTTCATAATTCATTCAAATTTTGTAATCAGAACAAACATGCACTGAAGTATGCTACTGATCTCATAGATTTTTCTTGTAACAAAAGTTAACAGATGTAAAAATGAAACAAGTAGTTTTTTTTTTTTTTAAATAGGAGTTCTACCTCATTTTGGCGGGGTCCATCCCGTTCAACCTAGACACACGGTCCATCAGTTATATTAGTGCCCATATTCAAATATATAAGACCTTGCGGTCTAGGATTTATTGTTTCTATTGTTGAAACAAGTAGTGTTGTGAGCACCTGAAAAGTGTTTTATGTTCTACGCGACAGCTTATGAAGCACTATGTTCTGAGTATGGCTACAAAAGTGCATACTCCTGTCTTTTCCTCATGCACATTTACCATGTGGTTGTCTTCTGTGGAGCACATGTAAGAAAATGTTAATTATAAAAACAAATTCATACACACTAATCTGACTCTTATGTTGGCCAAGGCAACAAATATGTAGCTATGCATGGAGGCTGGCAACCTCAACATGTAAAACAAGTTGCCATAGAAACCACCACTGTGTGAGCATGTCAATGCTTAGTGCAGGCTTTCTACAAGGGGACCAGCCACAGTGGTTGACTCATGCTCAGAAAGGAGTGCAAAGAAAATTTGTTAATGATGAATCTGGCTCTTCTATATGAGCATCTGTGGCTGTCTATATTATGTGAATCCAGACATAAACAGTGACATGTGAATCCAGACATAAACAGTGACATGTGAATCCAGACATAAACAGTGATATTTGAATCTTCTCTTGGCTCCTCCACAATATTTCAGATACATAAATGCATACAATCTAATGTGACACCTCTATATAAGATTTCAGACATACTTTTACACATAACTTAACATCATACTTATCTATGAGATTTTAGACAACCAAAAACATACAACCTAATAAGACTCTTTCCTATACAATTTCAGATGTGTAAAAACAGCCTTTTCTTAGAAGTTTAGTCTCATTTTAACGAGGTGTACCCTGCTCAAATAAGACAGAAGGTCTATCTGTTATATTAGGGTGCACATTCAAATATAAAAGATTTTGTAGCCTGGTAAATTAGCCTCGTAAAATAATTTAATTACTGACAGCTTAATGTGACTCTTTTCTATGAGATTTAAAACACATAAACACAAGTAATCTAATGTTAACACTTCCTGTGAGATTTTAAGCACCTTAATACATGCAGCCAAAAGTGGCTCTTTTCTATGAGATTTCAAATGCACAAATACAAGAAATCTAATGTGATTCTCTTCTGCGGGATTTCAAACATACACATACATACAGCCTAATGCGATTCTTTTCTATGAGATTCCAAGCACACAAATACATACAGCCTAATGTGACTCTTTTCTATGAGATTCCAAACACACAAATATAAGAGCCTAATTTGACTCTTTTTTGTGAGATTTCAAAGACATAAATACGCAGAGCCTAATGTGACTCTTTGTTTACGAGATTTCAAACACAAAAATACATACAGCCTAGTGTGACTCTTTTCTATGAGATTTCAGTCAAACAATTACATACAGCCTAATGTGACCCTTTTCTATGAGGTTTTAAACACAAATACATACAGCCTAATGTGACTCTTTGTTTATGAAACTTCAGGCACACAAATACACAGAGCCTAATATGAGATTATTCTTCCTCTATGAGATGACAGACAGCACAAATACATCCTAATGTGACACATATTTGATAACCCATGCAAATGTGACTATTCTTTAAGAGAAACAATACAGACATATCCAAAGTTTAAAGTAGCGTAAGTAAAAGAACACTACTGTGTCTCACCCCCCCATTCTTTACCCCTTTCAGCCAAACTGGAAAGTATTATGAATTAATGTATACTAAATATTTACAATATTTTTTTTAAATGCAACTACATCACAGGCAATATTCACATCATCATCACTTCCCTTTATTTTTTTAATCCATATGGAGTTGGTCCCCTTGCAAGAAGCGTGCACCAATGCATTCATGTGCTCTTGAAGTGATGCTTTCTATAACAAATTCATTTAAGATGAGATTGCCAGTTACAGGCACAACCACATGTAAGTTGCCTCATTAGACATGCCTGAGGAGGGAGAGTGGTTCTATTCTGTCTTTATATCCTCAGAGACCCCCCCACCCAGGGCAGATTTTAGACATACAAATATATCATTGCAAAATATGACAATGATAAAAACACACATGCACTGTCTAACGCAGCCTTTCTCAAACTGTTTACCCTGGAGGAGCCCTTGAAATAATTTCCAGGTCTCAGAGAACCCTTACATAAAAAATTATTATATCTACAGCTCACTGTACCTGACAGTGACCAGTAAGTTGTAAATATTGTAATTCAATAAAAATTGTCAATGAGAGGATGTTTTTTCTGTGGACCTGTTTATTTTGGTCAGCTTATTACTCTACTCTTTTTTGTGTGGGTTTCCCCCTCCCCACAAAGGATATCAGCTCTAATGCAAGTCAGTAGTGTAGGCAGACGAAACTTCAGTTTTTTTCCTTTTTTAAATTTCCTACTTGATATTTCTATTTAACTGTACCCAAGTAGGCCTTAAAATCTTATCGTAAATTTTGACTGTGCAAGATGTTAATGAAACATGGTGTGCAAGAGTGAGCACGGTCCTATTGTGCACTGCCATATGGCTCTGCTCGGTCACTTCCCACCAATGCAAGTGCTAAAACTGCCCGGCGCACTAAGTTAAAAAAAAACCCATTTATTTGTTTTCAATTACAATCTCTTACAGAACCCCTAGCGACCTCTCGAGAAACCTTGTTCTAATGTAATTTCACTGTGACAACCAAGATGCTTAATACTAAATGTTTTCACTGTCCTTTTAACAGAAACTCAGGCACACAAATACATCAGAAAAATATAAACATTTATAAATCCATAAACTCATAAATGCAGACTAATGTCACCCCTGTACAATCTAGACATGCAAATACACAGAATTTAATGTGATTTTTCTCTATGAGAGAGAATCTTGACACACAGTTAACAACAGTTTTACATAACTTCTCTATGACTGAGATAAACAACTACATACACATTGTGACTCCTCAGTGAGAATTCAAATACACAAATACTGACTTAGGTGACTGTCTACTTAATAGTAATTCATACACACAAACATGTCCACTTATGCAGCTATTTTCTTAATGGTAATTCATACACAAAAATACATCCAAACTCATGTAATTATTTTCTACATGAAACCAGCTTATAAAAATGCTAACATTTTGATTGTGCTTTTTGAGACTGGATATGCTTTCGCCTTATAAGTCAAAATTTATAAATAAATGTATATACATAGTCTATATATAAACTCCAGTATTACATGAAAGTATAGCTTCTAAGACCAAAAGTAAGAGAGCAAAAAGCAGTTTAAAAAAAAGTATGTGTTACTCTAATGACTTTTCTCCTCCACACGCTTTAAGACTCCTCAAATTACCCGCTCAATCCGCTGTAATGGCATATCTTTCTGGAAATAACAAATGGCTAATCTAAAATCTCCACACAACATAAAATTAAAATCAATGTTCATTTCCTGTGCACAAGAAAATATACTGGACTAAGACTACAGTGTTTTAATGTGTATAAAATTCAATGTTAAATTAATAAACAATAGTTCCAATCTTTCTGCACCTTCTACAGGATCTCAACATTTCCACAAATTGCCGCATCGGACAGATCAGCAGAAATTCATAATAGGTAATAATATCAAAATACTTCAATGCAAATCTTTCTATGATGTCACTTGATACGTTTTGGGCTTTTTGGTGATGACCTGTGGACAGAAAAATAAGGCTTCTTAAAAATACAAAAAAATTCAGAAACATGCTGTACAAATTCAAAACCAGTGCTTGTGTTATGGCAGAAACA
This sequence comes from Oreohelix idahoensis, assembly GCA_024509875.1. Taxonomy (NCBI): domain Eukaryota; kingdom Metazoa; phylum Mollusca; class Gastropoda; order Stylommatophora; family Oreohelicidae; genus Oreohelix; species Oreohelix idahoensis. The sequence continues at coordinate 305,518 of JAMPIV010022499.1, read as the reverse complement.
TGAAATACCGAAGTAAAATCAATCTCAAGGTGGGTATTAAAGAAGAAACAAACAGAAACTGCTATGCAAATAAGCAAAATAAAACAATAGCTTATTAACAGTGCACTATGCCCATCAATAAGTGTGAACAGAAAAAAATACTGTACTAACCACTAATAGCAACAAACAGTCAAAACTTGAACATCAAATTTTAAACTAAAAAATAAAATATACCAATGAAGAAAGCACACTTTAAAGACAACATGAATACAACACTACAAAGTATGCATTCGTGAAAAATTTACAGCATATTTATTTGTAAACAATTAAAATGTATCACACTGCAGGACTATATATATTTTTCAAAGAAAATAAATTAGAAATAAAAAATCCAAACCAACATACCTAAACCAGCAAAAAAACCACTTTTACACAGCAAGCCAAAAAGACCTTGTTCCAAGTTTATTGAAGCATGGATACCTGAGGTGGGCATGGCAGTGCATTGCATAATTTATAATGGCTGTCAAGAATGAAAAAGAACGATGACCAAGGGGTGTGTACACGAAAGACGTTTGGCTAACAAAAAAACAGGATTGGAAGTTTGGGGGCTCTGGTGGACTATGCTAGGGGCTGTTGGCCTCGTGCGGACTGGGGCAGCTCGAAGCCAATTTGTAACGACGGCGCCTGAAAACACAAAAACACCAGCCTGAGTTATTTATTTTATTGAAACACTGAAAGTAAGTATAAATTTCAGTGCTGCATGCTTTAGTAGCTAAGTTATGGGATTTGCATACTGAAAGTGTTTTCCAAAGTGTTGTACACGTACTCCAAAGGGTGCACGTAAGGAGTTCAAGGGGTACATGGCATAATTTTTTTTATTTTACTTTATCATACTTTTTTTAGCTGCAGAAAACAATTCATTAAAATGTAATATTTGAGTATGATATACTGTAAAAATTCATGTTTATTTCATGTTACTTTGTTGCATTAGAGGCAATATACTTGCCTTACAGCAGACTAGTAGGATACCAAGCATATTGCATTATGGAATAATAAGTATTATAAATGTGCCTTCTTCACAAGTTAACATGCGGACTTCATTTTCTGACTGGTGTGAATCCATCATAAATTTCCTCTCTCCTGTCAGAATGTATGCTGGGTTTTTTTTATTAATACTTAGGTTATTTTGATTGGCTGTTTAATTACTTCTATTTATAATGTATATTGTATAACTTTAATTATATATATAATATTATATATACACACACACATATAGAAGATAATATAAATGCGCTAGTGTAGATAAAATAGTATTATTACAACTATCCCCATAAATTATCTTTGTTTGAGGCTGAACTCTCATAAAGGAGTAAGCGATTATTTAACTTTGGAAAACACTGCTGGCAGGTATAGCAAATATTATTTAATTCAAAGCAGAAACTGTTTTTTAGGGTAGTATGAGAACAAAAACAAGGTATGAAACACAAGCACAGTAGAAAAATTATACAGTCCCTTCTATAACTGTCTTTTGCACTTCTTCATGTTGTTGTGGTTATGGCTCCTAGTGAGTACAGTATTTCTTGTCATATAAGACGCACCTGTATTTTTCTTTCCAGAAATCTATGTAAAGAAATTCACCCTGTGTCTTTGAAATTCATGATCATGGCTATCATAAACAAGCATGTTGTTATCTTTTGAATTTAAACATGCTCTGTTTGGGGAGAAAGAAACAAGAAAACAAAAAAGTAAATGCAAAACTAAAAGAAGGTGATGGGCTACGGATTTGATCATAAAATAAAAGGGACAGACAGCAGCAAGCTCAGCCTACAAGACTAGTTCAGTGAGGATATGTAATAGATGCACAGAAGCAGTGGAGAAAACATTTGTTTATGGAGTTGAAACCACAATGGCTTTGAATGTGGCTAAGATGAGCAAGAATGCATATGGTTTTAAGGGTGAACTTTTGATGTGTATATGGGGCTATATTTGCATTTTCTATGTAATTTGACAAATGTCGAAATGTTGTCACGTGCTGGCCTTCAAAGCATGTATACACTGCTTAGACAGCGCAGACTACACTGGCTTGGCCATGTCTGCCGCATGGAAGATGGTCACATATCTTCTATGGACAACTGGCAGATGGCAAAAGAACAGTTGGGCGACCGCAGCTGAGATTCAAAGATGTGTGCAAGAGAGACATGAGAGCACTGGACATAAATCCAGCATCCTGGGAGGATGAAGCTGCCGATCGCACCAAGTGGCGATGCTATCTGTGGCACAACTTCAGTTTGGGCAAAAAGAAGCGCACACAACAAGCAGAAGAGAGGAGAAAACATCGAAAGGAACACAAGGAAAATAAGCAGCTGAGGGCTATCACCTCAGGGGTGCATTCCCATAGTCAGTTATGACTGAAGGGGCTATTATTATTATTATGTAATTTGCAACTGCAATATACAAATGTGCCCTGTGTAGTTCCCGGAGGTCTTTGAAGAGACAAGGAGGGAATAGGACGACTGCATGTTGTACAAGGTGACTAATACAGTAGACATTCAAAAATCCGGCAACCTCCGGACCTGAGGAGTGCCGGATTTTTGAAAATGCCGGATTTTTTATGGTTATATATTCTGTATATATTTAACAGAAAATGACTACCTGTACACTTTATCTGCGATCGACAATGCACGATGTTTACGTTTTACACCACTTCTTTTATTTGCTGAATCCATAATGGGGCTAAACAGCAGCAAATAAATGATAAAATGAGAAGGAATGAGCAGGAATGCCTGTTAACACGTGCAAGCAAGACCCAAAAGCTGCATCAAAACATAAACTGCTCCAGAAAACAGTGGCGCGCCAACGCGGTAAATTTAAAAATGCGCTCCGAAATCCATGCCGGAAATCTGAAGGAACCGGATTATCGATGGCTGGATTTTTGAATGTCAACTGTACGAGGTTTTATATGGGGCTGACCTCATCATGTCAAACAAATTGCCACACAAACCACCGCTGCAAAAGCATGTGACTGCTTTGTGCAGGCTTCACGCAAGTGGGTAGCAGCAAAAGGGGAGGGGGCAGCTCCGTGCTAAGTAAGAAGTGAAAAGAAAAATGCCGATGAATATATAATGCACTTTCTGAATACTGCTATGCTATTATATGAAAACCTAAGTTGATAATTTCTAACATTTGCAAATATACCATGTTGATTCTGCCGATGGCAGAATAATATCCAAAGCAAGGTGACGGAAAATGATCACCAGGCCTTTACAATATAAAACAACATCTATTTACAACACAGAGAAATAAGTATTCACCTGTGCAAAACACAAGCATACCTGTACTAATCTCATCCCACTTTACCTATACTAATCTCATTCCATTTTACAATACTAATCTCATTCCATTTTAGCAATACTACTCCCATTCCATTTTAGCAATACTACTCTCATTCCATTTTACCAAAACTAATCTCATTCCATTTTACCAATACTAATCTCATCTCCTTTTATCAATACTACTCTCATTCCATTTTACCAACACTAATCTCATTCCATTTTACCAATACTAATCTCATCTCCTTTTATCAATACTACTCTCATTCCATTTTACCAATACTAATCTCATTCCATTTTACCAAAACTAATCTCATTCCATTTTACCAATACTAATCTCATTCCATTTTACCAATACTACTCTCATTCCATTTTACCAAAACTACTCTCATTCCATTTTACCAAAACTAATCTCATTCCATTTTACCAATACTAATCTCATCTCCTTTTATCAATACTACTCTCATTCCATTTTACCAATACTAATCTCATTCCATTTTACCAATACTACTCTCATTCCATTTTACCAATACTACTCTCATTCCATTTTACCAATACTACTCTCATTCCATTTTACCAAAACTACTCTCATTCCATTTTACCAAAACTAATCTCATTCCATTTTACCAATACTAATCTCATCTCCTTTTATCAATACTACTCTCATTCCATTTTACCAACACTAATCTCATTCCATTTTACCAATATTAATCTCATTCCATTTTACCAATACTACTCTCATTCCATTATATCAATACTAATCTCATCTCCTTTTACCAATACTAACCTCATTCCATTTTACAAATACTACTCTCATTCTATTTGACCAATACTAATCTTATTCCATTTTACAAATACTACTCTCATTCTATTTGACCAATACTAATCTTATTCCATTTTACAAATACTACTCTCATTCTATTTGACCAATACTAATCTTATTTCATTTTACAAATACTACTCTCATTCTATTTGACCAATACTAATCTTATTCCATTTTACAAATTCTACTCTCATTCTATTTGACCAATACTAATCTTATTCCATTTTACAAATACTACTCTCATTCTACTTGACCAATACTAATCTTATTTCATTTTACAAATACTACTCTCATTCTATTTGACCAATACTAATCTTATTCCATTTTACAAATTCTACTCTCATTCTATTTGACCAATACTAATCTTATTCCATTTTACAAATACTACTCTCATTCTATTTGACCAATACTACTCTCATTCTATTTGACCAATACTAATCTTATTCCATTTTACAAATTCTACTCTCATTCTATTTGACCAATACTAATCTTATTCCATTTTACAAATACTACTCTCATTCTATTTGACCAATACTAATCTTATTCCATTTTACAAATACTACTCTCATTCTACTTGACCAATACTACTCTCATTCTACTTGACCAATACTAATCTCATTCCATTTTACGAATACTAATCGTACTCCATTGCACCAATACTAATCTCATTCCATTTTACCAATACTAATCATATTCTATTTTACCAATACCATACCTGTCAACTTGTACGAATTTTTCGTACAATGTACGGATTTTTGATACTTTTAGCAGTGTACGGCCGTACAGACTCGTACGGATTTTTCTCCCCGCCAAAAAAAAAAAATTTTTTTTTTTTTTTTAACTTTTAGCACGCTGCATTCTTTTCCAAAAAATTTGTCCTGCAGCTGCATTCTTTTTCACAAAACCCCATTTTTTATAGTGGATGACTTGTAAATTCTATATTTTTTTTGTTTTTTGGCCAATTGCTCTAATTTTTGGACTGTATAGAGATAAATGGATGACGTCACTGATGACGTCATTTTGTTGATGTGATAGGAGAAGAAGACTGGTGGAAAAAAAAAAAGGCCTTACCTCACTCCTGGTGCAGCACTGTGGTGCAATCCGCCTTAAAATTGATCAGAGTGTGATAACGCTCAAAGCAGGGATATGGACAGAGAGGTATTACACACCTACGGCACACGAATTGGGTCTGGTGGCGCTTCTTGCCCGTGTCCCTACTGGAACACACAACGCAGTCTGGCCTGGAAGTTCTGCCACCAGCCAGACGTTTAGGGTTAGGAGTCAAGTAGTGCTCCCCCATAACCAATCTTGCTGGTGCAATGTCAGATAACCTTCCTCTGCGGGCTGTGACCCTAGACTGGTAACCATCAAGAAGCCCATGAGCAATCCGCAGACGGAATGTTTCCGCCTTGATACGAGACGAATGCTTGGCCCTCCACAGGACAAGCGAATTGACAAAGCAAACTTCCAACAGGTAGAAGAATATTTTCTTCCACCATTTGCTGCTCCTGTGTAGAACCATGTAGTATGTCAACTGTTTGTCCACACGATCAATACCTCCCATGTGACAGGAATAGGCTTGGATAGCGCATGGCTTGTCCACGATCTGAACATTGCCAGCATGATGTTTGGATCTAACCTCCTTCCTGAAGGTCTGCGCATCGTGTGCAGTTGTCATTTGATTCACTGGCCTCTTGTCAAACCATGACATATAGAGGATATTGCCTTCTCTAACAGTCATGGGAGGGTCACCAGCTTTGGGTTTCGCCAACTTCAGTTGTGGGGGGACCCCTTGGCGGTTCGTCCGCAGTGTGCCGCAAGCCCCTGTCTGATTATCCCCAAGCTCCGTGAACAGGGCAGGCGAAGAGAAAAAGTTGTCCATGTACACAACATGGCCATGCCCATACAGGGGAGCAACAAGGGAGGTGACAACGCGGTGAGCAACCCCCCTAGTAGGGTCCACATTGTCTTCCTTCCCAAGGTAGAGCTGCCAATTCCAGAGGTAGCCTGTCTTGGAGTCAGCTAGGCCCCAGGCTTTCATACCCCACTTAGAGGGTTTGTTGGGCATGTACTGCATAAGGCTGGTCCTACCTTTGAAAGCTATCATACTTTCATCAACACTAAGCTCTTTGGATGGTATATAATGGCTTTGCCATAGAGGGAGAAGAGTGTCAACAAACGATTTGATTTTGAAGGCTTTGCTGTGGTCAGGGTGCCCTCGTGGTGCAGCAGTTGTATTGTCCACGAGGTGTAGAAAAGATAAGATAGACAGAAACCTGTCCCTACTCATCACTTTCTTGAATCCTGGCATGTCAAGGAAACAGTCATTTGACCAATACAAATCAAATGACGATCTTTTCGTTACACCCATCAACAGAAGCAAAGCAAGAAATGCCCTCATCTCGTCATCACTGACATCGGTCCACAACTTCAAACGGGATGAAGCACTCGCCTCTTGCCCTTTCTGGTCAAAAACCTGAATGGCGTAACGATTAGTTTCCGTAACTAATGTGTTCACAACATCATCTGTGATGAACAAACGGAATACATCTACCTCAGAGATGTCATCGTCAACGCCCACAGGTCCCACAACTTGGTCGAAGTTGCGGAGCCAGTCGTGGTTGTAGCCAGAAGGTGCTGCTCTAACAACACTGACTTCTTCAAAATCATCAACACTTGACACATCACTATCTTCCCCTTCAACATCACCCACATTCGGAGTAAATGCCAGCAGATCAGCACTAGTAAACCCAAGAAACTCCTCGTCATCGGAATCCGCATCCATGAAAATTTCAGATAAAATGGCAGCTGGATCCATGCCGATTGATTTCGATTTGAAAATTGCACAGAAAATGTACGCTATTACACCCTTTACAACAGAAAGTCGGAAAAGGAAGTTAAACCTCTTTCACAGAAGATTCAATTTTTGCATCCGGGGTTCAGATCACGTGCACACACATTATAAATCAGTTTTCCCGATGATAGCCGCAAGGCGCCACAGTGCGCCTCCAGCATGGAGAACATAGGTTACGTTCGGTGCCATGTGGCGCCCGCAGCGTGCTAAAGGTATTCTAAAAATATTTTCCAACCCAAGTTTTTTTAAATTTTAAATCAGAAAATATTTTCTAGCCCAGGTTTTTTTAAACCAATTTTTTTTATTTTTAATTTCGGAAATCTCGGCGTTCGTTTTTAAACTGGGGTCTCTCCCAGCAACCAATCAAATCCTATTATACCCAAGAATTCGGCAAACACCTTGAATTCGGCCTCAAGTGCTTTCGGTTTTCAGCGTGACATGATGTATTTTTAAAGTTACCTGTTATCAACGACGACGCTTGCTTTCCACCACAATTCGACGCCATTTTGTTTAAAAAAGCTAAGTACTTATAACTTGTTAAATATTGCTGTTGTTTTGCTTTGTTGCAATTTAATCGCTGCCTTAATCTTTTCAGTTAGGCCTACATCTTGCCCCTCAATGTATTTCCGATAAATTGTCATAATATTCTGTGTAGAATAACTAGAAAAAAAAAGTTTGTTTGCGTTGAGTAGGCCTACTTTATGCCAGCTCTCGAGATTCGCTGCTTTATTTTTTAATAAAGTGGCAATGTGTTATCACAGGTCTAGGCTACCAACTCGTAAATAATAATTTTGTAAATTTTTGGTGGTACGTTTTTTCTTCCTAGATTTGATATCTTGCCCTTCAAAATATTTCCGATAAAGTGTCACAATATTTTGTGTAGGCCCTACATAACTATAAAAAAAAGTTTGTTTGCGTTGAGTAGGCCTACTTTATTCCAGCGCTCCAGATTAGCTGCTTTATTTAGGCTACCAACTTGTAAATAATAATTTTGTAAATTTTTGGTGGTATGTTTTTTTCTTCCTAGATTTGATATTCTGTTCATAATTTTGTTTATTTATTTATTTATTTTTGTTGTTGTTGCTGTTAGCCGTTTGCTTTGTTCGTTGTATTTTTTATTCATTCTCTTTGTCTACAAATATTATTAGTTGAAATATTTCATCCACTGAATGATGGCTGAGCCTAATTCAAAGAAACAAAAGCTTGCAGGTCATGGTAAGTTTCAGGTCGAATGGGTTAAACTCTTCCCTGGCATTGTAGATGCATCCAAGTTAGGATCAACCCATGCTTTTTGTAGATTATGCAGCAAAGATATTAAAGTAGTAGCTTCAGGATTATATGATCTGAAAGTACATTTTAAATCGAAATTGCATGAACAAATGTTTGCAATGCAGAAGGGAGCATCTATTAAGACCTTTTTTGCTCAGCCAAAGGAGGAAGAGGGTGGCATTATAAGGGCTGAAGTTTTATTTGCAGGAGGTCCATGAATGCGGACACACTCACTTCTATTTTACAGTGTAAGATTAACATTGATACATGCTGTGCAGACTTTAAGCCCACAAATGCGATTCTGCAAAGAGCTAAAAGTGCATGTGTTGATTATAATACAAAACACTGTACATCGAAAGAATAGTGTACATCATGATCACTAAGTTTTTTATATGTAAAGAACAGCATGAGACTATTAGCATGTTTTATATCACAACAATTCAAATGCTAATAGATTTGTATATGTCATTTCTCATTTTAACACTGTATTGCGTATAATTTATTAATATATTTTTTGCGTAAGGATTTTTGGGTGTTTGTAAGGATTTTCTTGGTCCGGCGTACAGATTTTTGTCTCAGGAGGTTGACAGGTATGCAATACTGATCTCATCCTATTTTACAAATACTAATCTCATTCCATTTTACCAACACTAATTATACCTGTCACAAAAAGTAGGGGATATTTTAAGATGGTATGTATTATTTTACAAAAGAGTGGATTTCGTATTTCAATGGTTGTATGGACATATCGAGCACGCTCTTCTCCACTCTCACGTGCAATATCATGTTGACCTGGTGACTCGTGATGAGTAAGCCAATCCCAAGAACAGAGGTGGGGCCCATCCATAAAGTTCACACATTATTCTTTTTCACAAAAATGCGTGTATCTCGGGTTTGATGAACACTACTCACCATGGACAGGTATAAAAAGGCTCTGCAACAGATAAAATTTCTTTTCTTCGTCATGGAACGTTTGACAGAACAGCAGAGATGGATAGGCATAGGCATGTTGCAAACCCGAAGTCGGCAAGTGGATGTTGCTCGAAACCTCAATGTTTCACAGTCAGTTGTCAGCAGACTGTGGAACAGGTATCAAAATTTCCGCACAGTGGCTGATCTGCCTCGGACTGGCCGCCCAAGAGTCACTACACGCCGCCAAGATCAACTTCTTGTTACTCAGGCCCTCAGAACTCGAACTCTAAATGCTACTCAACTTCAGCAACACCTTCAACAGACCACTGGGATCTGGGTCTCAACTCAGACAGTACGAAACCGTTTGCACCAAGTGCAACTGGCCTCACGCAGACTGTTTGTAGCTTTGCCCATGTCACCACAACACAGGAGAGCAAGAATGGATTGGTGCCAACGTCATCATTGATGGACCAGTCAACAGTGGGCATCAGTGATGTTTTCTGATGAGTCCTGTTTCGTTTTGGATTTTCATGATCGTCGAATACGTGTCTGGCGACGACGAGGTGAGCGTTACCAGCCTCCTGCAACTGTTGCACACAACCGTTATGGAGGTGGCAGTGTAATGGTGTGGGCAGGCATCTGTATGAATGACAGGACCGACCTTCACATATGCCAGGTCAATATCACAGGGCTCTACTACCGTGACAACATCATCGAGCCTATCGTTGTGCCATTTGCTCAATGGCACGGACCAGATTTCATCTTCCAGGATGACAATGCACGTCCTCACATCGTCCAAGATCACCTTCAGATGCAGCATATCCGAATGTTACCGTGGCCGCTGATGTCCCCCGACCTGTCTCCTATTGAGCATTTGTGGGACCTCCTGAATAGATGCGTCCAACAACGTCCAGCCGCTCCACAGACTCTTCAGCAGTTAGCCCAGGCCCTTCAGCAGGAGTGGCAGAGAATTCCGCAAGACAACATCAGAAGGCTTATTTGCAGTATGAGACGTCGTTGCAATGCATGTTTAGTGGCAAACAGAGGCCCTACACGTTTTTAGAAATATTGGAATATTTTTGTGAAAATGAAGTACCTACCCCGCCTTGGTTGCCAGTGCGACTAAAATCATGTGAGTAAAGCCATAACACTTCTTATACCGCAAATGTCTTGTTATGATACAAGTTTACTTGTACTAAGGAATAAATGAACTAATTTGAAATATATTGTCTTTGGATAACTTTTAAATTCAATATCCCCTACTTTTTGTGACAGGTATATATTCCATTTTACCTATACTAAATCTCATCCCATTTTACCAATACTAATCTCATCCCATTTTACCTATACAGTTGACATTCAAAAATCCGGCCATCGATAATCCGGTTCCTTCAGATTTCCGGCATGGATTTCAGAGCGCATTTTTTAAATTTACCGCGTTGGCGAGCCACTGTTTTCTGGAGCCGTTTATGTTTTGATGCAGCTGTTGAACTAAAATTCTGTAGAACTGTTTTATTTAGTTGATGAACATTAAAATTTCATTTGCTTTTCATTTAGTTTTTAATTTTCTTTCCTTAAAGGACTGTACAGGTAGTCATTTTCTGTTAAATATATACAGCATACATAACCATTAAAAATTCGGCATTTTCAACAATCCAGCACTCCTCAGGTCCGGAGGTTGCCGGATTTTTGAATGTCAACTGTATTAAATCTCATCCCATTTTACCAATACTAATCTCATCCCATTTTACCAATACTAATCATATTCCATTGAAAAAAATGGATAAAGGATTCCGTTACATGCCCCTTGAGGCATATTGGGAATATGGTGTAAGGCCCACATTTTCTTGACCATCAGCCACTAGGGGTGATGTGGTCAGCATCACACCGGCCACCTTTAACCTTCCCAGATATTCCATTGTACCAGTACTATAATAATAATAATAATAGCCCCTTCAGTCATAACTGACTATAGGAATGCGCCCCTGAGGTGACAGCCCTCAGCTGCTTATTTTCCTGGTGCTCCTTTCGACGTTTTCTCCCCTCCTCTGCTTGTTGTGTGAGCCTCTCTTCGTCCAATCTGAGGTGGCGCCGTAAATAGCATCGCCACTTAGTGCGATCAGCAGCTTCATCCTCCCATGTTGCTGGATCCATGTCCAGTGCCCTCATATCTCTCTTGCACACATCTTTGAACCTCAGCTGTGGTCGCCCAACTGTTCTCTTGCCATCTGCTAATTGTCCGTAGAAGATATCTTTTGGGATGCGACCATCTTCCATGCGGCGAACATGGCCAAGCCAGCAAAGTCTGCGCTGTCTAAGCAGTGTATACATACTTTGAAGGCCAGCACGTGACAACACCTCGACATTTGTCACTTTATCTTTCCATGAAATGCCGAGGATGCGGCATAGACACCGTAAATGGAAGGTATTGAGCCTTCTTTCTTGCTTAGCATAGGTCGTCCAGGTCTCGCTGCCATATAGGAATGTGCTGGTGACGCAGGCATTATATACCGCAGCTTTGGTCTTCATTGTGAGTTTGGAGTTTCCCCAAACATGCGATGTGAGGCGGGCAAAGGTAGCTGCAGCTTTGCCAATGCGGCTGTCGATTTCTGTATCCAGTGAGTTTGTCATTGATGGTAGACCCTAGGTATGTGAAGTGGTGCACCACTTTTTTTTCATTTTTTTCATAACCCTCCACTCCCAAAGGAGCATAGGCCTTCAACAAACACATGCCAAGTCCTCCTGTCACGTGCCATCATCTCAAGTTCTCTCCATGTTCTCCTCATCACCTTCACCTCTGTCTCCAACTCTCCCCTCCATGTACCTCCCGGTCCCCCTCTGCCTCTCTCGCCCTGGGGGTTCCAGAACAAGGACTGCCTTGTAATGCTATCAACAGGTTTCCTCAGTGTGTGTCCTATCCATCGCCATCGTCTTCCTCTCATCCCCCGTTCCACTGGCACCCGTCCAGCTCCCGTCACCAGTTCCACATTGGTAACCCTGTCATACCATTTCAATCCCTCTATTCTACGCAAGCACCCATCCACGAAAGTCCGTAGCTTTCCGGCCGCCGTCCCCGTTGTTCTCCATGTCTCCGAGCCACACAACAGGACTGACTTCACATTTGAGTTGAAGATTCTTATTTTCGTGTTGGATCCTATTTCTCTTGATCTCCCTATATTTCCCAATGCAATGAAAGCTCCTCTTGCTTTTTGTATTCTTATTTTGATATCGCTGTCTGTCCCTCCAACTTTGTCTATATTACTGCCAAGATATGTGTATGATTCTACATCTTGTATTGGCGTTTCTTCAAGTTCAACCCTGTTTTCATTACCTGCATTTATTCTCATTATTTTTGTCTTTTCCCTGTGTATTTTCAGACCCAATTGCTGTGACCTCTCATCGAGTGTTTTCAATTTGTCCTGCATCTGATTACGGTTATGGGACAGGAGAGCCAAATCATCAGCAAAATCCAGATCATCCAACTGCTTAGTCAGAGTCCACTGGATTCCATTTCTTTTATTTTCTTTATTTGACTTGTCCATATTTGTTGAAGTTTTTTGTGGTTTAAATTTTTTTTTACAGGATGGGGTAACCGGCCCCATGCCCAACCCTCCTTAGTCGCCTTCTACGACATGCTTGGCAGGGGACAGTGTTACTATTCTTTGCTCCCCTTTCGGGCCCCGGTGCACCACTGCCAATTCATAATTATCGATAGTGATAACTGGTGCAGCAACAGCATCCTGACTCAGCACATTCGTTTTCTTTAGACTTATTGTGAGGCCAAAGTCCTTGCATGCTTTAGTGAAGCGATTCATCAAGTTCTGAAGCTCCTGTTGGCTTTGAGTGACGACTGCAGCATCATCAGCGAACAACAAGTCTCTTATAGTGACCCTTCTGATTTTTGTTTTTGCCTTCAGCCTTGAAAGATTAAACAGACGGCCATCTGACCTAGTACTAAACTCATCCATTTTACCAATACTAATTTTCTTCATTCACTTTCATATAGCCACATCTATTTCTCTTATAAAGTTAGCAGTCTGACTCAGGCTTCATCTTCACCATACAGTATCTCCAAAAAATGGGCTGGTGAAGGCCATGATCTCAATCATCTCTTCTCAAGGAGTGGACACTTGGAGGACGTTGTTCTACTGTTTGTCTTCTAGACAAGAACATATGTCCGAATTTTAATTAGTTGAACAAATGGTATTTTGGTATGTATTGCATGGTTCTCAGTCTGAAAATTATCGCTTGATCTCTTTTTGATAAGGAGAGGAAGACTTCTGTTGTAACAGACTCTGGGTGCTCTCTATGCCATTTTTCTCTGAAGTTATTATATTATTGCTGCTTGTATTTCTTCATATACTGTTCTGCCTTCAGTTTGAATTTTGCTATACCCACTTCTTTGGCAAGTCTTTCCGCCTTCTCAGTTCCATACGGGACCCAAAGATGCAGCAATAGAGAATGCAGTCAGCGACCCATAGCTTGACTGCTTGCATCAGGGTCAGCGAACCAGAGCTGACCAAGACCCTACTCCACCTCCATGTGGTGGTCCTGGAAACAGGCTGCATCACTGCAGTCTGGCTGAGAGAGTAGGGATCGAAGAGGGAAGGCAAACCTGGTCCCAAAAAATGCAGTGCTGAAGTCGGATGTGTCGGCCGAAAGGCGTAGATATCACAGCTCCGGCGTAAACAGACACAACGCAACCAACGTCCTTTTCAGGACGGACGAGGAAGAGGAAGAAGAAGTTCCATACATCTTGAAGTGGGCAGGAATCCACTGTACTTTAACTCTGTTGAATGTATAGCTAGTTCCCTTTAATACTTCTGAACGGCAGTCTAATTCTTCACTTTTATGGCTCCTTAGGTCAGTTATGACTAACATAAAATCTGCCAAGAAGACTGTCTTGGCTCTTGCATTATTCTTGTTTTCAACTATAGTTACTGAAGCTGAATTAATGCTTCTGCTTCAGTTTTTTCAGAGAATTTTCCAGTCGCCACACTCGATGTCCTGCCCATTCTTTAGTGTTGTGTACATGCCTCCAATATTTTTTTGCAATTCTAGTTGCTGATCTGTATGTATTTATGTTGGTCCACTGTGTGGTTAGGTATGTTTTTCTTATGTGTTCCACGGCTATATGGTTTCATCCCTGCATCAACTGGCGGCTTTTCCTTCATCACTTCTGGTATGTTGTTAAGCAAGTGTGAGAATCTTGTTCTCCTTCATGGTGGGAACAAGCTGTTTTCAGTTAAGGGCTATGTCTGTGCAAGGTCTGGTAGATTGGGGGCAAGCTCTTTTATTTTTTTGTGCACAGCAGCTTCTCAGGAATCTACCCTGATGAGGGATACTAGTCTCATTCCATTTTACCCACACTAATCTCATTCCACTTTACCCACACTATTCTCATTCAACTTTAACCACACTAATCTCATTCCACTTTACCCACACTAATCTCATTCCACTTTACCCACACTAATCTCATTCCACTTTACCCACACTAATCTCATTCCACTTTACCCACACTAATCGCATTCCACTTTACCCACACTAATCTCATTCCACTTTACCCACACTAATCTCATTCCACTTTACCCACACTAATCTCATTCCACTTTACCCACACTAATCTCATTCCACTTTACCCACACTAATCTCATTCCACTTTACCCATACTAATCTCATTCCACTTTACCCACACTAATCTCATTCCACTTTACCCACACTAATCTCATTCCACTTTACCCATACTAATCTCATTCCACTTTACCCATACTAATCTCATTCCACTTTACCCATACTAATCTCATTCCACTTTACCCATACTAATCTCATTCCACTTTACCCACACTAATCTCATTCCACTTTACCCATACTAATCTCATTCCACTTTACCCATACTAATCTCATTCCACTTTCATTCATTCATTCATAACCCTCCACTCCCAAAGGAGCATAGGCCTTCAACAAACACATGCCAAGTCCTCCTGTCACGTGCCATCATCTCAAGTTCTCCTAGAAGAAAGAAGGTTAGTCAGCAACACAGACTCCTTTCGGCTTTCTCTGTGTTGCATCATACGCCTCTCCACGAGAGGACCTTCCCCTGTCTTGGATGGCTGTGTTTTATTTTCTTTATTTGACTTGTCCATATTTGTTGAAGTTTTTTGTGGTTTAAATTTTTTTACAGGATGGGGTAACCGGCCCCATGCCCAACCCTCCTTAGTCGCTTTCTACGACATGCTTGGCAGGGGACAGTGTTACTATTCTTTGCTCCCCTTTCGGGCCCCAGTAACACACGGGTGTCATTCCACTTTACCCATACTAATCTCATTACACTTTACTCACACTAATCTCATTCCACTTTACCCACACTAATCTCATTCCACTTTACCCACACTAATCTCATTCCACTTTACCCACACTAATCTCATTCCACTTTACCCATACTAATCTCATTCCACTTTACCCACACTAATCTCATTCCACTTTACCCACACTAATATCATTCCACTTTACCCACACTAATCTCATTCCACTTTACCCACACTAATCTCATTCCACTTTACCCACACTAATCTCATTCCACTTTACCCATACTAATCTCATTCCACTTTACCCACACTAATCTCATTCCACTTTACCCATACTAATCTCATTCCACTTTACCCACACTAATCTCATTCCATTTTACTAAGACTCTTTACTAATCTCTTTATTGTCAAAGGACTATGGCTACAATCTGGATATCCTCTTTCGTAAAACGTTGACATGAAACATGGACATAATCTATTTTCTTCCTCGTTCGTCCTGAAAAGGACGTTGGTTGCGTTGTGTCCGTTTACAGCGAAGCTGCGATATCTGCACCTTTCGGCCGACACATCCGACTTCAGCACGGCATTTTTGGGACCGGGTTTGCCTTCCCACTTCGATCCCTACTCTCTCAGCCAGACTGCAGTGATGCAGCCTGTTTCCAGGACCACCACTTGGAGGTTTAGTAGGGTCTTGGTCAGCTCTGGTTCGCTGACCCTGACGCAAGCAGTCTAGCTATGGGTCGCTGACTGCATTCTCTATTGCTGCATCTTTGGGTCCCTAATCTGAGAAAGCTAATCTATAACTACCACATTTGTCATGCAGTGTGCAGAAAAGAAAACACAGGGCATGCATTTCCACTGAACAGAACCATTAAAACATAAATTTTTTAAAATGTATTTAAATTGCTCACACCAATAGCATCTCTTTATGTAAATGTTCAGGATTAAGCAATTTTACTTGGCTTCTGTTGTTTAAATCTCCATTAAAAAATTTATGGCTGCTTTTTTTTTACTTCATCTGTCTGCCCTGGTCAAACTGTACATAAGCACAATAGCTATATTATGGATCTATGTGATAACATGTGGATAATTTAATCATGAAACAGAAACTGTGCGAGGAAGGGAAGGGACATTACACAAATAATTATACCAGAATTAAGGTCTTTAAGCTAAAAGTTGCATAAAGAACGGAAAGGACACTACATAAGTAATTCTGCAACAGCTTAGATTTTTAAGCTAAAAACTGTCGTATCTGACAACATGTGGATGGTTTAATCATGAAACTGAAACTGTATGAAGAAGGGAAGGGACATTACATAAGTAATTATATCAGAGTTCACGTTTTTAAGCTAAAAATTGCATAAAGAAGGGAAGGGTTATTACATAAGTAATTATATCAGAGTTCATGTTTTTAAGCTAAAAATTGCATAAAGAAGGGAAGGGACATCGTGTAAGTAATTCTACCATAGCTTAGATTTTTAAGCTAAGAACTGCATAACGAAGACAAGAGACAATATAAATGTAACTTTACCACAGTTTAAGTTCTTAAGCTAAAAATTATGTGAAAAGAGGAAGAGACATTACATGTGTTATTCTACCAGAGTTTAAGCTTTTAACCGATTTTCTTTTTTCAGCATAAATACAGATAATCTGCAGAGATTAAGGAGAAAAATTACCACACACACAAAAAAAAAAATCTTAGAGATGCCACAGTGAAATAAAAACAAAACAAAGCAAACAGTTAAAACCTCTAATAATATCTTATTTAGAAAGCATTCTGATGGCCTGCAGATAATAAGGAAAGGTTATATTAATTTAAGAGTTTGTGGTTTGGAATTTAGGCAACAATATCACGTCAGCTAATTTGGAATTTGAAAAGGTTATTATAATTTTAAAATTTATGATTTTAGAATTCTAGCAACAATATCATGTCAAATGATTTGGAACTGCTGTCAAACAGAGTTATAAAAAGACATTGAGTGTGTGAATGAGAATATCTTGTCAAACTGGTGCTCATTTGACTGCTTGATCCTTATGACAGTATATGCAATTTGCTAAACTGAGAGCATTAAGAATATGCAGAATTCTTACCTAGCAGTGACCACTGCATTCTTCGGAGCATGACCTGGTGGAGGCTTCGGCACAGGCCCTCCATCTGAATCAGGAATGGCTTGAGATTTGGACTCAGCATTACTTCTCGGTGACAGTATAGAGCCTGGTCTTGAAGTGCGATGCATATGCTGACCACCAATTTCAGATTCTCTTGACTTAATGGAAAAGTGACGAGATACCAGGTGGTGACGGGCATTCTGGTCTCTAGGCAAGGAAACATTCGCATCATCTGTTGCCACCAGTACCTGTCCATCACTGCTACTTTCTGGCAGTACAGCTGACACATCTGTGCTAAACCGATTATCCACACTGACACTGCGGCCACTAATGAATGCATTTTTGTCTCTGAGTATAGACTTTGGTTTAGACAAAAGCTGTGTCGTGTTTCTAGTTGTAGGATGTGCACTTCCTAAGGACTTGCCCCCTTCACAAAGCCCTGTGGAAGCAGCTTCTAAATTTTTCTCTCTTTTACTGGCTGTATGAATAGGAGGCTTGCCAAAGGCCATAGGTTTCTTATACCTCTTTTCATCTCCTTGGTCCCTGTTCTTGAACACAAATTTGGATGGACTTCCTGTACTGCTACGCCTCAAGGGAGAGCCTATTCGATTGTCTATATCTTTCACAAGCTTCTCTGGCATTTTTCTGGGACTAGAACTGTAAGATTTTTCTTGCGTTTGTGAATGGCGGTGATGGTAGGTTTGATGGACTGGATCCGTGTGACGGCTCAAGTTCTCAAGCACTCCATCTGATCCTTCCTCAGTCCGGCTATGAGCAGACTGCAAAAATTTGATATGGTCTGTGCTGTCATCTTCAAATATGAGTGAAGTGCGCATCGTTTCAGCTCCATCTTTTTCATCAAGCAAGACTAGAGAATTTCTGGCCGCACTGTCAAACTGGTGATCGTCTTCATCAGCAAGTGTGTTCAATAATGCAGCACATCTTTTAGCCCGGGAAGATTTCTTGCCTTTATTGCCTCCACCATCATCTTCAGTACCTTCATTATCACTTCCTTCATCACTTGAACCACAAGCGCCCCACTGACTCGCCATTGTGAAGGGGGCAGCACGAGTTGCATTTTCTTCTGCACCCTCATCACACTGTGTGTGTGTCTTGTCATCAGTTTGCATGACAGCAAAGGTAATGACTGCACGGCTGACAAGATCAGGCTGGCTATCTAGACGCATATTCTCATTCTCATTGCTTGGTTCTCCTGCATCTAAACTGCCAGCAAAACCCTCATTAATATTTCCTGCGTTCCCAGTCTTCTCACTTCCAGCATGTTCTACACCACCACTTTCATAGCCTTCATGTAGTCTGACCAGCCTACCTCTACTCCCAAGAGAACCCCCAGCCGGGCTATCTGAGACGAAAATGCCATGGTCAACTGATGGGCCAGGTGGTGGCAGACGGTCACCAGGGGAGGCAGCAACATCTTTGTCAGCATATTTTGAGGTACAAATCTGATGGCTGCCGATTTGCTCCACAATAGCAGCTGAGAGAGACCTTCCACCTCCCATGCCTTGTTGCTTCCTCAAGTGTGAGTTAGCAGCTCCACTCTGATTACCACCATCCTTGGATGAGACTGCATTGTGACTGACTCCATTCTTGTGCACATCACATTTTTCCTGAACTTTGGCTCTTTCTGTGTCTTTGCTTTTCTCTTTTGCTTTTGTATCTTGTTCATATTTCGCTGGTGGGGTGTCAGCATCTGGCCGAGACAAGACCACAACACCCTCTTCCACATACCGATTGTCCACCTCGTTGAGGGGAATGAGTTCTGCCTTTTTGAGTTGCTCTTCTCCCTCCACATAACTCAAGTTTTCATCCAAAACTTCTGTAGCACCGTGACCTTGTGTATTGGGACCCATATTCACAGCACTGAGAATACAAATATAAGTGTATAATTTTAACACATTTCACACAACCCATCACTCTCTAGCAACAAATATATCTACTGCATAGACATGATTTTTACAATAAAAGACACAGATGTTAGTTTGTAAGAACCAAAATTTACCAATGTCTCAAAGAATATGTGGCAACATTAAGCAAACAGTGGTGATCATATTTAATATTAATCATCACTTTTGTGAACAACCTATTTACAAGTATTCTGATGTGTAAGAATTTCTTATTAATAAGCAGATTAGAATAACAATAATAATAGAAAGCTATGCACATTTTTAAAAAAAATGTTATAACATATTTCCTGCAAAAATCTAATTGTTACTCTTCCCATCCAAGGCAGAGTTTAAGCTCTACCCATGCATTAAAATAATGCACATTTCTCTTCAGTGGTGAGGAGTTAAAACAGGCAGCAAATATATATATTTATAAGAAACATCTGATGATAAGCTCTGCTCTTCTCTGAAGGACCGAGGACTACAGGCCAGGAAAAAGACAGCCAATAGGATAGTATGGCGCTCTCTCTAGCAAACCTCTACACTCTAGTGTAGAGGAGGAACGACTAAGTACGTAAGATAAGCTCTGCTCACTACTATGTGTAGTGTGGCTATCTGGTCTGAACATGATCTGTTTTGTTCAAAAACTTGCCAGTTCTCTCAACTCTATGTCTATGACCTCTTTTAATCTTTTCAGGATGATCCTGTTTAATAATTTTCTTGGCACTGATAAAAACATTATTTTATCAGAAATATGTGCACCCCTGCAACTCTATCCTCTTTCACAACTTGACTAGAAATCCCTCCTGCCAGTCTGTTGATATTTCTTCTCTCTCTCAGACTTTACCAAGTAATCTGTACATATCTGAAGAGTGTCACTGTCTGCTTCGGTGGCCTCTGGTGGCACACCATCTAGGCCAGCACCTTTCCTGTTTCTTAGAAACCTTCATTTCTTTCTTATTTAGTTTTTCACAATTAACTAGTAACTCCTATTTTGTTGGCTGTTCTTCCTATGTCTCGAGGTCTGCACCATTTAAACGTGTTCAGTTTCTTCTTTTCTATTTCTTTCCATCTAGTTTCAAACTGTTACAGTCATCAATTTTATAGTTCCCTTTTCTGCTGCCACCTGTGCAATTTTCCCTGGTTTGTTTAGTGATCAAACATTTCTAGGTGCCAACTATAGAGATTTTTCTAGATGAAAATAGATAGGGTGAATCAGCAGCCTAGACTCCTTTCTGCTTAAAATAGATAGGTGAATCAGCAGCCAAGACCCCTGTCTGCTTTCTCTGGGCTCTGTCATAAAACTTCTTAATAGAGGAACTTTTTCCATCATGGATGGTTGAGTTCAATTATCTAAAATACAGGCTTTGAAAGACTTGTTTATATTTGTTGAAGTTTTCTTGGCTTTATGTTACAGGATGGGGTTAGCTGGCCTCATGCCCAACCCTCCTTAGTCACCTTCTATGACATACTTGGTAGGTTGTATGTTAATGTTCTTTGCTTCCCTTTTAGAATCCAGCAACATCGGACTAATGAGGGAAAATGGAGATGGAAAGGACATAACCTCAAGAAACAGCTATCAGTATAACCAGATATTGGGAAAAACAGGACTGCCAAATACAACCAGCAGAAGAACCGTTAAAGCGGAAGTCAAAGTAACTGGGATCTCATGGGCAAAGGCTGAATACAACTGGCCCAAAGGAGACATTGGAAGTGAGCAGCATGCATCCCTGTGTTTCATTGCAAATTAAAACGATTGGTGATGATGATGTGCTCTCAATGGAAACAAACCAAAGAAGAAGAATGAAAAATAACTGTCAAATGAGATGTTTGAAAAGAAGCAGATTATAAAACAATGTTAAGATCAACTAAGACATGAAAAGGACAGATCCATCATTGGAAGTATACTGAATAAGTAGTATACTGATTAAGTAGTATACTGATTAAGTAGTATACTGATTAAGTAGTATACTGATTAAATAGTATACTGATTAAATAGTATACTGATTAAGTAGTATACTGAGAAACAAAGAATAGACTGGTTGGGACACAATGTGAGGATGAATTGTGATCAACCAGCTGTAACGGCATATAACCCCAAAAAAAGGAAAACCAGGAAGAGGTCGACTAAGAAGAATATAAGCATGTCATACAAGACGACTAATATCTGGCAACATCAGGATGTAAAATAAACTGCCACAGAAACAACCATTACAAGAGCATGTGAATTCATGGTGCAGGCTTCCTGCAAGGAGACCAGCTACAGCGGTGGCTCCATAAGGAGAGCAAAGGAAAATGATGATGATGATAAAGAAGAATATGGACTGAATGGGTGACAACACTCCAGGCTGCAGTATTTACATTGGATCAAAAGCTTATGATAACCATACCAGCGATGCTCCACAGCAGAACCAGCAGACAAAAGAAGAAGAAGGTAGTACAGGTCTGTACCCTTTTATTCGAGCAACCAAAAACTGAAATATTCTCAAAATCAAAAGAGCCTTTTGGGCAACTTTGGGCGATTTTCAAACACATGTTGGGCGACTTTGGGTAATTTTGGGCTAATTTTGGAACAAGATTTGGGTGACATCTGGAAACTGAAAAAATCTGGTTTCCAAAACACAGCTGTCCGATTTAGCAAAACAGGATATGGACCTGCATAATGAAGGAATAAATATTATTTCAAAAATTATTTCTTCCTAACTAAACAGAACCAAATACTCCTACACATGTTCAACAAGCTAAAGATAGGAACTACAGAAGAATGTAACTGTGGCATCGATAAAATGTCCTGAACATTTGCTGCGAAAGTGCCCAACATACGAGGAACAGAGAAAGCACATACAGTTTGTCACACTACCATTCCTGGACAAACTCTATGGGGATACCAACAACCTCAGCTGACCACTGCTTTCTTTAAACACATTCAAGATGACATCTGAAAGAATATGAAAATTAAGAATCACTCCTAAATTCTTACTTTGTCTGCTTAACCGCATGCAGAGCTGAAGTGTTAGTGGTCGTAATGGAGGTATCTGCATTGCTTTTCTCCCAATCATACGGGTCTGAGTCACGAATATTCTTGCGACGCATGCACTGATCCAGTAAGTTAGACAGCATATTGTAGTCTGGCTGGTCAAAGTAGTCCAAGCTCTGAATGTGTTCCAGGAAAGACCGGAACTCGCTAGGCAGGTTTTTTAGCAGGCTGGAATGATCATACTTGTCCTTCATAAGCCCAACCTATTGATGAGAAGTTCATGGAAATTTATGACAATGTCACATAACTTATTTTTTTAAACCTCATGTCTACATAAATCTACATACCTAATGCTACTTCTCACAACCATTAGTGAAATCTCCACTTTTCTCTTTCAGGCTGAATGTTTTAATAATATTAAAATGAAGGATATTGTTGTTTTTGTTTAACTAGGGCTGCTGTTTGAGAATATGCATGTGTTCTGTAGCTGCTGAGCAGTGCTGTATAGAGTGTTTGTGATTGTTGGTGAGCCCAGCAATATCTTTCTTCTTTCTGTGGAAGAGTCTTGTGCAAGCGAGAAGCACATGTTGAACTGTCTCATAGTATTCTGCAGAGTATAAGTGACAACACTCCTGAAACATTTGCTAATACAGACATCATGACTGACTGACAAGCAAATTATCTCACACAAGGTTCTCAGAAAATATCCCAACATGATCACCAATAACTGCTATGCTTTGGACCCTACAAGGAAGATTAAAGACAGGCTGACCAAAAACAAATTTTGCAGAGAACTGTGGAAGCCAAGATAAGTAGCATGAACCAGAGTTGAGGAACAGTATGAAGGATGGCCATGGACACAACACAGCAAAGAAGAATGAAGCAATTCAGCCACCCATTGCCCCATCGAGAAGCTAAAACCATCATCTACAACCAGTACAACTACCAGTGTAAGAAGGAGGGAGATATAAACATGTATATTTTCTATCTTATGTTAGGTCATACCTGTTCCTTGTCCTTGATTTTTCGCCATGGCAACTGACCTGACACAAACTCTACAATCATGTAGAAGAGGGACCAGAGATCATCATGCCGTCCCATTTCCTGAGTAAAAAAAAATAATTTTTAATTTAAAAAAAAAACAATATAATAAAATGGGTAGATGACATGAAGGATACAGAATGACAAGAAGTTGCAATTGGCTCTTGAGTTTTACACAGATTTAAGGGCTATCAGCCTATCTACCACATGCAGTATGATTAGCGGTTTGAATCCACATGTTTGTGATTTCTAAGGTTTTTTATTTTAATATAAAAAAGGTATTCCCACAGCAGAT
The DNA here is from genome assembly GCA_024509875.1 of Oreohelix idahoensis. Taxonomy (NCBI): domain Eukaryota; kingdom Metazoa; phylum Mollusca; class Gastropoda; order Stylommatophora; family Oreohelicidae; genus Oreohelix; species Oreohelix idahoensis. Next base: position 281,721 of record JAMPIV010022499.1, on the reverse strand, counting down.
GCTGCCGTAGGGGAGTGAAGTGTTAGAGATGTTAGATACTAGGTCCAGCATCAAAAGGTGGGGTGACCAATTCCCTTCTTAGCTGGCTTTTCCTTCCCTAACTCAATGAGCAAAGTCAGGTACCCATTTACATCTGGGTAGACTGGAGCGCATCAATACCGTGCTTCGAATCCGGCACTTTTGCCACGAGAGACCAGTGCTCTAACCACTATGTCAATCGGACACCAAATATTAATATACACAAGTCAAAAACCTCAAAACAGGCATAAAAATAAATTAATTGCAAAATGTTAATTTCTGATAAACTCTGCTTTGAAGTGCAGCATAACATGGATATTTCAAAATAAGCTGCCATTTTCAAATGCATTTTAAATGTACTTAAATCATCTGCAAGAAGATAGTTGAAGTTTTAGATAAATCTCGCAACTGATATTTCAAAGGTAAATTGTTAAAAAGACATAAAGGCAATTATTTGTTATTTGGCTAACATAAAGTGAGATTTACATAGCTTTAGTAGGTACTCCAAACCTCCCGTATTTACCGCTTACGGCTCAAAATTCTCATTTTGTCTATGACTTCAACCAAGGAGTGCAACTTTATTTCATATAGCATTTAAATAAAACTGGTATCAACAGAAAGCTCGTTTTTCTTATTGTCTGTATGGGTGCAAAAATAGTTTGAAGTATTATGAATGAGATTATCTTTTAAGTGTTTAAAAAGTATGTGTAAACGGGTTTCACGCGGTCCTGACAAAGGAGAAGTAAGGGGGTTATCCTTTTCAAATCGCCAGCTATGCGTGGCAAATGAAGTCAGCCTGCTGTAAATAGTCTCATATTCTTCAGCAGTAAATGCCCTTTCTATCGGTGCCTAGAACATATTTATAGAACAACGAAAAGATTGTAAAATTTGCAATTTTATGACAAAAAAGCTATATTTTCCGTGGAAAACGGTCGATTTTCATGTGTCCTATATCAATATAAAGAGGAACACCATTTTCCTACATAATTTCCAAAAATGAAAGTGATCCGCAGTGAAGCCAGGGAGAGGTCCTTGAAACGCACACACATATAGCCGCTAGTTACTCAAGACACTCAAGTCGTCCGGCCACTGGCTTTGCACGCTAACATTGGACCAACGTGAGATGGAAAATCTATCATGGCTGAGTCAAATCGAATGCTAACTTTACACGAATGTATAGGTAAGAATATATTCTGGTTTTTTTTGGAAGTGATTTCATTACGTATTAATTTGTTTTCATGTTTAAAAACTACATTGAGTGCTTCAACTACAGTTGTCAGATATGACGTGAACTGGGTGAAATCAATGTTGGTGTTCTGAACCTTCCCTATTTAATTAGGCGAGTTTTTAAGTGATGATACTTATTAAATCACCAAGTTCCTAAGTTTTTATGGGTGCAGCATTTTGGAACTTATGTGTTTTTAGCCTCTGGCTCGAGTTTGGGTCTTTCAAAATTAGGTATTTCAGTCTAGTTTACTGATCGAGACAAAATTCATTCATTCATAACCCTCCACTCCCAAAGGAGCATAGGCCTTCAACAAACACATGCCAAGTCCTCCTGTCCCGTGCCATCATCTCAAGTTCTTTCCATGTTCTCCTCATCATTTTCACCTCTGTTTCCAACTCTCTTCTCCATGTACTTCTTGGTCTTCCTCTGCCTCTCTTGCCCTGGGGGTTCCAGAACAAGGACTGCCTTGTAATGCTATCAACAGGTTTCCTCAGTGTGTGTCCTATCCATCGCCATCGTACTGTGGTGTGAACTTTCGTCTTCATGTCCTGAGGACAGCACCAATTCACCTGTGATGAGTTTCTTCCTGTCTACCCCCTTCCACTTTGTTTCACACATTCCCAGAACCTCGATTTTGTATTCCCTCATTTCTGCTGCTACTTGCGCCACTTTCCCTTGTTCGTTTAATGTCCGAACATTCCAGGTGCCAAATCTGGAAGTTCTCCTAGAAGAAAGAAGGTTAGTCAGCAACACAGACTCCTTTCGGCTTTCTCTGTGTTGCATCATACGCCTCCCCGCGAGAGGACCTTCCCCTGTCTTGGATGGCTGTGTTTTATTTTCTTTATTTGACTTGTCCATATTTGTTGAAGTTTTTTGTGGTTTAAATTTTTTTACAGGATGGTGTAACCGGCCCCATGCCCAACCCTCCTTAGTCGCCTTTTACGACATGCTTGGTAGGGGACAGTGTTACTATTCTTTGCTCCCCTTTCGGGCCCCGGTAACACACGGGTGGAGACAAAATGGCCGACGTTAATACTTTTCCTGCAAGTGCCTAGGTCTATAAATAGAACACATTTCAGGTGAGGGGATCCATTGCAAACTTCTCTCCCAGAAAGAATAAGTTTAATATAAACCTTTCCTGTGTAATATAACACTACAGAAACTTCAATTTTATGTTCAAACTTTTAAACATTTTTTATCTGCACTGACAGAAAAAAGACGAGTGATCCATTCAGAAGCAAAATTGCATAAAGTGAAAACTTCAATATGAAGAAAAATATGACACGGTAATGGTACTTTTGGCTTGTTCTGAGTGCACACACTGAATGTACTAACTACTACTACTAGAAAAGATTGTATTTTTTATGTGTGAAATGGACTGTTTGCTATAATCATAATAAAGATTATTATGGCAGGGCTGAACATTTAAAGTATATGTTCTATGTTAGAGCATAAAAATCTTGACAAATTGATGTAATTTTCATCTTTGTACCCTTGTAGTTAAATTTGTAATGATTTTTAAAAATTCCATGAAATTTCATTTTTTGCTGCAGATCGCTGTGTTTAGCAATCATTATGTTTAGTGGTATTTTGTGTTATTAGTATATTGATGTTTGTTTTTAAAGAGCTTAAATTTTCTGATAACTTTGGTGTAATTTCTAACAATATTGATGCAATTGTTGATTTTTTATGATTTTTTTAAAATGACAATTTTTATTAGTTTTTAACTCTCTTGGTCATTTTTGCTAAATTGGGCCTAGAGTGACGGTGTACTCTTACTTAGTCGTTCCCCTTCTACCGTGAGGTGTAGAGGTTTGGAAGAGAGAGCGCCAGACCATTCTATTAGCTGTCTTCTTCCTGGCCTGGTTCCATTCTAGTCCTCGGTCCTTCAAAGATTGTCTAATGTTGTCCTCCCAGCGGACTCTGGGTCGTCCTGGAGGTCTGGATCCCTGGCTCTTTGTTTCCCATGCTTGTCGTGGTAGCCGATCTTCTCCCATTCTGCAGACATGGCCAAACCATCTTAGTTGGGACTGTTCTATTTGGGTCTGCAGCGGATGGGATTTTAGGCCTTGACGGATCGTCTGGTTGCGGACCATGTCTCTTCTTGTTACTTCAACCACTTTCCTCAGATACCTCATTTCTGAGGTTTGGATCTGGCTTTTGTGGGTTGTAGTCATTGCCCACGACTCGCATCCATATGTCAAGACTGGGACATAGGTGGAGCGGTATACAGCCATCTTCGTTTTCTTACCAACCTCTTTCTTGCTGAGGAATCCACGATTTATGGCCTGAAAAAGTCTCCCAGCCGCTGCTTTTCGAGTGGCCAACTCTTCTTTGATGCCTCCCTTTCGGTCTATAATAGCTCCGAGATATTTAAAGTGGTCGACCTGCTCCAGGACCTGTTCTCCCAACTTAATCTGATGTTTTCTTTCTTCTCGTGATATCACCATGGATTTTGTTTTAGAGCTGCTTATGACCATCCCTCTCTTCTCCAGCTCTTCCTTCCAGACTTGCAGGTTGGATTGGAGATGTGCCTCTGATTTAGCAATCAGGGCAACATCATCAGCAAATGCCAGCTCCGAAATATAGACCTGTCTCATCTTCCAGTACCCCACTGAATACTTTCTTGTTCTCTCCTTACATGCCTTGATGACATCGTCCATAAGGAGTATGAAGAGGTAAGGTGATAGGATATCACCTTGTCTTACACCAGTGGTGGTCCTGAACTCTTCTGACTTATGGTTTGCTGTCCTCACATAATTTCTGCAAGACTTGTAGAAGCTCTGTATAGCATGAATCAGAGGTGCTGGAATATTCTTCCTTGCCAAACAGTCCCAAAGTTTGCTCCAGGGGACCCTGTCAAACGCCTTTTCCAGATCTATGAAACAAAGATGGATCTCACTCTTATACTCAAGGGCCTTTTCACTCAGCTGTCTGAGTGTGAAGATTAGGTCTTGAGTACTTCGGTTTGCTCGGAATCCGCACTGGACCTCATCCAATTGTGGCTCAGCTAGGCGTCGGAGTCTCTGCTCTAGGATTCTAGAGTAGATTTTACCAGGGACACTGAGAAGGGATATGCCTCTATGGTTTCCACATTGTCGATTGTCACCCTTTTTGAAAATTGGTGTTATGATGGCAATCTCCCAATCCTTTGGTATGGTCTTGTTGCACCATGCTGCCTGTAGGACCTTTAAGAGTAATAGGTCGCCTGATGCTCCCATGTACTTAACCATTTCTGGTGTTATACCATCATGCCCTGCTGCTTTGCCCATCTTGATTTTCTCTAGTGGTGCCCTCAGTTCTTCCATCTTTATGTCATCTTCACCATCATTGGTTTTCTCTTCTGTGCTAGTGGTTATCATTTATGATGCTTCACCATGCTCACCATCCAGGAGTTCTGAGAAATATTCTTTCCATCTTTCCATTACTTCCTTCGGGGCAGTAAGCAATTTGCCTTGCTTGTCCTTTATAAATTTGAGAGGGCATTGTTTTTCTTTCCTCATGTTCTTTAGGGTCTTATAGAACAATTTCTGGTTTTCTTGTGCATCTTTTTCTAGCTTTTCTCCAAATTCTTCCCAGGACTTCTGTTTTGCTGCTAGCACTTTGTTCTTTGCTTCTGTTCTGAGTGTCACATATTCTCTATATTTTTCCATTTGTCCTGTTGTGTTTTTAGCTCCTAAGTATTGTTTCCATGCCATTTTCTTCTCTCTTATTTTCTCTTTGACTTCCTCTGTCCACCAAGGTGTCCTCTTTCTCTGGTTCCCAAGTCGGACTTCACCGCATGCTTCTGCAGCAGCTGTCTTTATGATATCCTTGAATTTATTCCAGAGGGTTTCCAAGTCATCAGGTCGTTCTTCTGTGTTGCTCACTGCTGTAGCAATAAGCCCCTGATATCTGGTCTTAATTTCTGGCTCTCTCAGCTTGTAGGTCCTAATGCTCATTTCTCCTGCTCGTTTACTTGGTTTCTTGCGTGATGTTGGGCAGTTCCTAGGCTGAGCAACTCTTTCAGTTGTTCGTTTGATTGTTAGCAGGTAGTGATCACTTCCAATCTCTGGCCCCCTCCAGACTCTTGCATCTCGGACATATCTGAATGAGCTTCTCCGAACAATGGCATAGTCGATCACTGACTTCTCATTCTTGGTTGGTTCACATCTAGTGTATGCATGTATGCGCTTATGGGGGAACTTTGTGTTTGTAATGATCAGATTCTGCTCACTGCAGAATCTAAGGAGTCGCTTTCCATTGTCATTGAGAGTATCTTCTCCATATCTTCCGATAACTCCACCCCATCTAGCATGGTCATTTCCAACTCTGGCATTAAAATCTCCGAGCATGATAACTTCATCTAGGCAGTCATCCACTGTCCTTTGAAGCAGCTCGAAGAATTCCTCCTTGACCTCTGCTCTCTCATCCTCATTTGGCCCATACACTATGACCAGGTTGACTATGGTTTCTCCTTCTTTTAGTTTTACAACCATAATGCGCTCCGAGACAAAGTTCCATCCCTTGATACTATCTTTTTGATTTTGGGCCACAATGCAACCCACGCCCCCTTTAGCTCTTTCAGATATGGGTACACCACTGTAGAGCAACGTGTTGCCATCGAGATCCATGACTCCTTGTCCTTTTTTCTTCATTTCCGTTATAGCCAGGATTTCTAGTTTTGCTTTCCTCATCTCTTCCACCAGCTCCTCTTCCTTTCCATTTATACTTCTTGTGTTCCAAGTTCCATAAGTCGTAGTCCGTAGTCCGTTCCTGTTCGTCGCCTTTAGAATCAGTCCGGTTTTCTCTCTTGTAGTTCGCGTAATCATGATTTAAAGCAAACAGGTGATTGGCCTGTTGTGCCTTTGCATGGTGGAGGGGCTGCCTCCTTACGGCCTCCATGCAGGCCGCCCTCCTCCTTTTTCATCCGGGCTTGGGACCGGCATAGGTGGAGTTGACGGTGTACTCTCCATAGAAAAAAAAGCGAGTTGCGTGATACTGTGGTTTCCGGTGCGCCTTCTGGCCCAGTATCTACGACTTTAGCACCTGTTCAACGGGAGAGTGGGCTCATCCCTAATCTGTTTATGTTCCCAGTAGTAGACTATTCGCAAGCAGCCTGGGGGTGTCACTGCTCTGCGCGGACCTTGTTTACCGAGGCGGCGTCCGAGCTCGTATGGTGAAAATATGGTTGCATTATCTTCAAAAATAGACCTGTCTTTCCCGTGGCTTTTCTGCCATCCTGCAACTTTGAGTTAGGGAGTTCTGAGCTCCAGTCTCTTTCCCAAGCATTTTATCCTGGCCTGGCACGCATACAGAGGACCCCACTTCTGGTTCTAAGTTAGCAGTTGGGGATAGATGGGGTGGCACACTGTGCATTCCCCGTCATCCAGGGGGGCTCTCCATCTATGCAGAGCTTGCACAATGCTGTGCTCTGGTTCTGGGCTCTCCCAAGGAATCCTCACGTCCTGCACAGAGCCACTTCCAGATACCTACCACCTGCCATCCCTCCACTGTAGAATCTCCTGCATGCGGCCATCCAGTCAAGAGCCAGTATTAAGTCTGGTGCCCATGTGATCCCCCCAAGCCTAGTGTGAAATGCTGGTTCTCAACATGCTGCAACACAGGGGGGATTGTGATGCTCAGCCATCTCTCTCAACTCTGCACCGATAAGTGACATCGGGGACTTAACTGTGCCTCAGTACTGGGAGGCTCCGTTTCCGGGTACACCACACACAGCCAATTGAGGAACGGTCGTCGTGGGTGTGGGCCTAGAGTCATTTTTAAGCTAATAAAATATGAACTACTTATTCTTTGACATTCATGAAAAAAATTGAGTTTGTTGTCTGTTTACATGAGAGTGTGTTTACCCAGTTTTGTCAGTGTGTGTTTGTAAATTTTAAATTTATGACCACTCAAAGTAGGCATTTTGACACGTTGCGCAACATGCCCAATTTGTCAAATATTCAAAATTGCATAACTTTTGAACAAATTTACCTGGGGCACTAAATTCAGTACCAAAATGCTTAGAATACATAGATCTATCTATCTACATAGTTATTAACAGAAATATGTAATTTATAAATTCAGTTTGGAGTACCTAGCTTTAGCATAATTTTTCAATGAAGTCTCCCAGTTTTACCACGTTTTTTTTTTAACTGTAAGCAAGCTTCCTGATCCTGTCAAAATAAAACGTTTTCAGGTGACCCTGAAGTCAAGAATGCATCACTTCATTTACAGTCAGATTTGTTCTGCCACTTTTGAACCTTTCTAAGCATGTGCTCACTTTTCTTTGGGCCGTACACATATCACCATACTTTGTCAAACTTGTTCTGCAACTTTTGAACCTTTCTACGCATGTGTTCACTTTTCTTTGGCCCATACACATATCACCATACTTTGCTACCTTTGTGAATTTCAGTGGGCTTGATCCCTTCTGCTTAAAGAAATCTCATGAAAATGTGTATTTCAACAATGGCGCAGTCAGAGAGTGTAACTGCCATGTTTACAAACCAACTTCATGAAACATTGATAATCCAGCATTTAGCAATGCAGGTTCAAATGTGGCTAACTTTTGTAATGATGCTGGTAATATTGGTCAGCTTTATTCATTTGCTTTATTGCTTTTCATAAATTGCATTTATTGTTTTGTATTTACTCTCATTTTAATCAAATTACATGGTTTTTAGTGGTTTTATTTACATCAGAAAGTGGACATATGACTGCTTTTGTTAGCAGGTATCACACACAGCAACAAAAGTAACTGCATGGAAGTTTCAAGTACCTGTCATTGGATGTCCCAGAATGATATTACATAAGAAATTACATATTGAATCCAGCCTCCTTGTTTCTCAGCCCTGAGGCCTTCAGGTTCTGTTCTGCAAGAACATATTTTCTCCATTCTCTCCATAAGTTTTTTGTTACCTCTCCTTCCATCCAGATCCATGTATATGCTGTTCATGCATCATTTATGTAGCTATCATCCCTAAGTTCAGCACATTCCACTTAACTATCAACCATATCAAACGAAGATATCAAACCAAAATCTTAGATTGAGAACAGGTCACATTACACTAAATTGCCACAGAAACAGAATGTGTTGACAAAATATAGCAAAATTTAGACACTGCCCAAACCCGTTGGAGATAGTAGAACACCATCTACTACAGTGCCCTGCACTCCAGGATATGAGACAACTCCTACCACACAACCCATCCATAGACAATACACTTTATGGCAGCCCAAAACAGCTTATAAGAACTGCACAGTACCACATAATGGCATCAAGATCACAAAGAGCTGACGCTCAGTAACAGTCAAGTCAAGTCCACTTAACTGGCAGTTTTATTTCAGGACAGATTTAACAACACACTGAAGTCTACAAACAAGCAAGTAATATTATTAGCCGGCACTAACATGGTCAGCCATCCACACAGGAAATATAAAACACACACCCACCTTATTTTTATGAGCATTAACTGATGCATATCTCACAGTGCCTCGGAAACCAGCTGCAGAGCGAGGCTGCCTCACTTCTCCAGAGGCGGTGGTGTACTGACGTGCAAGGCCAAAGTCTAACATGTACACTTTTCTATTGTTTGGATGCCGACCCATAGCAAAATTTGACTGATAAAACAGGGAAAGCAATAATTTAAAGATACATATGAGTGCAGCTTAACTGATGATGAAAGTAAACAAATATTAAACATATTTAACAAATACAGTTTCCCGCTTATTAAATGCTTACCTTATCATTCAAAAGGCACTGAAGTACTTTAACCACCATAGATAGATATGTGATATGTTTACTTGTTAACTGTCCTGCAACCAAAGGAATTAGCCCTTTGGTCCAATAGTCATGAAGCTGGGCACAGCATTATGAAAACTGCTAGTAAATAAAGCCATCAAAACTGACAGGTTTTTAATTATAGTGAGCGATTTCTGTTACATAACCTAAAGACGGCACTATTTCTACTCTGGTCATTTCATACTTTTACATTACCAGTCACCGTCTTTAGATCTGGATTAAACATTATCTGGATGAATTGGATGTGAAGCGATGGGACAACCTTTCAAAAATGACAAGGGGAGAAGTTGTTGTTGTTTAACTAGGGATTCTGAGCTTCTTGCTCTTTTCCAGCCAATATCAAGTTAAGACTCCTATGTTTTATCTACCCTGTAGATCTAGGTTTTTCCAGTGGCTTATCTGCCATTCCAAAAATGTGCTGAGTTGAAGTCATGAGCTCCATTTTTTCCAGCTTGTCTTAAATTTAAAGGATCATCACATCTGGTCCCAAGCTAGAGGTAAGAAGCTTGTGGCTTACTGAGCATTTCCCACCATCCAAGGGGGCTCTCCAACTATAATAATAATAATAATAATAAATTCTTTAAGCACCAAACACGGCGCATAAGGCAGAAACCAGTGCTCTCCAGGTTGTTCGTTGTGACGCCACTCCTCTTAGCTCTTGCACATTGTTTAATCCCAACGTTCTTCCTTCTCTTATTATTGTTCTTCTGAGCATTTCTTTTGGTCTTCCTTTTTTCCTCTTACCCTCAGTAACCCAAGTGAGTGCCTGCAATGGTATTCTGTTGTTTTGCATTCGTAGGACATGACCGATATATGACCATCGTCTTTTCCTTATATAGTTGGAGACATATTTCTGCCTAGAGTCTTCTCTTATTTGTCGATTAGTCTTGAATTCTTTTCTTTCCAACTGATGTTCATGAGTTTTCTAAGACATTTGTTCTCGAATGTATTCAGCTTGTTCTCCAATGATTTTGTTATTTTCCAACTCTCACAACTATGCAGAGCTAAAATACTGTGCTCTGGTTCTGGACTCTCCCAAGGAATTGTCACGTCCTGCACAGAGCCACTTCTCAGCTCCCCCTACCTACTACTGGGTCCACAGTGAGATCCTCATGCATGCAGCCAATGCCAAAGAATCGTGTCTGAGGCTCAAGTGACTTCTAGTTTAGTGTGCAATGCTGGGTTCTCAACACGTTTCACCACAGGGGGAATCCCTGGAAGTGTGTGGATGATTTCAAAAGTCACTGAGGGTGTAATTAGCCTCACAGACAGAGGCTCACTTCCACATATGTATACTGTAGCATTGTGCATAGCTGGTGGTCATATCAAGATGACTCCAGATATGCCTCCATGCACATGGGGAGAAGTAACATTGAACTAATGGAATGAAATTTGATAGATTTGGCCATGCATTTAGCAGAAGTAAGGTCTCATACCACCGATGATATCAATCTGTGCACCCACTGATGCTAAACTCAGTACAGAATTGTACAAAAAATGTTCTCCTTGAAGTACCGGTAATGTAGATGCTCAGATAGGTGCTCAACAAATCTATTAATAATGAAGGAGACCCGTATATTTGCTGATGATCATCCTCTAGTAAAGATGTGCCTTAATGACAGAAATATTTGAAGGTGTTGTCTCATCTGCTGATTTTTTCGGAAGCAAAGCAGAATGAGTGGCAGAACTGGTGCTCAACGTTCATCTGGCCACTGTTATGAGCTTGGATATCATTTTCATTGAATGTATCATGGTTTGGAAACAGTGGTATTTTGAAAATACGTTATAAACCACTGGCACTTTACAATGTTTCGTTGTGATTCAGGGCAATGTCTTAAAACTTTGGCATCTGTAGTATGAAGTAAAGCAGCATCTTTAGGTGATCCTTTGGCTCGATGGGATGCATGACACCTCTATTTATCGAAAGCTATAGCTCAACGTAATGCAATGTTTTTCAGCGTTTCTGTGGCTCAGTTTTGATTGACACCAGTCTTGTTCTTTCTGCATCAGCAGCTCAGCAGAATGCACCATCTTCCGACATTCCGGTGGCCTGCTTCAATTGAGGCCAGTCTTTTTTCTTTCTGCATTTACAGTATGGCTTGCAGCAGCGTCTTGTGACATCCCGCTAGCTTGCTGTGATGCATGACATTTCTGATTTTAATCTTAAGTTTTAGCTTGTGGAGATGTAACTTCGTCCATAAAGAATCTTCTTCTTCTTGTACCATAGTAAATATACCCGTCCAAAATAATGAAAAGAGAAAGAACTAAATCTAACATCTTAACCTTTCAGCATCTGCAGCACATTTCGAAGACTGGGAAACTCATTTTGTTGATTCTGAGTAATTTTACCCACTTTTTAAAAAGTTTTGAAGAAAAAAAAAATATGTTGGCTTTTTTTTATTCAAGGGATGTAAATGTATCCTCTTCCTCGTCAAAGGGAAACAATAAAAAAAAACAACAACAAAATAATAATAAAATATATGTAGATTTTTTTACATATAGTATGTGTTTTCTATTTATTATTTAAAATATAACTAACTTTGGTACAAAAAAAAAGATGCATGCTATTTTTAACGTAGTGCAGTTTACTGCAAATTTTAGGAGGGCACGGCATTTATATAATTTACATACTGCAACTTTGGTGAGAAAATGTTTTTGTTGGCTTTTTTTTTCCAAGGGGCAGTCAAAGGGAAACAATTAAAATTGAAAAAAAAAAAAAATTGTAGATTTTTGATCGCTTCTCAGCCTTTTGGCTAAGATCAAAGTGTCTTAGCCAGGGCCGGGATCACACATAATTTACACATTTTACCCAATAAAGTCAATAGACCTCACTTTGAGCCCCAGAAGGGGTATTAAAAAAAAAAAAAAAAATGTAGATTTTTTACACTTTACTATGTTTTCTATTTATAATTTAAAATATAACTGCAACTCTGGTGGGAAAAAAGAAGTGCGCTATATTAAGCATCGTACAGTTTAGTGTAAAGGCCAGAAGCGCACAACTTTTATATAATTTCCAGACTGCAACTTTGGTGGGAAAAAAGTTTGTGACGGATGACCGTGACGGGCGCCTAAGAGAATTATATATATAGGGGATGGCAAAATTGGGACTTTGCACATATGATTTCATGCCTGTCTAAGGTACCCCACACAGGCAGATGATCCTACATCACGTAGTTGTTGTTTAACTAGGGATGTGAAACTTGTCACTCTTTTGCAGCCATTGCCGAGTTAAAGAATCCTTGGCATCATCAACACTGCAGATCTAGACTTTTTTGTTGCTTTTCTGCCATTCTGAAACTTTCTGAGTTGGAGCAATGAGCTCCATAATTCTTCCAAGGCATTCTATCCTGGCTTGGTATGCATTTAAAAGACCCCCACATTAGTTTGGAAGTTATATCTGTCTCAAATTGTTGTAGCTCTGAACATTTCTATTATATTCTTGATTTCAACACCATCTTTCAAAGGGGGTCACACAATCAGTTCTAAGAGATAACACATGCATGGCTTAGAGACATAGGTGACACAAGTGTATGTTTATTCTGCAAACAAATCTCAGCGTATGTATGCTCTGTCAGCATATCCCACCCCATCCTTGTAGTGTTGTACCTGTGAGGATCTCTGGTGGGTCCCACATCCATGAAGCAAGAACCATGTCTCTGCAGCTACTAAGGATCAACTACGGTGAAATGGGTTTGATTTCTCAACACAGGCGGAAAAAAAACCATTTAATTTAATTTTATAAATACGCTTTGTCAGTCCTTTCTCTCAATCTGAAGAGTAAGTGAAACCACATGTCATATTTAAAAAAAAAAAACATTCATTCTTTCTTATGAAGATAAAGTACCACTCACAGGTTTGATATCTCTATGCAAGAACCCAACATCATGGATAGCCTCTATTGCGTGAAGTATCTGTGAAGCAAGTCTGAGAGTTGTGGTGAGAGAAAAACAACCACGTGCTTGACTCCGTCTCAGTTCTGCTAAATTTTTGCCTTGTAGCGACATCACGACATAATTGTACCTCTCGTTTCGACCACAGCCAATGAAGCGGCAAACATGATCACGCCCTGAATGAAAATTTAAAATCTGATTGTTGTTTATTCCTACTAATAGCAGATTTATCGCAGACGAATTTAATTTAGTTTAATTTTTTTCTTTTCGAACTGTGGTGTAAAGTGTTATGAGCTGGCAGTTTCCATTTTTTGGCAATGCATGCTAGCATCACTTCATGTTTCCTCCAGAGTTTGTCCATTCCATCTTTCACCCTCTTCTTACTGAACTGGGTTATGAAAAAGACATCAGCTAATAGAAAAGAATTTAGTGGACTTTGAAAAAACAGTTTGACAATCTAAATTTTGCTGCACATCTGGCTCTTCTGTCTCTAAAGATGTAGAATCATGAATACACCTTGGCAGAACTGTAGATACTTACTTACTTAGTCGTTCCTCTTCTACCGTGAGGTGTAGAGGTTTGGAAGAGAGAGCGCCAGACTATTCTATCAGCTGTCTTCTTCCTGGCCTGGTTCCATTCTAGTCCTCGGTCCTTCAAAGATTGTCTAATGTTGTCCTCCCAGCGGACTCTGGGTCGTCCCGGAGGTCTGGATCCCTGGCTCTTTGTTTCCCATGCTTGTCGTGGTAGCCGATCTTCTCCCATTCTGCAGACATGGCCAAACCATCTTAGTTGGGACTGTTCTATTTGGGTCTGCAGCGGGTGGGATTTTAGGCCTTGACGTATCGTCTGGTTGCGGACCATGTCTCTTCTTGTTACTTCAACCACCTTCCTCAGATACCTCATTTCTGAGGTTTGGATCTGGCTTTTGTGGGTTGTAGTCATTGCCCATGACTCGCATCCATATGTCAAGACTGGGACATAGGTGGAGCGGTATACAGCCATCTTCGTTTTCTTACCAACCTCTTTCTTGCTGAGGAATCCTCGATTTATGGCCTGAAAAAGTCTCCCAGCCGCTGCTTTTCGAGTGGCCAACTCTTCTTTGATGCCTCCCTTTCGGTCTATAATAGCTCCGAGATATTTAAAGTGGTCGACCTGCTCCAGGACCTGTTCTCCCAACTTAATCTGATGTTTTCTTTCTTCTCGTGATATCACCATGGATTTTGTTTTAGAGCTGCTTATGACCATCCCTCTCTTCTCCAGCTCTTCCTTCCAGACTTGCAGGTTGGATTGGAGATGTGCCTCTGATTTAGCAATCAGGGCAACATCATCAGCAAATGCCAGCTCTGAAATACAGACCTGTCTCATCTTCCAGTACCCCACTGAATACTTTCTTGTTCTCTCCTTACATGCCTTGATGACATCGTCCATGAGGAGTATGAAAAGATAAGGTGACAGGATATCACCTTGTCTTACACCAGTGGTGGTCCTGAACTCTTCTGACTTATGGTTTGCTGTCCTCACATAATTTCTGCAAGACTTGTAGAAGCTCTGTATAGCATGAATCAGAGGTGCTGGAATGTTCTTCCTTGCCAAACAGTCCCAAAGTTTGCTCCAGGGGACCCTGTCAAACGCCTTTTCCAGATCTATGAAACAAAGATGGATCTCACTCTTATACTCAAGGGCCTTTTCACTCAGCTGTCTGAGTGTGAAGATTAGGTCTTGAGTACTTCGGTTTGCTCGGAATCCGCACTGGACCTCATCCAATTGTGGCTCAGCTAGGCGTCGGAGTCTCTGCTCTAGGATTCTAGAGTAGATTTTACCAGGGACACTGAGAAGGGATATGCCTCTATGGTTTCCACATTGTCGATTGTCACCCTTTTTGAAAATTGGTGTTATGATGGCAATCTCCCAATCCTTTGGTATGGTCTTGTTGCACCATGCTGCCTGTAGGACCCTTAAGAGTAATAGGTCGCCTGATGCTCCCATGTACTTAACCATTTCTGGTGTTATACCATCATGCCCTGCTGCTTTGCCCATCTTGATTTTCTCCAGTGCTGCCTTCAGTTCTTCCATCTTTATGTCATCTTCATCACCATTTGTATCCTCTTCTGTGCTAGTGGTTATCATTTCTGATGCTCACCTTGCTCACCATCAAGGAGTTCTGAGAAATATTCTTTCCATCTTTCCATTACTTCCTTCGGGGCAGTAAGCAATTTGCCTTGCTCGTCCTTTATAAATTTGAGAGGGCATTGTTTTTCCTTCCTCATGTTCTTTAGGGTCTTATAGAACAATTTCTGGTTTTCTTGCGCATCTTTTTCTAGCTTTTCTCCAAATTCTTCCCAGGACTTCTGTTTTGCTGCTAGCACCTTGTTCTTTGCTTCTGTTCTGAGTATCACATATTCTCTATATTTCTCTATTTGTCCTGCTGTGTTTTTAGCTCCTAAGTATTGTTTCCATGCCATTTTCTTCTCTCTTATTTTCTCTTTGACTTCCTCTGTCCACCAAGGTGTCCTCTTTCTCTTGTTCCCAAGTCGGACTTCACCACATGCTTCTGCAGCAGCTGTCTTTATGATGTCCTTGAATTTAAGCCAGAGGGTTTCCAAGTCATCAGGTTGTTCTTCTGTGTTTCTCACCGCTGTAGCAATAAGCCCCTGATATCTGGTCTTAATTTCTGGCTCTCTCAGCTTGTAGGTCTTAATGCTCATTTCTTCCGTTCGTTTACTTGGTTTCTTGCGTGATGTTGGGCAGTTCCTAGGCTGAGCAACTCTTTCATTTGTTCTTTTGATTGTAAGCAGGTAGTGATCACTTCCAATCTCTGGCCCCCTCCAGACTCTAGCATCCCAGACATATTTGAATGAGCTCCTCCTAACAATGGCATAGTCGATCACTGACTTCTCATTCTTTGTTGGTTCACATCTAGTGTATGCATGTATGCGCTTATGGGGGAACTTTGTGTTTGTAATGATCAGATTCTGCTCACTGCAGAATCTAAGGAGTCGCTTTCCATTGTCATTGAGAGTATCTTCTCCATATCTTCCGATAACTCCACCCCATCTAGCATGGTCATTTCCAACTCTGGCATTGAAATCTCCGAGCATGATAATTTCATCTAGGCAGTCATCCACTGTCCTTTGAAGCAGCTCGAAGAATTCTTCCTTGACCTCTGCTCTCTCATCCTCATTTGGCCCATACACTATGACCAGGTTGACTATGGTTTCTCCTTCTTTTAGTTTTACAACCATAATGCGCTCCGAGACAAAGTTCCATCCCTTGATACTATCTTTCTGGTTTTTGGCCACAATGCAACCCACGCCCCCTTTAGCTCTTTCAGATGTGGGTACACCACTGTATAGCAGAGTGTTGCCATCGAGATCCATGACTCCTTGTCCCTTTTTCTTTGTTTCGGTAATAGCCAGGATTTCTAGTTTTGCTTTCCTCATCTCTTCCATCAGCTCCTCTTCTTTCCCATTTATACTTCTTGTGTTCCATGTTCCATAAGTCGTAGTCCGTAGTCCGTTCCAGTTCGTCGCCTTTAAAATCAGTCCGGTTTTCTCTCTTATATTGCTTGTAATCATAGTTTTAGACAAACAGGTGATTGGCCTGTTGTGCCTTTGCATGGTGGAGGGGCTGCCTCCTTACGGCCTCCATGCAGGCCGCCCTCCTCCTTTTTCATCCGGGCTTGGGACCGGCATAGGCGGAGTTAGAACTGTAGATAAATAAAGGTAATTAACAGGCACTCTTTGGACGTAATGGATGACACCACTGATGTTATCCTTTATGTCCAACAAGTGCCTGTTAATTACCTTTATTTATTTATTTACAGTTCGGGAGCCGCACTGGTGTAATGGTTACCACACTGCGCTGGCGATCGGATGATCCAGGTTCAAGCCTGGGTGAGGACATTTGAATCAGTGTCATCGACCGGGACTTGGACTGGATTAATTCGAGCCCTGGCGAAGACATTTGAAGAAGTGTCGTCGACCAGGAACTGGCGGCTCCTGAGCCGACCCAGCTCTAATGGGTACCCTCCGAAGATGGCGAGTGTCTGCCTGAATGGCGGGTGGACACCTGTCAGTGTGCAAGGAAAAAGGGATACTCACGTAAAAATCAGTCTCAGGTTAGATATACTAACCGGAGATTCTCACCTTGAGTAATAATGGGCGTACGTAAAAAATTTCTTTTTTACTGTTCACAGGACTCAGGTTTCCTTCATTATTTATTTGAGAACTGTAGACAAAGTTGGAGGAATAGATAGGGATATCAAAATAAGAATACTAAAGGTCAGAGGAGCTTTCATTGTGTTGGGAAATACGAGGGACGTTCAGAAAGTAATGCACCACATTGTTTATCTCAGGAGCTGTTTATTCAGAAAGCATGAAATGTATATACAATATACATGGATATGTCATGTAAACATCGGTATTATTCAACATAATCCCCATCAACTTGTACGGCTTTATGCTAGCGAGAAACAAGTGCATGTATTCCTAGCCCGTACTAGATTTTCTCTTGATCATGTAGCCATTTCTTCGCTGCATGAATACTCCTTCATCATCTTCAAATCTTGTCCCACGGAGTGCATTTTTAAGTGGACCAAATAGATGAAAATCAGAGGGTGCCAAATCGGGACTATAGGGTGGATGGGGTAGTACAGTCCAACCCAATTTGTTGATTGCTTCCCGTGTTGCCAGACTTGTGCGAGGGTGCGCATTGTCGTGAAGAATAAGCAGGTCTGCTGGATTCTTGTGTGGCCGAACTCTGCGAAAACGTTGATTGAGTTTTTTTAAATGTCTTAATGTAAGCTTGCGAATTGATTGTCTCTCCTCTTGGCTTAACGTCCATGTTGAGGATTGTTTCATGCTTACAGACATTTGGATTTGTCGACGATCAGAATGGCTGTATCATGGAACACCTCAATCGAATAGAGATATATCTCCGCGACTGATGTCGATGATTGTTGCATGTGTGCAAGCATTTGAGTTTGGCCAACTCGGATTGCTGCACCATGGAACATCGCAATTGAATATATATTAACGACGTAGTATGCATATCACTATGCATGACGCGTATGTCTTTATAACGTCATTCGACTTGTGGGTTTTGACCCGAACGGCAGTGTGTTTCAGAAGTGTGGCCATTGCCACTGATATTGTGTGGTACAACCACTTTTTAATTGTGTGGCTGGGAAGCCATTTGAGCAGTGTATTTCTTGAACCAAACGTAAGTCGTTGTATGAATAACGCAGTTTGCATAATTATGGCAGATTAGCCTGGCGTGGTATGCCAAAGGAACATTATGTTACTAGCAATAGTGTAAGACTAGTATAGATGGATATTGTACAGCTAGCGGCAAGCGTAAGCCTAGTGTAACGGATATTAAACGACTAGCAGTAGACGTAAGCCTAGCATAATAAGTGTATTGCAAAACTAGCAATATAGTTAAGTCTAGGGCAACAGGCTATTGTATAAATTAGCGACGGGAGTAAGTATAGTTAGCCTCTGAATTTATGCCAAAGAACATTGGCCGTTAAAAGGAACTGACCTCTAACCAGAACTCTAGATAGAGATTGTGAACATGTGTTTATGAAATAATGAGAACTCTTACAGATAATACATGAATGTGATGTGACTTTTGTTCCCATGTAGTTGGTGTCTGCTCATGGTATGAAATTACTAATTAAATATTTGAGTCGTCAAAATCACAGTCTTATCAACTGTCGTATTCGGAGTTGAGTTAAATGCTGTTCATCTTCAACTGATCATGACCAGTGATGATTAATGTCTTAACACGCTGCATCTCACACTGCCAATATAATCAATAAGACAAGAGACTAATACAGGTCAGTCAAGGGTCGAATATTTAATATGAACATGTTCAGCACAGAATGTATCACAAGGGTTAAAGCAGACATTATCGATACCAACGGACAGTATTACGGAATCCTACAAAAGTGATAAGAACCCGAGGGACTTTGACTCTATAAACTGAATACGCATATAATAACTTGGTCATCCTCAAATACTAGAAGTCATCGAAGCACCCCAGAATATACTGGTGTCCCGAAGCCCGTAACATACTGGTGTCAGAAGGTGTCTGGATTTCGTGAATACTGGTTCCCCCCTTCAAGTATCGAAGAAAGTTAAACTGATGATGAACGTTTTGAAGGCAAAATCATTCTTTCACGCCTAACCGGCAACTGAAATGCGCAGGACAGAAAGTGACGTCACTACATCGATGCCGTCAACGTTAGCAGACAACATTGCCTGAGAATATCCAAATTTTCTTCCACCAAAGAGACTGATTCACGCAGATAGAACGGTAATCTTCCACTCGAGAACCTGAACCAGTGGAGAATGTATCTCTTCATCAAATTCATCTGAGGCTGCGACGCAGATCGATTGAAGAAACTACGTTCCAAGACCGAAGCAATACTTTCAAACGGTTACCCTACTGCGAAGGTCAAGGTCTTCAATCAATGGACTTCAGCTGTTGAAGACACTTGGATTAGAATTACATGCATTCATGTATTTCTCAGAGGGACAGCTAAACAGATAAGTTCTTGATTTTACTTGGGCGCTTGAACATTATCATATTGTCCTTGCATTAGCTTTGGTCTACAGTTCATCATCACTTTGCTTACTTTTTACTATCATCTGTGTTCCCCCATTCATGTTTTTCGTATATTCGTATATTCGTATTGTTTAATATTGACTGGAATTTTCCCAGGAAAACTTCAGTGAATGTTAACTTCTATTAGATTTGCATGCTTATATTCGCCGACTGAGGATCTGACTGATTATATTTTTTCTTTCGAGTCAGGATATAAATGTTTCCTCAGTTCGCAATATAACCATATTTTGTGTACTTAGCAGTTGCGTCAAGTGAATTACGTCCTCTTTATTTACATAACCTACTTTCAGTACTGTTGACAATTGTTGTCGTGTGTGATCTAAAACTTCTTTGTCTACACGTTCGTTTATGACGACTTGTCTTGTTATATTTTTGTGATGTAAATTCTTTTCTTTCTTTTACTGATTACTGAGTATAAGTCTCCTTTATTTACTTTATAAGTGTAAAGTGTTGTCGTATAATTGAAAAATCATTTCATTGTAACTCATTTGATTGTTTTCACTGTCTTTGTCACATGTTCTTGGAACTTGTTTGTTATTGATTAATATATTCATGTACATATTATAGTGAGTTCTATAGTCCTGGTGTATATTATAGACTATTGAAGGTACTCAGAAACCTATTATCATGTCTACACTACAGGAATTCATTGATATTGGAAAAAGTTATGGAAAATCAGGAGCGGAACTACAAAGTTTTGCAGATACGAAATATGATGAATATTTATCGCGTCTGGAAAGAATGGAACAGCGCGAAATGACTAAACGAGCTGATGAGCTTAGGAGGTTTGAATTAACCCAAGAGAGGGAATTGAAGGAAAAAGAAATATCCATGAAATTGGAATTAGAACGATTGACTATAGCTCAACGTGATAAAGAATTAGTTCAACAAGAAAAAGACAGAGAGCAGAAAGATAAGGAAATAGCCCAACGTGATAAAGAATTAGCTCAACAAGAAAAAGACAGAGAACTTGAAAAGGAGAAAATGGAATTAAGGAGAATGGAACTTATGCAACTGGATCAAGCCCATAAAAATGCCATGGAAATGGAAACATTAAAACTTCATGCAGAAAAAGAAAAAGCTTTAGAATTAGCTAAAGTGCAGTCTGAACAGACTAAGACTGCGGCTGGTACAAATATTTTTTATCCTAAGTTAAAAATGCCACATTTTGACCAAACTCGCGATTGTGTTGACTCTTTTATATCTAGATTCATCATCAAGGTCACAGCTCTGAACATACCCAAGGAAAGATGGAGCAGTCTTTTACTTGATTTTTTGACTGGTGACTCACTTAAATGTTTCATGAGTCTTGATGAAAAGAGCAGAAGCGATTTCGATGTCGTAAAAGAGGTATTACTAAGACGTTTCCAGTTAACTGAGTCTGGATTCAGAGATCGCTTTCATGCGGCTAAACCAAGCAAGGATGCAGATTTTGGTGAATTCATTGCATCTATTAAACATTTCCTTAGCAGATGGATTGATCTATCTGGTATAAATAAAACATATGAAGGTGTTATAGATCTCATGCTGCGAGATAAAGTTTTATCCGCATGCAGCACTGAATTAGAAGCATTTTTACAGGAAGACATCCTAATTCTATCGATGAGTATGAAAAACTCGGAAGACAGTATCAAACCGCACATCAGAATAAAGATCTTCATAGATCGACTATTCGAGATCCTATGCCTGTGTGCGCGGCACAACATGATCACAGACCTCGATCGAAGAGCTTTGATGGACGTTGTCGTTCAGATTATTATCAATCCGACAGAGGTTTTTATAACTTCCGTCGTCATCGCTCTCCTTCGAATTCATATCGACGAGGTTATAGAGGATATTCACCTCATGATCGTGGGTATCACAGAGGCAGGGATTATGATGGTTCACATCAAAAAGGATACTATAAACAGAGATCATCTTATGGTAGAGATGCCAGGAAGGATGACTCTACTGATTTTTATTATAGCAATAAAAAGTCAGTCAATAATAACAAAGGTAATGCCAGATCTCCGTCGAGAGACAAAAATAAACATAGACATGCAAATAGTTGCAGTGTTAAAAAGGAAAAAGGTAATGATGATAATGATCATGCGAACGCATGTATGGTAATGAATGATACATGTTATGAGTGTCAGTCGAAAAACAGATTAAAGTCTACAATTACACTTGATTGTGGTCATTGTATGCCAACAATGTCGGCATGTGTAAATGTCGGTTATCTTACATTTCATCCCGGAATATTGGATGGTAAGGTAGTAAGAGTTTTGCGTGACACTGGGTCCTCAACGATAGGCATCAAGCACTCGCTTATCGAGCCCTCTGCTTTTACAGGCAAATCAGTTAAGTGTGTCACATTTGGTGGGAATATAGAAACTTTCCCTGTGGCACGAGTATACATTGATACTCCTTTTTACACAGGCACTGTCTATGCCTGCGGCTTGAGAGCACCCATAACTGAAATTATAATAGGAAACATACCAGGAGTTAAAGATTGCACTCCTGAGGAGATTGCAATGTGGGTTGAATCTCACCCACAGGTGGCAAATGCTGTTGTAACGAGAGCACAACAGTTAGCTACGGACATGGCTACACCACCTCTTCCTATAATAGATACAATTATGTCTCAAGTTGGCACTGTTACACCTTCTGTTTTTGCAGAAAAACAGAAGAGTGACCCAACTTTACAAGGATTGTTTAGCCGAGCAGAACAAAAAACGATTAAATACACAAGAGGGGCTAAACAATGGTTCAAGATAAAGAAATCAATACTCACTAGATATTATGATGATGGCAAAACAATTATACATCAAGTGATAGTACCTAAGGAATACAGACCATTGGTCCTACAAACAGGTCATGACTCCCCTATGGCAGGGCATATGGGGATCAAAAGAACATTGTTTCGTGTTACGTCACAATTTTATTGGCCTGGGGTTAATAAAGATACAAAGTTATACTGCAAATCATGTACAACATGCCAAGGTATAGCACGTAAGGGCAGGTTCCATACGGCACCCTTACAGATTACAGACGTGCCTGAGAGACCTTTCAAAAAGATTGCAGTAGATATAGTGGGTCCGTTATCAATTGTTTCAAATAATGGATTTCGTTATATTTTAACTTGCGTAGATCTTTGCACGCGTTGGCCAGAAGCCATACCGTTGAAAACCATCACAACTGCATCCGTGTCTGATGCATTATTTTCGATATTTTGTCGAATCGGTTTTCCGGAGGATATATTGTCAGATCAAGGATCACAATTTACTTCCAACATTATGAGGGATTTAGAATCCATGCTATCTGTTCACCACTCGTTTTGTAGTGCGTATAGGCCTCAATCAAACGGTGTGTGCGAGCGCTACAATAGCACTCTAAAACAGATGTTATCTAAGATAACTGAAGAATGCCCTCGTGAATGGGATCGGCTTCTGCCGGCGGCCCTCTTCGCTTTTCGTGAAGTGCCTCACGAGAGCACGGGATGGTCTCCGTTCGAATTGGTTTATGGTTCGAATCCTCGCGGACCAATGATGATACTCAAAGATTTGTTGATTGGAGCATCAATTGATACAGCCACTCGAAACAGCTACGAGTTAGTGATTGATCTCCGACAACGAATCATCGATGCGTGCACTTATGCATCCCAGAGTATAAAATCAGCCACTCAACGATCAAGATTATTACATAATCAAAAGAGACACTTAGAACAATTGAAACCAGGGGAAAAGGTTTGGTTGTTGCTACCTCATAACGATAACAAATTACTGATATCATGGCAAGGTCCATTTGATATTATCAAACAAGTCACAGATGTTGACTACTCGGTAAACGTTAGAGGTAAAATCAAAACCTTCCATGTCAACATGCTAAAATTAGCAGTTGAAAGACCACAGGAATTAATTCCTGTTATTAACTCTATTGATGATTCTTCACATCATACTGCTTCTTTTGCAGTTGTTCATGAAGAAGATACCACTTCGTCTATCCCTTTACAATTCCAACTACCTTCTTTGCAATCATCGGAATCTTGGAAAGACGTGACTATTTCTTCTTCACTATCTTCGTCACAACAAGATCAAGTTCGGGATATTCTTATTTCTTTCAATGATGTTCTCACCGACCTTCCAGGTCAGACATCGCTTATATCCCATGATATTACTCTTACTGATTATAAACCTATCAAACTTAGACCCTATCCTATATCTTTACACCACAAAGATAGGGTGGAGAAAGAGTTAAAAGAGATGATACGTTTAGGTGTGATATCTCCTTCGGAATCACCATATGCATTCCCAATGGTGATAGTTAAAAAGAAGGATGATTCTTTACGTATTTGTATTGATTTTAGGCGATTGAACAAAATTACAATCACAGACGGTGAGCCTATGCCACTTTTAGATGATCTTTTGTCAGAATTATCTAATGCTACTTTCTTTAGCAAACTAGATCTCTCTAAAGGCTACTGGCAAATTCCTCTTGCCGAAAATGCCAAACCTTACACAGCTTTCACAACTCCTTTTGGGCTCTACCAATGGAATTATATGTGTTTTGGGTTAGTGAATGCGCCAGCGACGTTTGTGCGCATGATGCGCCGCCTTCTTGGCGATCGTAAAGATGTCATCACGTACATCGATGACATCTGCCTATTTCATGACTCGTGGGAAGACCATATTGATGGTTTAACTTCCCTTCTACATACGTTACGTATGCATGGTTTGACTGTGCGACCTTCAAAGGTCCAAATTGGTTGTCAGGAAATTTCTTTTCTTGGTCACCGCATAGGTAACCACAAACTGTATCCTGACGACAATACAGTCAAAAGAATTCTAGAGATTTCTACCCCTTCAACTAAGAAACAAGTTAGAAGCCTTTTAGGCTTGATAAACTATTACCATAAGTTCATCCCGCATTTCGCACAACTATCTACACCTTTGTCCGCACTGTTGACCAAAGGTAGTCCTAATAAGGTACGTTGGGACAAAGATTGCGAAAGCGCTTTGGTAACAATTAAGAAATTATTTAGTAATGCACCTATTTTGTTATTACCGAATATACGTATTCCATTCATACTTCAATCAGATGCCTCGAGTTACTCCATGGGTGGTTGTTTGCTGCAATGTTACAAGGAAACACTCCATCCATGTTTCTATGTGTCGAGGAAACTGACTCCGGCTGAACAGAAGTATGCGACAGGTGAACGTGAGCTCCTGTCGATGGTCTGGTGCCTGGAGAAGCTGTCAAGATATCTCATCGGCACGCACTTTTACATTATGACAGACCATAGTCCTCTTACTTACATAACAGCTAGAACAATGCGTAACGCTAGAATACACCGATGGTATTTGTTGATTCAAGAATTTTCATTTACGATCCTGCCTATTGCTGGCTCAGACAATAACTTGGCAGATCTTTTATCACGTAACTTCTCTGAGAAGAAATTGAATTAACTCTTTAGTCACCATGTTGACAAGTGCTATTATTAATGTTATAAAATTTAATGTTTCTACTTAATGATTATGATAGTTATAAGTAGATAGTACTAATATTAATATATTCGGGAGACGGGCGTCTTCTCCATCACTATCATCCATGCCACAAGTGTCACGTTTGGAAGTGAGGGGGATGATGTTGAGGACTGTTTCATGCTTACAGACATTTGGATTTGTCGACGATCCGAATGGCTGTATCATGGAACACCTCAATCGAATAGAGATATATCTCCGCGACCGATGTCGATGATTGTTGCATGTGTGCAAGCATCTGAGTTTGGCCAACTCGGATTGCTGCACCATGGAACATCGCAATTGAATATATATATTAACGACGTAGTATGCATATCACTATGCATGACGCGTATGTCTTTATAACGTCATTCGACTTGTGGGTTTTGACCCGAACGGCAGTGTGTTTCAGAAGTGTGGCCATTGCCACTGATATTGTGTGGTACAACCACTTTTTAATTGTGTGGCTGGGAAGCCATTTGAGCAGTGTATTTCTTGAACCAAACGTAAGTCGTCGTATGAATAACGCAGTTTGCATAATTATGGCAGATTAGCCTGGCGTGGTATGCCAAAGGAACATTATGTTACTAGCAATAGTGTAAGACTAGTATAGATGGATATTGTACAGCTAGCGGCAAGCGTAAGCCTAGTGTAACGGATATTAAACGACTAGCAGTAGACGTAAGCCTAGCATAATAAGTGTATTGCAAAACTAGCAGGATAGTTAAGTCTAGGGCAACAGGCTATTGTATAAATTAGCGACGGGAGTAAGTATAGTTAGCCTCTGAATTTATGCCAAAGAACATTGGCCGTTAAAAGGAACTGACCTCTAACCAGAACTCTAGATAGAGATTGTGAACATGTGTTTATGAAATAATGAGAACTCTTACAGATCGTACATGAATGTGATGTGACTTTTGTTCCCATGTAGTTGGTGTCTGCTCATGGTATGAAATTACTAATTAAATATTTGAGTCGTCAAAATCACAGTCTTATCAACTGTCGTATTCGGAGTTGAGTTAAATGCTGTTCATCTTCAACTGATCATGACCAGTGATGATTAATGTCTTAACACGCTGCATCTCACACTGCCAATATAATCAATAAGACAAGAGACTAATACAGGTCAGTCAAGGGTCGAATATTTAATATGAACATGTTCAGCACAGAATGTATCACAAGGGTTAAAGCAGACATTATCGATACCAACGGACAGTATTACGGAATCCTACAAAAGTGATAAGAACCCGAGGGACTTTGACTCTATAAACTGAATACGCATATAATAACTTGGTCATCCTCAAATACTAGAAGTCATCGAAGCACCCCAGAATATACTGGGGTCCCGAAGCCCGTAACAGTCCACAAGAATCACACCTTCAATGTCCCAAAAGACAGTGATCATGACCTTTCCAGCTGAAGGAATTGTCTTGAATTTCTTTCTTCTTGGTGATTGCGGATAATGCCACTCCATTGACTGTCTTTTTGTCTCAGGTTCAAAATGATGTGCCCAGGTTTCGTCAACTGTAACGATCTTAGCCAAAAAGTTCTCTCCATCAGCATTGAAACGCTCCAACAATTCAGAAGAAATTGCTTTCCTTTGCAATCGGTGGCCATTTGTGAGACTTCGAGGAACCCATCTTGCGCAAACCTTAGACAATCCGAGAGTTTTTATAACTGCATTTGCACTACCAATGCTGACTGACAGCTTAAGGTCAATTGTTGAGTAGTGATTCACCTATCAGTAGAATAATGCTCTCAGCGCATTTCAACATTTCTGCGTTGGTGGCTGTGGCAGGACGTCCACAGCGCGGCCGATCAAGCAGCTCCGTATCTTCACTTCCTGATTCTTAGATTCTCTGAACCCAGCGACTGACTGTACTCCTGTCGACTGCAAAACTTCCATACACATCACATAGACGCTTGTGAATATTCACAACAGTTTCCTTTTCTGCAACGAGATATTCTATCACAATTCGCTGTTTATAACGCAAGTTGCTAACACGCTCCATTTCAACGGTTTAGGGCAGCCGTATTATTTGGCCAGTTGCGGTGCAATTTGGTGCACACAATTGGCACATGCCATATTTGAAGTGTGCAAAATGTCATGCTTCTATCTTCATTATTAGCTGAGAAAAACGATGTGGTGCATTACTTTCTGAACGCCCCTCGTATATGGAGATCAAGAGAAATCATGTCCAACATAAAAATCAGAATCTTCAAATCTAATGTGAAGTCAGACCTTTTTGTATGGCTCTAAAACAAGGAGAACAACAAAGACCACAACCAAGAAGTTACAGACTTTCCTAAATGTGTGCTTACATAGAACAGAAGGACTGAAATGGTATGACAAGATAACCAATGTTGAAGTGATGACAAGAACCAGACAAGTACCAGTGGAACAAGAGATGAGAAGAAGACACTTGCAATGGATAGGACACACACTGAGAAATCCTGCTGACAGTATTACAAGACATTCCTTATTCAGGAATCACATAGGTCAATTAGTCAATACCCTTTAGCTCCCCAAGGAACATGAGAGGTAGAAGGACACAAATAAAACACAAGGAGAAAAGAGCTAAGACAAGAAGTGAATGGGATAAGAAAGACATGGAAGGATCATGAGCTTTGGCAGGTGACAGAAAGATGTGGCATTAGTCTGTAGAAAGCCTACGCACCTTGTGGCACTAAGGGTAATGAATGAATCTTTCACCCTTCTCTCTGGCAACCTTTTGAGGCCAGACTTTTTGCCACTGAAAGCGGTGTTGGTATATGACTAATAATTATTGCAACCAAAGCATTCTACCTTATGTCTCTGTGTAAATGATGCATGGGTATGAAAATAAATCCAAAAAAAAAGGTGATTTGTCTTACGAGGACAAAAGACAAAGAAAATAGCCAACGTTGCGGCCACAAGGCCTTCGTCAGGGAAAGGAAAGAATGTGAAGGCTAGATAGGACACATAAGAATCTAAATAAATATAAAAATAAAACCTGGGTACTTCCCTAAAGGCAGCTGAGTCCTAACACGCTTGCCGCCGAACAGACGTGCGTACCCGGAAAAGGAAATGACTGCCACTTCCGGATATAAACAGTACATACTAAGAAACTAAAAAACGAAACTGAACAATAAACTACCCAAACGTAATATTAATGAGGACTGGAGATAGAAGAGGACAGAATGAGTTGGAGATAGATAAATATTAAATAAAAAATAAAGACACATTGAACATTTTTTTATATATAATTAGAGGGCGACGGAGAAATAGAAAAATTGAATTAGAGCGGAAAGGGTGACCTCAGACAAAGGTGTGTAGGGTGTTAAGACCAGCTGGTTTTAGACACCTCATGCGATGGATAAGATGGTTCTCAAGCTGTTCTCGGCTAGCAGTGTCAGAGGAGCAGGATCTGATCGCCGTGACCTGGATGTCGATGGGACCATGGTGGTCAGGACCATTAAATGTATGGCAAATGGTGTGGATGATGCACGATGTTTCCACCAAATTTTTTATGAACTAATTTCTCAGTGACCTCTAATGAGGCTGTCACCTCAAGGGCGCTTCCCATAATCAGTTATGACTAAAGGGACTATTATATATATAGCTGGCAGACGCTGGAGCTGGGTTGGCCATGTCCTCAGAAGAGACCCCGATGCCATCACAAGAACAGCTATGCTATGGACCCCAGAAGGAAAACGAAAGAGAGGCCGACCAAAAACAACTTGGCGGAGGACTGTGGAGGCTGAGATGCAAAGAATGAACCAGAGTTGGGGCACTGT
Organism: Oreohelix idahoensis; assembly: GCA_024509875.1. Lineage (NCBI taxonomy): Eukaryota > Metazoa > Mollusca > Gastropoda > Stylommatophora > Oreohelicidae > Oreohelix > Oreohelix idahoensis. Next base: position 252,894 of record JAMPIV010022499.1, on the reverse strand, counting down.
ACGAAGGATGGCCGCCGACCGAGCAAAGTGGAATCAATTTGTCGTTGCCCTACAAGACGCCACCAGGCGTAATGGCCACTGACTGCTTTGACGGTCTGCGGCTAAGGATCAAAAAAGAAGAAGAGATATATATATATATATTTTTTTTTTTTCGTACACCCGCTAATACTCGAGGCGAAATCTCAGGTTATTTTTTTAATGTCTAACCTGACATTGATTTTACGTGAGTATCCCTTTTTTTTCTTGTACAGAGACAGGTGTCCCTCGCCATTCAGGCAGATACTCGCCGATTTCGGAGGTACCCATTAGAGCTGGGTCGGCTCAGGAGCCGCCAATCCCTGGTCGACGACACTCCTTCAAAAAATGTTCTCGCCAGGTCTCGAGTTAATCCATTCCAAATCCCGGTCGACGAAAAATCCTCAAATGCCGTCGCCCGGGTTTGATCCTGAATCACCCGGTCGCCAGACCGGTGTTGTAACCACTACGCTAGCGCGGCTCCCTATATATATATATATATATATATATATATATATATATATATATATATATATATATATATATATATATATATATATATATATATATATATATATATATATATATATATATATATATACGTACATGTTCTTGGGAAGATCAGGTAACATCTCTTTTTTTCCCCATGATGTAAATGAATATAACAAGTGTTAGTAGTTTAAATGGATAATTTTTAGTTTTACGCATCTATCTTTAAAAAAAATGCTCCAACCACCTCAGTCTCTTTAATCCTGTGATGATGACTATCAGCAGTAAAATCATTATAAAGGTACAGTGCTTAAACAACACTTTAAACTATTTTACGCAGACTAATTTAAAAGCTTTAAAAATTATCTTAAATACACTAGACGTAATACAAACGCACCTTGTAACTTTTTTAAGACAGCGACTTCCATTTTCAACACCTGTTTGACTTGTCGAGCTGACTCTAATTTGAGTGCAACACTTTCTCGAGTCACAAGATCAGTCGCCTCATAAATCTCACCAAATCCACCACCTCCAATTTTCTTCACCTGAAAGATGGAAATTACAACCAATGTTACACAGGCAGTGTAACAGTGACGTACTTGTGCTATGGGGACCTGAAACAGAAGCAAGTAATAGTACAACCTTGTCCTACCAGGCATGTCTTACTTACTTAATCATTCCTCTTCTACCCCGGGGTTTAGAGATTTGCCAGAGAGAGCGCCATACTATCCTATTGGCTGTCTTCCTTCTAGCCTGGTTTCAATCTAGTCCTTGGTCCTTCAGAGATTATCTAATGTTGTCCCCCCAGCGGACTTTGGGTCATCCTAGAGGTCTGGATCCCTGAATCTTAGTTTCCCATATTTGTCATGGTAGCCGATCTGCTCCCATTCTGCAGACATGGCCAAACCATCACAATTGGGACTGTTCTACTCGTATCTGCAGGGCCTGGGTTTTTAGGCCTTGACGTATCGTCTGGTTGTGCACCATGTCTCTTCTTGTTACTTCAACCACCTTCCTCAGATATCTCCTTTCTGAGGTCTGGGGCTGGCTTCTGTCGACTGTAGTCATTGCCCATAACAGGCATGCATGTCACAGAAAGCAAATAAGGAGAGCTGGGCATGTGGCCAGCTACTCCAAAATTAAGAATTTAAAGTCCAAAATTAAAAACTTGAACAACAACATAAACAAGCGGGTGAGGAGAAGATGTTGGCATTGGATCGAACACACACTGAGTAAACCAGCTGTTAACACTACAAGGCAGTTATTGTTCTTGAATCCCCCCAGGGTAAGAGAAATAGACATAGACCTAAAAACACATGACAAGGAAATTGGATGGTACATGACTAAAAGACTTGGTCTGACTTTAATGAAGGCATGCGCTCCACACGCAGCTGAAGGGTAATATATATGAATGGATGAATACAAGAGTAAATAGCACAATTACATGTCTGTATCCTTGGGAACATCTTTGTTTTGGAAACCATGTTCTTTCGGTTTTCAGATGTCGTATAAATCATGTTCAAAAAGTAGCCCAAATTGTGTTTAAAAATTAGCCCAAATCGTGTTAAAAAAGTAGCCCAAATCATGTTAAAAAAGTAGCCCAAATCATGTTAAAAAAGTAACCCAAATTGTGTTAAAAGAGTAACTCAAATTGTGTTAAAAAAGTAGCCCATTGTGTTCAAAAAGCAGCCCAAATTGTGTTCAAAAAGTAGCCCAAATTGTGTTTACAAATTAGCCCAAATTGTGTTCAAAAATTAGCCCAAACTGTGTTTAAAAAGTAGCCCAAATCATGTTCAAAAAGTAGCCCAAATCATGTTCAAAAAGTAGCCCAAATCGTGTTCAAAAAGTAGCCCAACTCACCTCACCCAAATGTGTTTAAAGAAAATAGCCCAAAACAGTCAGAATTTTCCCAAATTGTGATTTAAAAAAGTAGCCCAGTGTCGATTTTCAGAATATTTCAGTTTTCGTGTGTTCAGATAAAAGGATACAAACCTGTACCTAAAAACCGGCGTAAAGGAAAAAAACTATCTCATGCATGCTGCAAACACAGTGTAATCATCATCAACAATATACTCTGCCTGAGGGGTTGGATAAAATATACTGACGGTGTTTGCCATACAGTGTCATGAAGGCTAAAATTGACAATAGCTTGAGGCCAAATTGCAAAACCCAGTTTTACTGACTATCAGTAAAGCTCAAGCTCTGTTGTGACTATGATTCATTTCCACACTTACTTCAACAGAGCAAATAACAGAATACACTAATGTATAACATAAGTGTGAACTGCACAGAGTTTAACAGTTAGCTGGAAAGCTAAGGAAATAACAGGTTACTTATACATTTTTATATTATCTACACTAAAAAAAGAGCAATATGTTTCTGAAAATAATAGACTGAAATGTTAACAAAAATGATTATCAGTTTATACTCCATGTTCCAAAGGTCATCACCTGATTTGTTTTGCTTATAACTTTTGAGCCAGACAATAACAACGATTTGTGCCATGTAGTTCTGAGAGGTCTCTGAGGAGATGAAGAAAGGATAGGCCTACTGATCCCTAAGGACACAATTGCCTGTCACCAAGAGCTGATGCTCAGTGACAGTGGATCAAAGTCAAGTCAATGAACTGCCTTAGCAGTAAGGTCCTGTCTCATCTTTCCCCACCACACTTGCAATCTTTTATAGTGGTGTGGAAATAAAACCGCATGCTGATTGAAATAACATTATGTCCAAATGGCATTTGTTTCAAAAATATTCATGCCTGTTATTTTGAGAAAACTTCTAGAATTTTCCCCATTTTATATTAAGCAGAGTTCATGTGGGTAAGTTTAAATATATATCAGCATCTTATATATTTATATATTAAGCCAGAAAAGCATCATTGCACATCATAGACTTTGTGTGTCATTGATTTGCTTCTAAAGGAAAATGGAAATGAATGTAATAACCACAGAAGAAAGTGTCGCAATCAGGACATGCAGCAGAAAATAACAACATTATTTCCCACCATGTTCTGGTTGGTTACTTGCTTGTATGTGTGTGTATGTATGAATATATATATATATATATTATACATGAAAACTGTTGCTTGTGTGTGCATCTGTGTATGTGTGAGCATATAAGTGCATGTTTATGTGTATTTCCAATACTTTTTAAATTAAACAGTAAGGATGATGTTGTTGGTGGTGATAAGGATGATGATACTGATATGTAGTAATGTATAAAATACAAGGGGCGTTTAGAAAGTAATGCACCACATCGTTTTTCTCAGCAATAATGAAGATAGAAGCATGAAATTTTGCACACTTCAAATATGGCATGTGCCAATTGTGTGCACCAAATTGCACCGCAACTGGCCAAATAATACGGCTGCCCTAAACCGTTGAAATGGAGCGTGTTAGCAACTTGCGTTATAAACAGCGAATTGTGATAGAATATCTCGTTGCAGAGAAGGAAACTGTTGTGAATATTCACAAGCGTCTATGTGATGTGTATGGAAGTTTTGCAGTCGACAGGAGTACAGTCAGTCGCTGGGTTCAGAGAATCAAAGAATCAGGAAGTGGAGATACGGAGCTGCTTGATCGGCCGCGCTGTGGACATCCTGCCACAGCCACCAACGCAGAAATGTTGAAATGCGCTGAGGGCATTATTGTTACTGATAGGCGAATCACTACTCAACAATTGGCCTTACAGCTGTCAGTCAGCATTGGTAGTGCAAATGCAGTTATAAAAACTCTCGGATTTTCTAAGGTTTGCGCAAGATGGGTTCCTCGAAGTCTCACAAATGACCACCGATTGCAAAGGAAAGCAATTTCTTCTGAATTGTTGGAGCGTTTCAATGCTGATGGAGAGAACTTTTTGACTAAGATCGTTACAGGTGACGAAACCTGGGCACATCATTTTGAACCTGAGACAGAAAGACAGTCAATGGAGTAGTATCATCCGCAATCACCACAAAGAAAGAAATTCAAGACAATTCCTTCAGCTGGAAAGGTCATGATCACAGTCTTTTGGGACATTGAAGGTGTGATTCTTGTGGACATTATGCCAAAAAGAGAGACAATCAATTCGCAAGCTTACATTAAGACATTGAAAAAACTCAATCAACGTTTTCGCAGAGTTCGGCCGCACAAGAATCCAGCAGACCTGCTTCTCCTTCACGACAATGCGCGACCTCACACAAGTCTGGCAACATGGGAAGCAATCACCAAATTGGGTTGGACTGTACTACCCCATCCACCCTATAGTCCCGATTTGGCACCCTCTGATTTTCATCTATTTGGTCCACTTAAAGATGCACTCCGTGGGACAAGGTTTGAAGATGATGAAGGAGTGATTCATGCAGTGAAGAAATGGCTACATGATCAAGACAAAATCTGGTACGGGCTAGGAATACATGCACTTGTTTCGCGCTGGCATAAAGCCATACAAGTTGATGGGGATTATGTTGAATAATACCGATGTTTACATGACATATCCATGTATATTGTATATACATTTCATGCTTTTTAAATAAACAGCTCCTGAGAAAAACGATGTGGTGCATTACTTTCTGAACGCCCCTCGTATATGTGAATTACAAGGTTAAATTTATCCGGGTCAAGCTTATATAGGGTGATCAAAAAGTCTCTCCGCAGTAGGTTCAGTGCTTGAATACTATGAATCAAGGGAAACAATCCAAATGATAAAATTATTATTAAAAGGTCGTAATTTACAACTCTACATTTCTTTATTTTACATAGCAATTTAAATTATTTAAACAGACACTAATGCTTTATGCGAAAATAAAAATAAAAAAATACTTTTATGTAGTAGTAAAGTAAATCTAATTAAAGTCAATTAAAATAATACTGTTTACTATATCATAAAATGTTACATTCATATTATTAAAGCACTGAACCCACTGCGGAGAGACTTCTCGATCACCCTGCATTGGTATTATCGCATCATCAGTAATTTTTATAAATGGCTTGTTCCTGAAGAATTTATTCCCCAATGGGTTAACGTTTATACTGTACATCAGTGGTTCCAAAAGTGTGGTATCCATACCCTCAATGGCACTTGAAAGGGGCACAAGGCAGAATTTTCTAATTTACTTTATAATTTTTGTTTCAGCTGCAGAAAACTATTCTTACTTACTTACTTAGTCGTTCCCCTTCTACCGTGAGGTGTAGAGGTTTGGAAGAGAGAGCGCCAGACTATCCTATCGGCTGTCTTCCTCCTGGCCTGGTTCCATTCTAGTCCTCGGTCCTTCAAAGATTGTCTAATGTTGTCCTCCCAGCGGACTCTGGGTCATCCTCGGGGTCTGGATCCTTGGCTCTTTGTTTCCCATGCTTGTCGTGGTATCCGATCTTCTCCCATTCTGCAGACATGGCCAAACCATCTTAATTGGGACTGTTCTACTTGGGTCTGCAGGGGGTAGGATTTAAGGCCTTGACGTATCGTCTGGTTGCGTACCATGTCTCTTCTTGTTACTTCAACCACCTTCCTCATATACCTCATTTCTGAGGTTTGGATCTGGCTTTTATGGGTTGTAGTCATTGCCCATGACTCGCATCCATATGTCAAGACTGGGACATAGGTGGAGCGGTATACAGCCATCTTCGTTTTCTTACCAACCTCTCTCTTGCTGAGGAATCCTCGATTTATGGCCTGAAAAAGTCTCCCAGCTGCTGCTTTTCGAGTGGCCAACTCTTCTTTGATGCCTCCCTTTCGGTCTATAATAGCTCTGAGGTATTTAAAGTGGTCGACCTGCTCCAGGACCTGTTCTCCCAGCTTAATCTGATGTTTTCTTTCTTCTCGTGATATCACCATGGATTTTGTTTTAGAGCTGCTTATGACCATCCCTCTTGTCGTAGATTTTAGATAGGAGTATTAAGACTTGGGTTAGGTCCCTTCTGAATAGGTAGGAATGAGTGATAGATACAGTGAGAGCTGGTGAAAAGAAATAGAATTTCCACACGTGAGATGATAGGATGTGCTATAGAGGCTGTCTTTGAGAATCGAGATAATCTTCTCTCTCTCTCACCTATCTTCTACGACCGCTTTTAAAGGCGTCAGACAGTCTAAACACAGATATATATATTAATATATCTCTATCTACTCACGGGCACGCACATACACGTGACGACAGGTAAACACACAGACGTGGGAAAACTATAACAAGGATATACAGATAATTGGGATCGAGCTGACCAACGCACTGATTTTTTTTTTTTTTTTCAAGAGAGATATTTTAATTATCATATCAAAATTTCTCACAACACCAAAAATTACATCAAGGAAAAACATATACAAATAGTCATAAAATTTAAGAAAATGCTACAAGGATGATAGCCCGTTAGAATCTTACTCTAGGTTTAGCCCACAGCCCCGTTAAGAGAACAGATGATGGCCCAAAGAGTTATAGATACGTAGGGTTGAGGCTAAGAGATTTTTCTTCTTTTCTCGTAAATGTATGCACAGAGTTGAATAATCTGATTTAGCCTAAGAAGTAAAGAAACTCTAGCAAATAGTAACAAATTCTGCAGATTAAAAAAAGTTAAGACAGCAAAAGGGTGACAATAATACCCCGGTAAAACAACACTCTGACCTGTGTACCCTCATTCATTCAGCCATGGCCTTGCTCTCACATACATATACTCACAACTTTGCTCGTTGCCTCTGGGAACATAATAATTCTAGGACCTTCACACAGACCCGAAAATGCAGTCCTTGACCAAGAAATCCCCAGTTCCAAAAGACGTACTAAACTCTCAGGGAACGATTCCTTGGGTGTTCTAATTTTTCGAATGTCTGATTACGTCACAGGAAATTTGTCCAGGCACGAAAGTTAGCAGAGCACAATGTCATTAGCTTTGGATTCTAGGATTTAAGGAATGTCAGATCGGTGTCTTCTTTCAGGCAGGTACTATATTTGGTCACCACAATACTAGTCACAATCTCTGTCGGAATGTTAATATTCTTCTTGTAATATTCTCGCCGCCAGGCAGCATGTACATTTAAATTTGTGGAGCGATATGAACTGGCTCAAAAACCCAATATATATTTCTAGTCTTTAGAAACCGTTAGTGGGATTGCTATTACTGTCTCTCTCTGATGGCATATGCACTGTCAGACCCGTGTTACTTGAAACAAAAAAAAACCCACGGGGTTAAAGATAGGAAATGTCTATGCTTCTCACAAATATGTCTCTCAGGCTACTAAACGCTGGCAAGTTGGGTACCACAGTTTCACTATATAAAAGAAAGAACACATATCAAATAATTTACATATATGTACTCAATATAACTTACATTTTAATAGCAAGCCTACAGCTTGACTTATATTTAAAACTTCCCGTAAAATAAGTTATATTAAATAAATCAAACATCATGAATTAGAAAATACATACGTATTTCGTCAACACTCAATGATGTATCTAGCGTTATAAGTTTAGTTTTTAAAATATATTCTCTCGTCTGATTATTTAGAAGTTAAATTAAATTTCTTTATTAGCCGACTGAATTTAAGCAAGAAATATAATTTCTGTTTTCCACTGAAACGCGTCACTAGAAAATAATACAGACTATATAGATTAAGCACTCTGTTCAAAAGAACTAGTTTAAAATTAAATCGGCGATTTAACACTTAATCACTTCACAAAATTCTAGAGAACTACTCTATAATATTTACCTCAAAACACAGCACTACAGGATATCGCACAATTAAGAATTTTACGCTTATATTTATGGAAGTCTAGAAGTTCGACAAATTGTCGCAACAGACTAAGAAACTTCGCTTATACAGCTCTACTCTTCGCGAACCACCTGTCTACTGCGATTTATTGAGAAGAATGAAAATAAAGTTTCAAACTAGGTTAATATTTTAAAATCAGACAAAGGATGAACTATTTCCCCCGCCCCGATCTCTCCCCCTTCTCATAACAGCTACGTTACACTTAGAAGCATGTCGTAACTGTCACCGGTGCGATTTCGCACCTTCGTTAACAAACTGACCGAGATGTACGCGTGTCAGCTTCAAATCCCAGACAGCCTGTCTGCGGTGCGGAATGATTTTTCACGCCACGCCAGGTTTTTCTAACGAAAACCTCATGCGTTTCTGCAAACTGTAGACAGCTGTCTCGTTCCTGCACTGTGAGGATGCCGGGTTTGACACCTCACGCGAGTGTCAGGTGAAAAAATGGTAGACCAAAAGTCTGCTCTAGTCTGGGTATGAAACATAATCACACCTTTCGTCTACTGACATCTATGTAATAGAATTACGTATCTCAGTATGAGAAAAACACAAGGTAAAGTTTTAGAATACTGAAGAAAATATTTTTCGCAAACGAGTGATGCGAAAAATACAGGAAAAACAAGTAAGGAAAGATAATAAAATGAAAGGATTAGGGTGAGAGAATAGGAAGAAGATGTAGGTAATTTAATGACATAAAGACCTACGTGACACCTCTCTTCTTCAGCTCTTCCTTCCAGACTTGCAGGTTGGATTGGAGATGTGCCTCTGATTTAGAAAACTATTCATTAAAATTTAATACAAGAGAAGGTACCCCGGTTAGACTTCTTCAAGTACCATGCCAGTGGCATAGGAGATCATGTCTCTCCACAACTTCCTGTCTCCAGTACAATTTATCAATTATGTTGTTGACTTCTTTCCATGCCATGATGTCAAACTGTCCAGTATTTGCTCTCTTTGTCTTTTCTTTTTCCTTCAATCTTAACTGTTGTTACGATATATTCCAGCTTTCCTCTTCTCATAACATGCCAAAATAAGGGGATTGATTCTTTCTAACTTGTGAAATAAGTTTCCTTTGTGCATTGGCCTCTTTCAGGGCATCATTACTCTTTTTGGCTGTCCGTGGTATTTTTAACATTCTTCTGTAAAACCATTTCTATGTGGCCTCTAGTGCCTTCCCTACTTGTTTATTAATTGTCCATGACTCACTCCCATATGTCAGGATTGGTTCTATATAACACTGAAGAACTCTCTTTCTTACTTCCATTGACAAAGAATTTTTGCATAAAATACTCTTCATTTTATAGAATGCAGTTTTTGCCTGAGCTATTCTGCTCTTCACTTCTGAGATGCATCTTCCATCTGTTGTTATTAACGTGCCAAGGTATTTGAATCTACTGACCTGTTTTAAAACTGTTCCATTTACTTTGATCTGGTAAGACTAAACTTTGATAAAGGGTACGCCATTATTGTATGTTTAGAAAACGCTGCTGTATGACATTCTCATGTCAAGGGGCTAAACAGTATTGCTGAGAGTGCAGAAATTACTTTATTCTGGTTCTAGGCAAGTCATGGTGAAGCTTGGACCACCTCTTCTCAAGCTACTAGACCATTCATAAACAACTCACAGACCTCTGACAGACAAGATCTCAAGAGGAAGCAAGCCATATCTCCCTCACAGCATAAGGAGTCCAAAGGAAAGGTCCTAAGAACTTGCTTTGGGGAGGGCGGTTACTTTCTCTGACAAGATGTGCTGCTGTTTCACTCGCATTACCATAGAGTATGAGAGAATGCCTAACATCATGTTTGCGTTATCAGGCTGAATTTGAATTAGAATGCCTAACATATAATCAACATTTATTTAACTTTAATTAACACTTACAACTTTAAATCTTTCTTTAACCACTTGATTGACCTGCAGGAGGTCCTCGGTTGTAGCTGTTGTCATGGTTGTGGTGTGGTGGACTTGCAAGTCACTCACTCAGATAGCCACATCAACCCATCTTTGGTTTTTGGTAACCCTATAAATACAAATGGTAAGTTACAACAAAATAAAAATAGTAAGTTATAACAACAACAAAACTTGCAGTGCCAAGTCATCTCCTTTTTTCGCTCCTTACGAAGCATGGAGCCACCACTGTAGCTAGCCCCTTTTAGTAATTTAAAATTTCAGGGTTTTGAAACAAAGGTTAGATAAATTTACCCAGAGGGTAAATCTGTACTCGCCTATGTGTTACTGTGGTCCAAAAAGGGATACAAAGAATACTAACACTGTAACCTGCCAGGCATGTCATAAAAGATGCCTAAGGAGGGTAAAACTTGACACCAAAGAAACTTCTACAACATAGATAAGTCAACTGAAGAAATTTATACTTACCAAGAATCATATCCCAGAAAATCCATGAAAATTTTTGAATATACTTAATGCACACTTCACAAGTACAAATATTAATTAATTCTGACTATGTCTAAATTCTTCTTCTTTTTCTTCATACACTTTCAGGCATCATGTTCAAATAAAGCAGTTGAATGGAAAAAAAAACCAAAAAAACACACAAATAGTAATTCGTCTTACAAGGAGAAAGGACAAGAAAAACCTAGAAATAAAGAAGTGGTCATCTTGAGGTTGTGTTGGTATATCCATAGAGTTTTTCCAGAAATGGTACTGGTGACAGCCATATGCCCTTTCTCTGTTCCTCATCTGCTGGGCACCTCTGAAGCAGATAATCAACATGCATTTTATTGCTGCCACAGTTACAATCATCAGTAGTTCCCATCTTTAGCTTGCTAAATAGGTGGTATCCCAATTTGTTGTCACTTGTGTAGAATCTGAAGATTACCACATGTTCACTACTGTTAAGCTGGTAATATGAATCATTTTTTTCTGGTGGCCTGGATGCTGCGCTCTCCATCTGTTCCTATATTTGCTTCTGATAAAACTCTCTGCCCCTTCATTAGTTATGCGTGTATCAGGTTGAGGTAGCTTTCCACCTTCCTTTGCCTTTTTGTCAGCCTCTTCATTGCCGGTAATGTTGCGATGAGATGGGATTCACTGTGTCACAATTCCTTTGAATCGCTGACATAGTTCAAATAGTTAATTTTTGTATATGACTGTAAAGTATGCAAATAAGAATATCACCGGTAATTAATTGTAAGTATGTCACAATTCAATGGTATGACAAGATCAATGATGTGGAACTGATGTAAAGAACTGGATAAGTACCAGTTGAACAAGAGGTGAGGAGAAGATGCTGACATTGGACACACATTCAGAAAACCAGCTGATAGCACTTCAAGGCAACTCCTGTTCTTGAATCCTCAAGGAATGAGAAATACAGGGAGACCAAACAACGTGTGGAGAAGAGAATATGAGACAGATATGAAAGGAATAAAAGAGATATGAAATGACCTTGAACGGACATCATAGGACAGGATGGCTAGGCATCCTTTTGTTGAAGATCTGTTCTCCATTGAAAGCTGGAATGTACTGATGATGATGAACAATTCACATCCTCATGATAAACTCATCATATTTTTTTTTAATCTACACAATAATTACATACATAATTTGTTTAGGGAGCCGCGGTGGTGCAGTGGTTAGTGCACTGACTTCCTAGCTCGGTGGTCCATGGTTCAATCCCCAGTTGAGGTGGGATTTTTTTAGATCGCAAACGGCTCTGGGGTCGACCCAGCCTCATTAATTGGGTACCAGAGCAACTCTGGGAAGGTTAAGGCGGTTGGCGTGATGCTGACCACATCACCCCTAGTGTGCTGATGATCAAGAAAATATGGGCCTAACACCATATTCCCAATATGCCACTATGGGCGTGTAACGGGATCCTTTACCTTTTAATTTGTTTAGCGTAACATTGGTAATAATCGTTGTACATCTGTGTACGCATGACTGTATGCACATGAAATGTGTAATAATATGCACATGCAAATTACATAATTATTTTACTGTTTAATTTCAACACTACTTTCCATGTTAAAAATATTTTGAGTGTTTTCCCGCTGCTGCATAAATTGTGAATTTAACCAATTCCAATGTGAGCAACCCTGAGCCCATATCAGTAAGGAATCAGCAACTGGAACAGACAGATGCCTTCACATACCTAGGATGCATAGTAACACCAGACGGCGGAGCAAGCAAAGACATCAACAACAGAATGAACAAAGCAAGAACAGCCTTTTTTAGTCTAAACAACATCTGGAAGTCCTCTCAGTACAGCACAAGCACAAAATTAGGATTATATCAGAGCTGTGTGCTTTCTGTGCTTCTCTATGGTGCGGAGAGCTGGAGAGTCACAGAGAAGGAAATGTCTAAATTGTCCTCTTTTCACACAACATGCCTAAGAAAAATTCTCCGAATCTTTTGGCCGAATACCACCACCAACCAAGATCTGCTTACTCAGAGCAAGCAAGAGGACATGCACACCATCATAGCTGGCAGACGCTGGAGCTGGGTTGGCCATGTCCTCAGAAGAGACCCCGATGCCATCACAAGAACAGCTATGCTTTGGACCCCTGAAGGAAAACGAAAGAGAGGCCGACCAAAAACAACTTGGCAGAGACTGTGGAGGCTGAGATGCAAAGAATGAACCAGAGTTGGGGCACTGTACGAAGGATGGCCGCCGACCGAGCAAAGTGGAATCAATTTGTTGTTGCCCTACAAGACATCACCAGGCGTAATGGCCACTGACTGCTTTGACGGTCGGCGGCTAAGGATCAAAGAAGAAGAAGAATGTGTTTCTAATAGCTCATTAGCGAAAAAAAAACTGAACTTTTTTTCCCTAAGTGGCGGATTTTGATGCAAAAAAAAAAATAATAATTTATATGAATTTTTAATGACGTCACGTACAGACTTAACTAAAGTACCAATGAACCGCATTTTTTTAAAGGACTCATCTAGTTGCTGTACTTTGGATGCTGAGAAATCTGACAAATTTACCACTGTCTAGCCTACACAAAACCACTTACCACTGTTTAAAAGTTAGGACAGTTATGGAGTAGCCGATATCGATCTATGTGAAAAACAGATGGCAGATAATATGGCATCAAATATTAAAACGGGGAAAAAACGATAAATCAAGCAGCCTCATAATTTCCAACACGATGTGTAAGATCACTACAAAATATTGCCTAACAACGTCTAGCCTCTGGAAGCAGCCATGTTGCATTTTTAAGGGAGCATTAAGTGAACGGAAAAAATATTATTATTATTATTATTATTTGTTCTGGGGTGTTCCTTGTAATGTTTAATTAATACAGTCGACTCGCTCGCATGTATCTCTCTCTCTCTCTCTCTCTCTCTCTCTTTCTCTCTTTCCTGCTCTTTCTCTGTCTCTGTATCTCTCTCCCTCCAATGTAAAATTATTATGATTTTATTGACCAAAATATGTAAGCCTGCACAGTCGGAGTAAGAAGATGAAGGTTAAGAGGAAGACAGAATAAATTGAGAAGAAAATGGAGGAAAAAGAAGAGTGGAAAATGAAGAAGAAGATGAGGAAGTGGAGGAAGAAGTTGAGATACCTGAAACGATAGTAGATGAAGAAGAAGACAATGAAGAAGGACATAAGAAAGAAAACAGAGAATAATAATAGCAATAATAATAATCATCTCTACTTAGTCGTTCCGCTTCTACCCTGGGTGTAGAGATTTGCAAGAGAGAGCGACATACTATCTTACAGGATATCTTCCTCCTGGCCTGGTTCCAATCTAGTCCTCGGTCCTTTAGAGATTGTCTAATGTTGTCCTCCCAGCGGACTCTGGGTCGTCCTGGAGGTCTGGATCCCTGGCTCTTGGTTTCCAATATCTGCCGTAATAGCCGAACTTCTCCCATTCTGCAGACATGGCTAAACCGTCTTAATTGGGACTGCTCGGGTCTGCAGGGGCTGGGTTTTGAGGCTATGTCGTATCGTCTGGCAATAATAATAATAAGAAGAAGAAGAAGAAGAAGAATGGAAAGAGACGGAGAGAGAGGAAATAGACAAAACAGTGTGATGTGAAGCCTTAGGGGTGACTACATCGGAACATGTTTTGTGTCAATGAAGTAAATTACAATGGCAAAGCGAATCTTGTTCCACTATTTTTCAAAATAATTCATGACCAATTACTATATGTCTTAAGATTATAAGACTATCGGTGATTCACCGTCAAAGGAATCGGCTCGTGATCTATTAGAGCAGTGGTTCTCAACGTGGATCATATAACCCCTAGGGGCCATACCGATTCCCTCAATATGCTGAAAGATTTATTTTGTAACAATGCAAGATCGCTCATGTGGAAATGATGGAATGAACCAGACAAAAATATGTGGAACAAGAGGTGGGGGACAGTCCATACCCTCAGGGTTAGAGAAACAGAGTGAGATATATTTTTTAAACACACACACACACACACACATACACACATACACGGGGGAGCGAACTGGAAACAGATATGAAGAGGAGGATAATGAAATATCGTTGAGTAGCGTTAGTTCGCGTGATATCGTACAAGTAAATATTGAGCTAATCATACAGAAGTGCAAGCGTTATCCGACAGCCCTAAAAACAATGGCCGTTGCACATCTGGAGCGAAGACTACTGTTTCTCCTGTATCGTCAGCTAGTCTTGTCAGTAATCGCTATTAGCGGGGATTACTCACATTGTCAAGATCACAGTGTGAACAACTAGGTGTATTCAAAATTATGGAATGCACAGTCTTAGGTTGTAAGAGATACTCCCGTTGTGACGATGAGGTGCATGCTTGGATTACTGTCGATAAGATCCAGATAAGCGATGGCCCAAGCAAAAGCTTATTTGCTGGTAACCACAGACAACAGACATCCACTAAATTGGAACATAGCTGACATAAAAGGAACGAGAATAAAGATAGGGATGTCATGGATGGGTAGCTGACTACAGTTTTAAAAATATTCAAGGGGGAAGAGTGAAGCAAGTCGGATGAAAACTGGACCAATTATCAGCAAGTCATCATCAGCCTTGGCAGGTAGGGTAGAGATTGGTACAATGAGAAAGCTTAACTTGAAATTAATCAACAGATAAATGATCATGGTGTGGCTGATAATGTCACAGTTTACACTGATGGGTCTGTACTCCATGCTCTATAAGGAGAGAGGGAGAGAAAAGGGAAATGAATAAATGAATGAAATTAAATAAATAGTGGATTCGCGAAACATAAAAGAATAGTAATTCACACAATAATTCGCATAATAATTCATTTAGTCTAAAGTTATGAGTAAAAAATAAAATATGCTTTTAAATAGAAATCTACATGTCTTGTGCCTGCACACACATACAATCGTTTCATTTCCACGCATTAAAAAAAAATTTACAACAACTCATATGTGCATAAGATAGAGCTCGCTCTGCCGCTGGATCAGAGGGAATGATTTGGTAGATCTCTAAGCGATGGAAGGAACTCTTTTTTAAGATAAGGAAATGTCAGAGTAGCCTTCTATCGCCGGCATTGCACAGCGCGGTATACCCATGATTAAAGGTATTCTTTCCAAGCTCCCGGTGAAAATTCACAAGCTAGCATATTAAATTTCACTTTATTCATGATTAACGCGTTTTTTTCTTTGAAGTGAAGTTAACATTCGGTGAAATATCATTTATGTTTGAATTTTCCACTGCTATTTTTCATGGAATTGCAGGAAGGTGTGACGGTACGTCTTACTTTGTGCGGTTACTTTTGTGCGCTCTCTCACTCTTTAATCCACTTCTATTTCTTCATTTTTCTCTCACCGATCATCGTTTTATTTGGCATAATGTTTGCCTTGTGTCATTCATTTTTGCTCGCTACGTTGGATCAGTAGAGTTAAGTCTCTATCACTTCACACCTCGACTGTTTGTGTTACGCCAGGTTTATTGACCCGGGCAGCGATAATATTTTATTACGTATTATCAGGCTGACCATCTTTTCAAAGCGACTATGCCTGTTTATTCAAGCTTGCATAGTGAATAGAACCCCATATTGTGTGGCTAATCTGGCGGAGATCCGTCGAGCGAAACACAGGTGGTAATGCGTAATTTGTTTCCGCTTAGACCATCACTGTGTGTAATTATCTCAGATAATCTGTCTGGAAACTCAAGATTTGTAGACGTTACGCCAGGAACACATGATCACAATATGGTGAGAGGCAGATAGGTGCAGCCGAAAGTCTTACGCAACGGTATGACATCACTGTAAGAGGTCACGCGTGGATATTAAATTTAATATTTTGGAAATGCGTGAGGGTATTTTGTGAATTTGAAAAAAACGCCCTACCCACGTAATGCTGAACGAGATTCGATTGGATTGGTTCATTGGGAGGAGCTGAAATATACAATGTATTTTATTGGCACACTAGTCGGAAGTGCAATCTATGATTTGCACTAAGAACTGAGAATATAGTGTGATGAAAACACAGACACAGATCACACAGAGAGACTGCAGCGCACAAGTCATATCGGCGACTCCTAAAAGCCAGAAAGAAAAAGGACTTAGAAATTCCACAACTATAAGTAACAGATCGAGTATTGGGTAATTTTGGAATTCACAAGTAAACCCGCATTTTTAATACAATACTGGAAACTTAAAGGGGCCAGGACTTTAATTAACAAGACTGGAATCCTAGGAATTTGATCACAAGTCATAGAGGAATTAAACAAACGTTTTCCCAGGCCAGAAATTTCGCAGAACATCCGCCGTCAGAGTAATTAACTCTAATTTCCCAGACCAAGTCATAGAGGAAGTAAACAAAAATTTTCCCAGGCCAGGATTTTGCAGAACACCCGCCGTCAGAAGAATTAACTCTAATATCCAGACCTAAGTGATTTCGAAGCTTCTAATACAGAGCTGTGTACAGTCTAAATCTGTGCAAGGTGATTGTGTATTCCCAAAATGTTGGGGTAAGTATAAACAATTTATTTACTAATGTAAATTCTACAGGTTTCTTGCTAAGTGGTTATATACAAGGCTGGCAACCTCAACATATGAAAATAGTATATGCATGAACCACTACAGCAAGAGCTGATGATTGTTTCTGACTAGTCGTGCGGGAATCCCGACAGCAGAGCGACGCCAGACTCCGACGGGAGTAGTGATGAATAATGAGTGATGATTACCTCACATGTGCCTAAGGTGTAACATATTATCTTGTGAGATTTATGTACCTTTTTTAATTGTAATTCAGGCAAATCATTATTCACGCATTCATTTTTATTTTGGCTATCATAAGGTGGTGATCTGATGCCACATCTGCTCCTCTATATACCTTTACATCCTGCAATGATGATCTAAACTTCTTGTTTATGCATATATGATCAATCTGATTTTCTGTTCTATGGTCTGGTGATATCCATGTTGCCTTGCGTATTCTCTTATGTGGAAACATGCTTCCTCCTATAGCCAGTTGATTTGAAGCACAGAAGTTTGAGAATAGTTCCCCATTTTCATTCATTATTCCTAGCCCCTGTTTTCCCATGACTTCTTCAAAGCCGGTGTTGACTGTTCCTATCTTTGCATTCATGTCACCCATCAAAATTATGATCTCTTCTTTTTACATGAAGCTGAAACCCTTGCCCTAAAACTCAGAGATTTTAAATTTTTATGTTGTCTGGTTATATGGCACTATGTTTTAAACGAAATTAATGTTGCTAGTAAACTGTTGCAAAGCATAAAAATGGAATTGACAAGTGCCATAACAACTTTGAGAAATGTTCTCCAAAGCCTTAAGAATCTCAGAAATGATGAATCATTTCAACATTTTCTTGTTGATGCTACAACATTAGCTGAGAAAGTTGAAGTTGATCCTGATTTGATACCAACGTTTGAATGTACTAGAGTGCGTCGGCAGAAAAAGCAACACAACTATGAAGCAAGAGATGAGCCTATTTTGGATCCCAAAACTAAATTGAAAATTGAATTTTTCTTTTTTATTATTGATGTTGCAACTAATTCTATTGAAGAAATGTTCGAGCAATTGGAACATCACATTTTTCCTTTTTATATAACATCCCTAAATTGAAATCTGAGACGACAAATGAGCTCTTAAACAAACGTAAAAACCTAGAAGGCGTTTTAACACATCAAGAAAATAGAGACATTGATGCCATTGAGCTATGTGATGAACTGAAAGTAGTATCCAAATTAGTACCAGAAAATACACCCGCCAATTGAAGTTCTTCGTTATATTATTGAAAATAACATTGCTCCTAATGTCGCTATAGCCTTAAAAATATTGCTAACTTTGCCTGTAACGGTGGCAAGTGGTGAGCGTAGTTTTTCAAAACTGAAGCTTGTTAAAACTTACAAAGTATTTACGCCCAACAATGGCCGAAACTAGATTGGAAGGACTAGCCATGATTTCAATTGAACATGAAATCGGTAAAAAAATTAGACAACGCAGACCTTATTTCTGCTTTTGCAAATATGAAAGCAAGAAAAGTGTCTTTTTAGGCAGTACATACTTCAAACAATATAAATTCAAATAATGTGAAAATAGTGTTAAAAACTATAACATGTACATACTATAGTTAAGTGTTTGTGACTCAACAGTTCATCGTTCCACATGAGAAGAGCATCCCCTATATGTAAGTAATTGTCGTAGATTTTAGATAGGAGAATTAAGACTAGGTTTGGTCCCTTCTGAATAGGTTTGAATAGGTGATAGACTCAGTGAGAGTTAGTGAAAGGTAATAGAATTTCCACACACGTGAGATGATAGATTTTGATATAGTGGCTGTCTCTGAAAGCGAAAAGAATTCTTCTCTCTCTCACCTATCTTCTACAACAGTTGTTACAGCGTCAGACAGACTACACCAATATACATATTACGTATATTTCTATCACTCACAGGCACGCACATACACGTGACGACAGGTAAACACACAGACGTGGGAAAACTATAACAATGATATATATATTATCTAGAACGAGCTGACCAAACACGATTATTAAGTTCAAGAGCGATTTTAATATCAGGAAAAATCGGCTCACAACATCAAAGAAAGTACATCAAGGAAAATACATATACACATAGTCATAAAAATTCAAGGAAATGTTGCAAGGATGATAGCCCCGTTATAGTGTTAACTCTAGGTTTAGCCCGGCCCCGTTAAGAGAACAGATGATGGCGCCCGAGTCACAGATACATAGGGTTTGAGTCTAAGAGTTTTCTTTGTTTTATCTCGTAATTATATGCACAGAGTTTGAAAAAAATCTGATTTAACCTAAGACAAAAACACAAGAACTCTAGCCTTAGCAACAAATTATGCAGATTGAAAAAAAAATTAGGACAGCAACAGGGTGTCAAAGATATAATAGTGAAAATATCACTCAAACCAGCGTACACTCATTCATTCCGCCATGGCCTCTCATACATGTACTCACGACTTTGCTCGCTGCCTCTTGGAACACACTGATTTTAGATTTTCACACAGACTCAAAAAAATGCAGTCTTCTGCCAAGAAGTCCCCAGTTCCAAAAGACGTATTTAACTCGGAGTCTCCGGGAACGACTACTTGGGTGTGCAAATTTGTTCAAATGTCTGATTAAGTCACCTAACAATTATTCCAGGCGCGGGAGTTAGCAGAGCACAGTGTCAATAGCGTAGGTTTCTAAAAATGATGAATGTCAGGTCGGTGCCTTCCCTCAGTATAGGATTCACTTTAGTCACACCACAGATTTGTCCACAAGAATATATATATATAGTCGGGAAATGTTAGTTAATACTAGAAGTATTTCGCGCCACCAGGCAGAAAAATTACGTAGAGTTTCTAGAAGAAATTAAGATCTGGCTCCAAGGTCCAGTATTTATCATTACAGTCTTTGAAAACCCGTTATTGGGATATAGTATTTCTGGCTAACTCGGGTTGCATATGCACTGTTAGACCAGTGGTACTTAAGAAACCCACGTGGTTCAAAATAAGGACTGTCTATTTCTTCACAAGTATGGAAACTACTACTAGGTGCTGGTAAAGTTAGGGTCACCCCAAAACTTTCACTGTGTGGAGGAAAAATAACACATATAATATAATAAACAGAATCTGTACTGGTTATAACTTACATTTAAACTTGCAAGCAGAGAGCTTTGCTTATCATTTAAACTTCCCGTGACGTAAGTTATATTTAAAAATCAGCAATCCTCATGAATTAGGAACACGTGCGTATTCCGTCACCATTCATGAGGCTCGATTCTAGAGTTTATACGTTAGTTTAGAAAAATACACTCGACTGAGTATTAGCAGTTAAATTAAATTCATAAATAGCTACAATTGCCGTTATAAGCTAGAAATTTTAATTTTATTCTGCTTTCCACTGAATGCTTCCCTAGAAAATATAATAGCCTACCACTTTATTTCTCTTCTGCGCTAAAGAAATAGATTAAAATGAATTAAGCGATTTAACACTTTAACACTCACAAAATCTATATATCTATCATATTAATTACCTCAACCACAGAATTACAGGTAGTCGCACAACTTAAGAATAAAAATGCTGAAAATATTTCTGGAAGTCTAGAAGTTCGACAAATTGCCGAAACAAACTGAGATCTTCGCTAACAGCTATTCTGTTTACGAGCAACCTATCTACTGTGAGTCTATGAGCGAGAATGAAATTAAAGTTTCAAACTTGGCCAATATCTTAAAATCAGACAAAGGGCCCAAACTTATTTCGCCAAGCGAAATTATCTCCCCTACTCCCAACATTTACGTCCGCTTAACGCGTGTCGTAACTGTCACCTACTGACCACGATGTACGCGTGTCAGTTTCAAATCCCAGACAGCCTGACTCCAATGCAGGGCAGTTTTCACACTACAGCTGACCATGGCCCAAGTGAGCGCCGTGTCAGTTTGGGATTTTCCAGACAAATGTCTGGATACTGACCGGTGCAGATGTAAAGTATCACACCTCACCGGGACTTATGCCGAGAAGAAGCTCGCGCGCTCGGTGAGAATGTAGACGATTTGCTACGTCCTATGTTCAGCGAACCGACTTATCACGCCTTCTGACGCCCTGCAGCCCTGACATCTACGTAATATCGTCCTAGCGCGATTCTCAGTTTTAGAGAAAGGAAAACAGGTAAAGTTTGCGAATTATATGAAAATAATATTCGCAAAACGAATGGATGAAAAATATACAGGAAAAAAGAAATACAGAGATAATAAAAGAGAGAATTCGGGTGAAAGAATAGGAAGAAGATGTAGGAAATTAAATGAATATAAACCCTACGTGACAGAGCCTCCCCCCTTTAAGATATGGAAGCACTCCATGTCTACGTTATGGAGTTTAATTTCCTATAACCGTAGCTTCGGGGTGTCTGTCTTCTTCCCTCTCCTCTTCCCCCTCCATCTCTGTCCAATTCCTACTCAAGTCCACTCCTCAAAGTTTCCTTCCCCTGGAATGTCTCATATGCGCGCTTGAAAGAGCGTCGCCGCTTCTGACATTTTTGAAAGATTTCCTGTGATAGCGGTGGATATCCCTGCCACTATCGTCATCTTCGTCAGTTTTGGCGATCGTCAGGAGATGGTAGGAGGTTGGCACTGGTTTTTCCAAGTATCTCTTTAAGAGATTTAAATGGAAAACCTTCTCCTTTCCTTCAATAGAGATCTGGTAGTTAGCCTTAGAAATCTTTTTCAGGACGGTAAACGGCCCTTGCCATCCGATCTTCAGTTGGTTGTTCTCGGTAGGGAGCAACACCAAAACTTTCTCTCCTGCTTCCAGTTCTCTCTCTTCCGCGACTTTCCTGTATCGGTTAGCGTGCTTGGTGCGTGCTCGCTTAAAGTTAGTCGTTGCTAGGTCCCACCCTAGTTTCAACCGTTCCTTTAAAACCGACACATATTTACTGGCTGAGACAACTGTCTCATCAGCCTTCTCGTCTGTCAGAGACTGAAGTAAGGCTTCAAGCGGGCCCTTAATGGGTCTGCCGAATAAGAGTGTAGCTGGCGGAAATCCTGTGGAAGTATGAGGAGATTCTCTGTAGCCAAATAATGCTGCAGGAATACAGAGATCCCAATCTTCAGGTTTCACTTGTGCCAGCTTACTTAGCATCATGGTGAGGTTTCCATTAGCACGTTCCACGAGCCCATTTCCGGCCGGAGTATATGGCTTAGTGTGGATGTGCTGGGTCCTCAAGATCTTAACGATCTCATCCATCAACAGGTTTCGGTATGGAGATCCATTATCCGTCAACACTTGCTGAGGGAATCCCAACCGAGTGAAAATCTGCACGAGGGCTTCTGCGACATGCTTGGCATCTGCGCATGTTAGCGGGATAGCTTCTGCCCATAAAGTGCATGTATCGACTAAGGTCAGGATGAACCTGTTCCTTCTTTTAGTCCTTTCGAAAGGCCCTAAAATGTCGATCACAACCCGTTCGAATGGTGTTCCCATTATTGGCATTTCACCCATGTGGACTGGGGGTGTCCGTTGCTTGGGTGGTACACGTTGGCACTGGGCACAGGATTTGACATATCTGATAATATCAGTATTTACTCCTGGCCACCAATAATGAGTGGTTATACGTTGGTTTGTGGCGTTCTGTCCCATATGTCCGCTAAAGGGAAGAGAGTGCCCCATTTCTAGGATTTGGCTTCTGTACTGTTTCGGTACTAGGAGCTGGTTGTAACCTTGGTCAGGCTTGCCCGTTCTCCGATAAAGTACGCCATCCTCAGAAAAAATGTCCCCGTGCTGTTTGGGTTCCTTAGCCATGGGCAGTTTCCTAAAGCAGGGTGCCAAAGTAGGGTCCTTGTATTGCGCTTCTTTAAGTTCCATAGGTAACAAATTAGGCGCAGGCTCCCGTTCCTTCTTGGTTTGCCCTCTTGTAGTTACTGCTGCCACAATCGGCTCTTCCGGTTTCCCAATACACACGTATCTCCCGCCAAGTATGACTGGGTAGATGGGATCATCCATAACAGCCGCTTTGATCACACCTCTGACAAAGTCAGAGTGTATCTCCACCAATGCGATGGGAAGCGCTGTAGGTGCATCACTCTTACGAACTCCACAAAGTTTGACGGTCTCTCCTGTCTCTTGACCGGGTTTAACCAGGTTTCTGGCAACAATGCAATCGTAAGAAAGCCCCGTGTCAAATAAGCAAGAAGTTTGAGAACCGTTCAAAGTAACAGTACCTCGCGTTGAGGGTCTATCCCCAACAGGTTGGGAATCACTGTCAATAATTCCGCCTTGCGAGACTGTCAATAAGCATCCGATGCGTTTCGGCTCGGTGTGCTCGGTCTGATCATATGTCCCGTGCTCAGGGGTTCTCCCTTTGCCACCTTTTCCTTTCTGGCTACGCTGCCATGTAGGGCGGTCGGGTTGATCAGACTGTTTGGGGTGGTTGGGGTACTTGTTCTTGTAGAACTTGGATTTTTCAGGAGGGGGGTTTTGAGGTCCAGTTTCTCTGTGGTTGTTTTGGTTAGAAGCCTGAGAAGATTGCTCTAGGTTATGTTTTCGAAAATGCTCCTCTGTCGGTTTCCGCTTTGTGGCCGGTAGTTCAGCCAGCGCATTGTGATAACGCTCAGACTTTTCCAAAATGTCTTCAAGTTTTTCTGCCCCCTGCTCAGCGAGAAATCTCCGGGTATCAGCAGACAAAGTGTTCTTTATTTGTTCAGTTAGAACAAGTTCCTCAAGACCTTCATAGGTAGAGGGGAGCTGCGAAAGCTCAAGGCACTTTGTTAGATATCCCTTAAGACGAGATGAGAACTGGTGAAAAGTTTCAGAATTCTCTTTCCGGCTGTTGCGAAACAGTTGCAAAAACTTGCGAGCGTTCATTTCAAAGCGCTCCAGTAACGCTTTCTTCAACACATCGTAGTCGTCTTGTTGGCTACTTTCCAGCTTAGAATAAACATCATAAGCAGAACCTTTTAGGGCCTGGGAAAGTTTCATATTCCAACGCGACCTCTCTAACCCGTACAGAGTTGCAATTTTCTCAAATTTTTCTAACCATGTGTCAATCTTCTCATTTGGACAAGGAAAAGATTCAAGAGTGAAAGACATAGCATTTAGTTGAAGAGATTGAGTGTTAGCAGGGTCAGTTAAGGAAGAATGAGGAGAAGACTCTCCATTGCTGGAGGTAGAGGCAGCACCACGACTTTGGAACTCTAGGGTTTTAAGCGCCAACTCGTGCTGTCTCTGTTTCTCTCTTTCCTCATGCTGTCTCTCCTCTCTCTCCTTCTCATGCTGTCTCTCCTCCCTCTCCTTCTCATGCTGTCTCTCCTTCTCTTTTTCCCTCTCCCTGCGGATTTCCATTTCCTCATCCATCTTCTTCTGCTTTAAAGCTTCAGCTGCTTTCCTCTCCGCATCATATCTCTCCAGTTCGTCTCTGACAAAAGCTTTCGCTTCCTCTCCTTCCAGTCCCTCCTCTCTCGCTTCGTCCCTGAGAAGTTGTCTAAGCTTTGCCCTCTCGGCCATATTATGTCAGTGACTGAGACTGTTGGAGAAAGAAAATAGGAAAAAGAATAACCTGGTTCCTACCACTTACGAGAAAAAAATTACAAAAAAAAAATCAAAAGATGATATATTTAACCCTGGGATACCTCCTCCAAAATAAAATCTAACTATCGCTGCTATTATCGGCAATAAAGCACTCAATGCAAAACACGACTACGCCAAATAAATGGTAGTTAAGATTACAACTGAAAAATAAGTTGCTACAGTGGAAAAGCAAAAGAATATTGCAAAAATTAAAGAGAAAAATAATCCCTTAATTTTTAAAAATCCACTATAAGTTCGCCCCTGAAGTCAGATCGGGTAAGGGAGGGAATTAATCTGGACAAAAAGTCCGAAACACACTCCTTAACTTAGTTCAAACGCCGTTCTGCCTCAGTACCCAGTGAATGTTATACACTCACCACTTTACCAGCATTTAGTATTACAATCAGCAGTTAACATATATCCCGACAAAATCAACCTGTAACCAAAATGTATATTATTCAAAGATGCTGTGGAAAAAAAAACTTATTAGTTTGTGTGGTCAGCACGCCCGTAAACAGATCGCTAGTCTAGGGGGTAATATTTTTTTTATAAAAGATACACAGTCACAAGACATCACACTCTTACTCTATATCAGAATACAGAATCTTAAGTTCAAAATCCAGATAGACGAGTCCACATTTGTCGTACTCGTCTTCCTATTCTAAGTTCAAAGACCGGAAACGAGCCCTCATTTGTCGTAGATTTTCGATAGGAGAATTAAGACTAGGTTTGGTCCCTTCTGAATAGGTTTGAATAGGTGATAGACTCAGTGAGAGTTAGAGAAAGGTAATAGAATTTCCACACACGTGAGATGATAGATTTTGATATAGTGGCTGTCTCTGAAAGCGAAAAGAATTCTTCTCTCTCTCACCTATCTTCTACAACAGTTGTTACAGCGTCAGACCGACTACACCAATATACATATTACGTATATTTCTATCACTCACAGGCACGCACATACACGTGACGACAGGTAAACACACAGACGTGGGAAAACTATAACAATGATATATATATTATCTAGAATGAGCTGACCAAACACGATTATTAAGTTCAAGAGCGATTTTAATATCAGGAAAAATCGGCTCACAACATCAAAGAAAGTACATCAAGGAAAATACATATACACATAGTCATAAAAATTCAAGGAAATGTTGCAAGGATGATAGCCCCGTTATAGTGTTAACTCTAGGTTTAGCCCGGCCCCGTTAAGAGAACAGATGATGGCGCCCGAGTCACAGATACATAGGGTTTGAGTCTAAGAGTTTTTCTTTGTTTTATCTCGTAATTATATGCACAGAGTTTGAAAAAAATCTGATTTAACCTAAGACAAAAACACAAGAACTCTAGCCTTAGCAACAAATTATGCAGATTGGAAAAAAAAATTAGGACAGCAACAGGGTGTCAAAGATATAATAGTGAAAATATCACTCAAACCAGCGTACACTCATTCATTCCGCCATGGCCTCTCATACATGTACTCACGACTTTGCTCGCTGCCTCTTGGAACACACTGATTTTAGATTTTCACACAGACTCAAAAAAATGCAGTCTTCTGCCAAGAAGTCCCCAGTTCCAAAAGACGTATTTAACTCGGAGTCTCCGGGAACGACTACTTGGGTGTGCAAATTTGTTCAAATGTCTGATTAAGTCACCTAACAATTATTCCAGGCGCGGGAGTTAGCAGAGCACAGTGTCAATAGCGTAGGTTTCTAGAAATGATGAATGTCAGGTCGGTGCCTTCCCTCAGTATAGGATTCACTTTAGTCACACCACAGATTTGTCCACAAGAATATATATATATAGTCGGGAAATGTTAGTTAATACTAGAAGTATTTCGCGCCACCAGGCAGAAAAATTACGTAGAGTTTCTAGAAGAAATTAAGATCTGGCTCCAAGGTCCAGTATTTATCATTACAGTCTTTGAAAACCCGTTATTGGGATATAGTATTTCTGGCTAACTCGGGTTGCATATGCACTGTTTAGACCAGTGGTACTTAAGAAACCCACGTGGTTCAAAATAAGGACTGTCTATTTCTTCACAAGTATGGAAACTACTACTAGGTGCTGGTAAAGTTAGGGTCACCCCAAAACTTTCACTGTGTGGAGGAAAAATAACACATATAATATAATAAACAGAATCTGTACTGGTTATAACTTACATTTAAACTTGCAAGCAGAGAGCTTTGCTTATCATTTAAACTTCCCGTGACGTAAGTTATATTTAAAAATCAGCAATCCTCATGAATTAGGAACACGTGCGTATTCCGTCACCATTCATGAGGCTCGATTCTAGAGTTTATACGTTAGTTTAGAAAAATACACTCGACTGAGTATTAGCAGTTAAATTAAATTCATAAATAGCTACAATTGCCGTTATAAGCTAGAAATTTAATTTTATTCTGCTTTCCACTGAATGCTTCCCTAGAAAATATAATAGCCTACCACTTTATTTCTCTTCTGCGCTAAAGAAATAGATTAAAATGAATTAAGCGATTTAACACTTTAACACTCACAAAATCTATATATCTATCATATTAATTACCTCAACCACAGAATTACAGGTAGTCGCACAACTTAAGAATAAAAATGCTGAAAATATTTCTGGAAGTCTAGAAGTTCGACAAATTGCCGAAACAAACTGAGATCTTCGCTAACAGCTATTCTGTTTACGAGCAACCTATCTACTGTGAGTCTATGAGCGAGAATGAAATTAAAGTTTCAAACTTGGCCAATATCTTAAAATCAGACAAAGGGCCCAAACTTATTTCGCCAAGCGAAATTATCTCCCCTACTCCCAACATTTACGTCCGCTTAACGCGTGTCGTAACTGTCACCTACTGACCACGATGTACGCGTGTCAGTTTCAAATCCCAGACAGCCTGACTCCAATGCAGGGCAGTTTTCACACTACAGCTGACCATGGCCCACAGTGAGCGCCGTGTCAGTTTGGGATTTTCCAGACAAATGTCTGGATACTGACCGGTGCAGATGTAAAGTATCACACCTCACCGGGACTTATGCCGAGAAGAAGCTCGCGCGCTCGGTGAGAATGTAGACGATTTGCTACGTCCTATGTTCAGCGAACCGACTTATCACGCCTTCTGACGCCCTGCAGCCCTGACATCTACGTAATATCGTCCTAGCGCGATTCTCAGTTTTAGAGAAAGGAAAACAGGTAAAGTTTGCGAATTATATGAAAATAATATTCGCAAAACGAATGGATGAAAAATATACAGGAAAAAAAAAGAAATACAGAGATAATAAAAGAGAGAATTCGGGTGAAAGAATAGGAAGATGATGTAGGAAATTAAATGAATATAAACCCTACGTGACAGTAATGTAATTACATTTATTTCATATAATTGTCTCTAATAAAGTCAATGGTTTATTTTATGACTATACAGTATTTTCATCAATTTATCAATACATTATTATTAATGGTACTATTTAAAATTAGGCTAATGGTCATGAAATTAATGTTGAAGCGTGTTTAACATAATGGTTTTAAAAATTTCAAACGTTAATTTGAGGTTGGGTTGGGGCGGTAAGGTGTGGTATTCTTCTTCTTCTTTCGTTCGCGTGAACTATATTGTCTATATCTGCAATGTTGTTTCTTGTATAAACTTCACTGTCTTTTGTAGTTCATACAGGGGTCCATATAGTTTTGCTTCCAGTGTTGTTTCTCTGGGCCAGTGGGTTTGCCTCAATATATCATATTCGGGGCAATCTTGAAGTACGTGCTCCGCATTCTGGGGTGCCTGTCCACATGTACACATGGCTGAATTGCCAATCTTGAATTTTGTATACATGTGGCTGCGGAGGCGGTTGTGTCCTGTTCTGAGGCGCAGAATGACTATTTGTTCTGATCTGTTCATAGCTTGGTAGTCATCCTGCGTTGGTGTTGGTGGCTTTCTGATAGATTTGATCATCTTTTTCTTCTGATGGTATGTAACTGGTACATCCGGTTGCTCGTCTGCAGCACCTTCTTTAGCCAGTCCATCTGCTCTCTCGTTTCCTGGTATTCCACAATGAGACGGTATCCACTGCATGGTGACCCTGCGCTGGTTGCACAGTTCAGAAAGTAGGGCTTGTATGCCTGGCAATTTTCTGGACTGAAGTGCTTGGAGTGCTGATCTTGCATCTGTCAGGAATACTACAGGCTGTGGACCGAGATTGGTGTTCAATAGTTTCTCAGTTGCCACCTTGATTGCCTGGACTTCTGCATCATAGTTGTTACAGAATTTCCCCGTTGGTACTCTGACAGTATCCCTAGTGTTGTTTGGGTATTCTATGTACACTCCTGCTCCTCCATTCTTTACTGCATTCTGTGCTGACCCATCCGTGTATACTCGGACCCAGAGGTCCTGTGGGTATTCATCATCCAGGAAACTGAGAGTGACTGTCCTACGTTGCACGCTGTTCTGTTCATCGCTGTCGAATATTCCTTTCACTTTTGTGTGGATGTGTACTGGTAGCCCATGCTCCTCTCTTCAAGGGGTTTGTTCTGGCACAGACTTTAGGGGGCTGTTAACTTCAGGCAGGTCTGATGTTTGTCTACGTAATCGTTTGGCCTGGTGGATAAAGCTGCTTCTTTTCAGTCGCCCCATTGCTAGGTTTTGGAATCTGTCCTTCATTGGATGGCTCGGCATACATAGGAACTTTTCTGCCTGTGTTAGCACTTTCGTGTCTCTGCGTTCTCTCAGTGCTTGTATCCTCCCCATTTTCTCCATCTTCACTATAGGCGTTGATTTCATTGCCCCCGTGATAACCCTAAGCGCCTGGTTTTGCACCTTATCTAGCTCTTGTAATGTGGTGTTTGATGCTGGGCACCACGCAGCTGACCCATATTCCAGGTGTGGTCGTATGCCCTGCTGGTAAACTTTACTAAGTATTTTCCCGCTGGCTCCCCATGTGGTTCCACTTAGTTTTCTCAGGATGGCTAACTTCCTCCTGGCCTTTGTTGCTGCTTTGTTGATGTGCTGCTTCCATGTCAGCCTATCATCGAATGTAACTCCGAGATAGGTGGGTTGTTTATCTTCTCTCAGGAGCTCTTCGTTTATCTTGATGACACCAGCTTTTTGTTTGGAAGAGAGGGTGAAGAGCGTAGTGCTGCACTTATCTGTATTGATGCTGACACACCATCTATTTGCCCATGAGGTTAAGGCATCTATAGCTCTTTGTAGCAGTTTGGTGGCCACTGTTGCATGCTCATCTGTGCACCATATTACCAGGTCATCAGCGTACATTGCCACTTTCATTCCATGTGGTAGTGTCGTAATTTTTATCTGAGAGAGTTCTGATGGATATTGGTCCTTTAGAGTGTAGAATGATAGTGATGGCTCTGTGAGAATAAGGATTTAGGAAAGTGAGGTAGTAGATTCACAAGGGCTGGGGAAGAGTAAGGACAGTCTCTTATTACGCCAATATTTGTCTCTCAAAAACTATTCCTACCACTCTTCTGAACAAACAGTTGTTTGTCAGTTCCAGTCGCTCATGCGCACACACCGATTTGGTGATTCTGACGCACAACGTACATGAGTACACACTACGATAACAAAATATGGGAAATGTTTGGGTTTTGGGCCAGCCGACACCAATGCTAATAAAGTTTTTAATACTTTTATTATCATAAAATCAAGTTACAAGTAAGTATCAATGTACAGTCAGAAATCATGGGTTACAAAACACAAAATAACAGGGGGAGGGTTTCTGAGGAGAAGTATCCAATGCACCTTTTCCCGCTTGTATTTACTAACAGAAAAGACCCGGTCCCAAAGACGAGAAAGGGGGGGGGGGTGATGAGAGATAGGCAATTTAACCCAATGGTAAATTTATTACTCTGAGTCCTGGGGGTTACAGTAATAAGGGGTAAAGGAAAAGCTAGGGGTCATCAAATGTTTTCCTTTGATCAACCAATTTTCCCGGGAGGGGGGAATGCTCACAGTTAAATAATCCCGCTAGGAGAAATCCCGTACAATTAATACAGCACACCTTAATACTAGGTTGAACTAATTATAAGGGTAAAAAAGATTAAATCTCCTTTTTTCATTAAAAAAAAAAACACGCTTGGCTGGCCAGCACACAGTCACACACACACAGACTTACCAAATGGTGAATTCTGGCACTTCATAGGAAATACATAAAAAAAACAGCACTTAACCTTGGCTTAGGTAAAAAGTATTTTCTTCCGTGTACAGTCCCAGATTAGCCAGTTGTTGAAGTTAACAAAGTGTCCCGAAATCGCTGGACGTTGAAGTTTAACGGTACTGTTTGTTTATTAGATAAAGTTCCCAAAGAATGGCACAGGCACTTGGCTAGATGTGAGGAATGGTGTGGTGTCTAAGATTGGCACAGCTGGTGGAGATAACTTTCTTTTACAGTAATGTCACAAACTACAAAAAACATTGAGGTAAGTTCTTCAGGGGGTTGGTAAAATCCAATGATTATGCTTGACAGACAGTGTCAGGGAAATCTATGTTCTTCTTCACGAATAGAGCAGTGAGTAAAATATTGCTACTGTTTACTGTTCTTCTTCCAGTTTGATAACAACAAAAAAACGACTTTATGAATTGGGATTTTAAAATAGTCTTTGGGTTTGCTTTGTTTCTGTATACTTCAGATAGCTGAATCCCAACAGGATCGCCACAAAGATTAAATTTCAAATATGTTCATAAGTCACTGGAGTAATCGAACTGAGTCGGCAAGACTCTAGATATATATTATTGCTGCGAAATGGCTGCTTAAATGATGTTTCATTGCTGCTTAATTGCTGCTTAAAGGATGTTTCATTGCTGCTTAATTGCTGCTTAAATGTTGCTTAATTGCTGGGATGCGAGGTTCAAAAGATCATTCTGGATGCAATAGAAAAAACATGAAATACAATAAAATCATATTAAAATCTAACGCGCGATACATTTACAGTTTACCTATTTTCTGCACTCGCATCTTCAATTAATAAAGCAAGAGAGAAAAAAAAAACTCCCCGTGAGGTTAATAGTTGAAAGCACATCTATTTATACAGAACTAAACTGTATTAAAGTTATAATTCCCTTAAGCGGCTATTGTATTAGGAAATAAACTTATAGATGTAACATTTAGTTGGCACTAGAACTTTGAAGATGGGCTTATTTAATAAGGTTAAATTTACACCACAATCCAGTGAACTAAATATGAAATAACTAGACCACTGATCACTCGAAGCTAATGTATAAATTACCGTCTGCACAGAGAAAGAATTTCACTCCAATAGCCAACAATTTAGATGAAATCTAGCAGGAATTTTTAACTATTTGCTAGTGAATCTTAGAATTCTGTCAGAACGAATGATACGTTGCCCTTTTCAGATTCTGTATTTATCTATTAGAAAGGCAAGATAAATGGTACATGTGAAAATTTCGCGCCTCTTCAGTTCCCAGGGAAGTCGAAGTTATTTAGCCGCCATGCTAACCACGATGGCCCGACTGGCTTCCGATCTACGTTCGTTTCAGGCTGCTGGCACGAGCATGTGAAATTCCGGCGAGACTAGCCTCGTTCGCGGTGAGTTTCCTGATTCCTCAGATCGTATCCGCTATGCTGAGCGTTCCGTCTTTCGGGCAAGTCTGCCGGTGGCCACAGAAGTGTGAAGTCTGCAAGAAGCTTTCTTCTGACCGCTCGTGTCCGTCTTGCGAACGGTTCAGTGTTCGTACGGAGATGCTAAACTTCTGCTTCTCTGTTCTGGGGATCTTCTTGACTGCTTTGATCCTAGCCGCTACTCTTCGTTGATGAAAAGTTACAACAATACTGATGTTCAGGGATTCTAATGTTATGAAAAGCTAAAGTCCCTTTAATCATCCATCAAATCAGGGAAAATTCACTTGACAAACTAGACGTACGTCACAATCGTCCCCACTTTTAGACATGAAACCATTTTTCATGTTTCCTTCTTGACAATGGAGGTGACCTGATTGGTGACTTTAGGATGAGTGGTATCTTCAGTTTGCTCTACTTCCTCTGTAGACCAGTTTCTACTCAAGAAGTCAGCTCCGACATTCTGTTTTCCTGGAATATATTCCACTTTGAAGGAATAAGCGCTCAATAATAATGCCCAGCGCATAATCCTTGCGCTGAATTCCTTATTGGCACCAAGGAAAGCTAATGGAGCGTGGTCGGTTTGTACTGTGAAAGAAGTACCATACAGAAACTCATGATGGCGTCTGATGCCATGAATCAGAGCGAGACATTCTCTTTCAACGACAATGTAGTTGCGTTCAGCCTTGTTCAGTTTCCGACTGCCGTAAGCTATTGGGAATAGCATATTCGGGTCACTGTCCTCGGCTTGCAACAATGTTGATCCGATGCCCTGACCTGACGCGTCAACTCTCAGTACGAAAGGCTTCTTAAGGTCAGGTAACCTTAGGATGGGGTATGCCGACAACTGTCCTTTCAAAGTGCTGTATGCATGTTCGCACTTTTGATCCCACATGACCTTATCAGGACAACCTTTCTTGGTGAGGTCAGTCAGAGGTGCCGTAAGTCCGTTGAAGTTCTCGATGTATTTCTGATAATATGCACATAGTGATAGGAAGGAACGCACGTCTTTCTTCGTTCTGGGCCTTTTGGCTGCAGCATTTCTCCACGTTCTTCTGAACAGGCCAACTACAGCCGTGGGAAATAGTATGCCCCAAGAAGTCTAGCTTTTCGAACCCGATGAGACATTTGCTAGGTCTGGCTGTGAGACCAGTTTCCTGTAGTCTCATGAGGAGCATAGCAACCGTAGCAATATGTTCGTCGTAGGTTTCCGATGCAATTAATATGTCATCCATGAAATTATGGATGTGGGGACTTTGCAAAGGTTCTAACAGCTTCCTCATCATTCTGGTGAACACTCCTGGTGCGTTATGCAATCCGAACGGCATCACATTAAATGTGTAATGTCCTTCACTAGTGCTGAAAGCTAGCAAAGATTTAACTTCCTCCTTGACTGGTATTTGATAATAACCTTTACTGAGGTCAATCTTGGAGAAAATCGTTGCCTTGCTGAGCTTGGTGAACAACTCAGAAACAGTTTGGAGAGGTTCGGGCTGGAATTCAGTAACAGCGTTTAGCAGCCGGTAATCTATACACAGCCGAACTTCCGTATTGGGCTTCTGCAACAGCACTACACTGGAACTGTAAGGAGATGTAGACTCACTGATAATTCCTGCCTGACGCAGCTTGTCTATTTCTCCGCGAAGTGCATCAGCTTTAGCGTACGGGATGGGGTAAACTCTGGTTCGAACAGGGGTCTCATTTGTTAGTTTCATATCAAATTCGATGAGATTTGTTCGACCAGGTACATCCGTTAAGACTGCACTGTACTGTTTTAGTAGCGCCCTGGTTTCTGTTTGTTGTTCTGGTGAGAGATTGTCGCATGTTTAGCGCGGGCTTTCGTAAGGTTGGTAGTAGCTAGATCCCATCCTAGCTTTAGCCTTTCCTTGAGCTCAGATACATACTTGCTTGCAGATACGACTGTCTCGTCAGCCTTTTGGTCTGTCAGGGACCGAAGTAAGGCTTCTAGTGGCCCCTTAATAGGTCTGCCAAATAAAAGTGTAGCTGGCGCGAATCCCGTAGACGCTTGGGGAACCTCTCGGTAGGCGAATAAGGCAGCCGATATATATAGGTCCCAGTCTTCCGGTTTCTCCTGACCCAGCTTACGTAACATGGTGGTGAGGGTGCCGTTAAAACATTCCACGAGCCCATTTCCGGCCGGATGGTAGGGACTTGTGTGGATATGTTTGGCCCTCAAGATCTTAAAGATCTCCTCCATTAACAGGCTACGGAATTGGGATCCATTGTCCGTCAAAACTTGTTGAGGGAATCCCAACCGTGTAAAAATTTGCACGAGGGCTTCTGCGACATGCTTGGAATCTGTGCATGTTAGCGGTATAGCTTCGGCCCACATTGTGCAAGTGTCGACTAAAGTCAGGATGAACCTGTGCTTTCTTTTGGTCCTTTCCAGGGGTCCAATGATGTCGACAGCAACCCGTTCAAATGGAGTACCCACTATTGGCATTTGCCCCATAGGTACTGGGGGTGTCAAGTGCTTGGGTGCTACCCGTTGGCACTGGGCGCAGGATTTCACGTACCTGATAATGTCAGAGTTCATTCCTGGCCACCAATAGTGGTTTTTTATTCGCTGAATAGTGGCGTTTTGTCCCATATGTCCGCTAAAGGGAAGAGAGTGCCCCATTTCTAAGATCTGACTTATGTACTGCGTCGGTACTAGGAGCTGGTTATTCCCCGTGTCTGGGTTGCCCGTTCTACGATACAATACGCCGTTCTTAGAAAAGATGTCTCCGTTGTGTCTGGGGTCCTTAGCCATGGGCAGTTTTCTAAAGCAGGGCTCCAGAGTAGGGTCCTTTTGTTGCGCCTCCTTCAGTTCGTTCGGCAACAAATTTGGCGCAGGCTCCCTCTCCTTCTTGGCTTGCTCTCTTGTGGTTACTGCTGCCACAATCGGCTCCTTTGGTCTCCCAATAAACACATATCTACATCCCAGGATAACTGGGTAGATAGGATCATCCATAATGGCCGCTTTAATAACTCCTCTGACAAAGTCAGAGTGTATTTCTACCAGTGCGATAGGAAGACCAACGGGCTGATCACCCGTTTGCCAGTCACTTCGATTACGGAAACAACAGCAAATGGATTGATTTGCCGTTGCCCTAAAGACGCCAATAGGCGTGATGGGAAACAATGACAAAGAAAACCTATCTGCTGTTGCCCTAAGACGCCACTAGGCGTAATGGCCACTGACTGCTTTGACGGTCGGTGGCTAAGGATGGAAGAAGAAGAAGAAGAAGAAGAAGCGATAGGAAGCGTCCTGGGTGCATCACTCCTGAAAACTCCACTAAGTTTGACGGTTTCCTCTGTCTCCTGACCTGGTTTGACTAGGTGTCTGGCGACAATACAACTAAAGCTTAGTCCAGTGTCAAAGAGACAAGTAGTTGAGGTACCATTCAAAATTACAGTTCCTCGAGTTGAGGGTCGGTCCCCCTCAGGTTTAGAATCACTGACATTGACTCTACCTTTCGAGGCTGTATGCAAACATCCGACGCGGTTTGAACCGGTTTGTTTGCCCTGATCAGACGTTCCTGGTGTAAGGGTCTTCCCTTTTCCTTGACCTTGGTGGCCGCGCTGCCACTTAGGCTTGGTGGGTTGATCAGAATTGTTGTTGGGGGGGGGTATCGGGTTTTGTAGAATTTCGATTTTTCCTGGGGAGGTCTCTGGGTATTATTTTCTCGTTGGTTATAGTTCTGAGAGGAATTAGAGGAATAGGATGACTGCTCTAGATTTTGTTTACGAGATGGCTCATCTGTGGGTTTACGTTTAGTGCTGGGAAGTTCGGCCATTGCATTGGTATAGCGTTCTGCCTTATTGAGTATGTCCTCAAGCCTGACTGCGCCCTGTTCAGCCAAAAATCTACGGGTTTCGTTTGACAAAGTTGACTTTATCTGTTCCACAAGAACAAGTTCAAGTAGTCCCTCATATGTAAGAGGTAGGTCAGATAATTCAATGCACTTTGTCAAATAGCCCGTGAGACGTGAAGAGAACTGCGGGAATGTTTCCGTGCTCTCTTTCCGGCTGTTTCTGAACATTTGCAGAAATTTTCGGGCGGTCATCTCAAACCGTTCTAGCAAGGCCTTCTTTAGCATGTCGTAATCATGTTGGTTCGGTCCCAGCTTTGTGTATACGTCATAAGCATTAGCTTTTAGTGACGTTGAGAGCTTAAGTGCCCAGCGGGAACTCTCTAACCCATACAGATTTGCGAGCCTTTCGAATTTTTCTAGGTAGCTGTCAATTTTTTCATTGGGGATAGGAAAAGATTCTAAAGCAAAAGACATCGCCGTTAATTGGGCAGACTGAGTGCTGGAGAGATCCATTGACTGGGACTGGGGCGAAGACGGCTCTCCGTTATTAGAAGTAGAGGCGCCCCGACTCTCTAAAGCCTTAAGCGCCAGTTCATGTTGTCTTCCCGCTCCCTTTCTCTCTCTCTCTCTCTACGGGCTTCAATTTCTGCCTCAATTTTCTTGTTTTCTGCCTCAATTTTCTTCTGCTCAAATAAACGCTCCTCCGCTTCTTTCTTTTCTGCTCTTTCTTGAGCATCTTTCCTCTCTGCTCTCTCTCTCTTGTGCTTCCTTCCTTTCCGCGTCATACCTTTCAAGTTCCTGGTTGACAAACAAGTTAGCGGCTTCTCCTTCTAAACCTGATTCTTTCGCCTCCAGCCTTAGTATGGATCTCATCTGAATCCTCTCTGACATGATTAAAGAACTGGATGCTACTACTATTAGAGAATAGCAAGAAAGAACAAGAAGGGGGAAAAACTCAAACTCGCTACGAGAAAAAAAAACACAAAGTATAAATTTACTTGTGTCACCTCCTACCTTAAATGTGTTAACTTATCGCTGCTGTTTTCTGGCAATTAAGGCTCTAAACGCAAGCGACTAATGCCACTAAAATGGTAAGTTACACTGGAAAAAATTTTACTTTTACTAAAAGTAGAGAAAATGTTTTATTAAAACAATTAAATAAAAAAAAATTTCCTGAAATTTTAATTCTCCACTACAAAAAACTCCCCCTGAGTCAATTATATGAGAAGAGACGATGTTAACTAGACTTAAAAAGTCAGAACAAGGCGTCTTTAGCTAAGCTCAACTCTTTTTAACTTCAAAAACCTTTAGTGACTGTAAAACCAATCACGCCATCCCAGCAATTATATAATAAAATTTCAATTTTCTCTGCCAGAGAATACAAAGGTGACAAATATTTTAATCACTAACTTCTTGCTCCTGTGGAAAGAACAAACCTGTAATACTTATTGTGTGGTCGGCCCAAAATACTAAAAGGCTTTGTCTAGGGGAAGTAATTACTTTTTTTTTGGATTATACCCTACTTCACAAAGACAATCAACCACACTCTATTTACACTAGGCTCAGAATCCGGGACGAGCTAACCATTTATTTGTCGTAATTTTTATCTGAGAGAGTTCTGATGGATATTGGTCCTTTAGAGTGTAGAATGATAGTGATGGCTCTGTGAGAATAAGGATTTAGGAAAGTGAGGTAGTAGATTCACAAGGGCTGGGGAAGAGTAAGGACAGTCTCTTATTACGCCAATATTTGTCTCTCAAAAACTATTCCTACCACTCTTCTGAACAAACAGTTGTTTGTCAGTTCCAGTCGCTCATGCGCACACACCGATTTGGTGATTCTGACGCACAACGTACATGAATACATGTAGTGGATTTGATGGTACTGTATGGTTGTGATATTACCTAGTGTGATGCATGAGGTCAGCTGTGAAGGCTCCTGAGATAAATGTAGCTGTGAATTTACAGAAGGCCCTTCTTGCTACCACTTACGACCTCACACATATCTTTTTTACTAATGAATGTGGCTACGTTAAAAAATCTAGGGTACTGATATGGAATGTGTTGTGGTAGATTACATACACACACACACAGATATTTAATAAGTCTAATAATATTACTAAAATTTATAACACACTGAACTAACTCAAGCTGTTTAAAATTTTGATATTAAATTTTCTTTAAGTTTATTTGTTCTGAACCAAGGTTTTATTTTGGTCAGAACATATGAAAGATTTTGAAATTATGAATGAAATGCATGAATATATGGCACAATAAATGAAAGGTGTGTACATATGTATTTTACAAGACTAGTTAATATTACTACTGTTTATATTTGTAATTTATCTGGGAGAACGATTAATGGATGTGCTGTTGGGGTGGCTTCATCACTCCCAGTCTATGACTACCAAACATTGTCCATTTACTGATGGGAGGAATACAAGTTTATTTCCCAACATGGTATGTTCTAGTTGATGGGAATATAGTTGGTGTGTTAATTAGAAAATAAGTTGGTGAATGTCCAGCAGGCCAGACGCTCACGTATCTTGACTGAGTAGTTCTGGTGCTGGAATCTGGTGGCCCCACCTCTCCGTGCTTGGGGGCAATATAGGCTGCTCTGCCAAAATACTAGACTGCACGGGTCCACACTTGTATTTTACAACACAGCATTTGACACCACTTTGGTGCCAAATAAAAAACTCACTGTTCTGAAATAAAAGTATTGGGTCATGTGTCAGAACTCTACCTCCTGAGCCACTTCTACACACAACACTACACAACAACACCACATAGACGGGGTCAGATCTCTCTGACCATACAGCACATCTTACCAAGTTGGTTTCACATAGTATAAGTTCCCCAAGACTACATATTCTGAAATATGTTCATTAGCTTCCTGCCATTGAATAGGATAGGTGATATGTTCCACTGATCTCAACACTTGATCCGCCCTTCATAATCCTTGCTGGCGTTTATGTATTTTGTTTGTCTCTAGACCCTGAACTGGGGCTGGGGATCTAGAGCGAATCCTTACTTGTTGTAAGGGATAGATTTTGATATGGCAGTATCAAATCACTCGAAACATTAAACAATATTAAAATATACAAAGAAATACTTTCAGTCTTACCAGAATTATGAATAGAGAACACAGTTATATGCTAGCAAAACTCAGCTGAGCTGCTGGCTCTAGTATGGCGTCCCTCTAAATATTGCAATTAGCTTCTGGGAATTACACCACTGAAGAATTACTGTGTCTACTACTGGACAATTTATGATGAATGGCAAAAATGCGCGTCTGAGCGCCGATAATATGTTTATCTGTGGCCAATCACCGCCTTTCCCCCTTTTCAAATTCAAACCTCCTACCAAAAGTCAATTCAGTCATACCTCAGTCAAGTATGTATTATTGTCTGTTGGTCCGTCTGTCTCTACTTGCGTTTTTTACAAAAACACACTTGTTTATACATGCATTTCCTACACGAATCTGCCTCTAGAGTTATTTTTAGCCACAACTTTCCACTAATTCCCCCTCTCTTTCATTCTAACTAGATTTTAGCACTTGAGTCTCAAGGCCGCAATTTTTTGAAAATTAGTGACATTTTTTTGTTTCAATGCAGTCGCTCGCTGATATGAACAACACAGTCTTTTGTCAATATCTTCATTATTATCTATCCGTCTGTATAAATGAAAGCATATTATTTCTCTGCTCAAGATGGGCCATCAGGCCAGCTAGGTTTTATATTCCTAACATTATTATTAAGAAAAAGTTACTTTTCAAGGTTAGTTGTTTTTTTTTTAAATATGTTCGAGCATC
This sequence comes from Oreohelix idahoensis, assembly GCA_024509875.1. NCBI lineage: Eukaryota > Metazoa > Mollusca > Gastropoda > Stylommatophora > Oreohelicidae > Oreohelix > Oreohelix idahoensis. The sequence goes on along the minus strand of JAMPIV010022499.1, from coordinate 212,992 downwards.
TTCTGTAATGCGTTTGCCGCTGAATTCAAATAAAAGGACTAAGTATCGCAAAAGCGTCCAAGAAATGACTGTTGCGTATAATAGCTAAGGTCCCTTTTGTCCATTTCTTTACCTTGTGTCAACTTGGGGACGTGAATTTTTTTTCCTTTCCCCACCAATTGCGTCTTTTTAGCCTTGCTAGTTTCAAGCACGTGTTCAGTCATATTTTTTTCTTTGTGATCTCCGTTCTCATCCCGTCTACAAGGGTAAACGTTTTGCCTTCACGTCTAACAAGTTAGTTTCCATGGCGGGTAGTGACCCGCGGCATGGGCGATCATGTCTTCTAGTAGCTTACGCATTATTTTTATCCCTACATTTTATCTTTGGAGATATTTTAACGTTGTATCACGGTTAATTTTATCACACATCTCCCCACTTGAAAACATGCCTACGGCAAGTTCCAAAACCAGTGATACACATAGATAAAATTACTCCTCACGCCTGCCACTACTCTAATTTTGATCACAGGGGTGCCGACTGAGGAAATCTGCACCGACATTCAATTTGCCTGGGATATATTGGATACTAAACTGATAAGGTTGAAGCAATAAAGACCACCTCAGCAATCTTGCGTTTTCATGCTTAGCCTGAGATAAGAATACGAGGGGCTGATGATCCGTCTGGACCACAAAAGTCCTACCATACAGATAGATTTGAAACTTCTTTATTGCCCAGATTAACGCTAAACATTCTTTTTCGCTTGTGGAATATCCTTGTTCCGCCTTATTCAATTTGCGGCTTGCATAAGCGACTGGTTTCAGTTCCCCATCAGGTGAAGATGATCTTTGCAACAAAGCCGCCCCGAGTCCTACATTACTTGCATCGGTTCTTAAGACAAAGTCCTGTGTCAAATCAGGCAGTTTGAGAATAGGCTTGCTAGTGAGTTTTTCCTTTAACTCTTGGAACGCTAATTCACATTGTGCAGTCCAAATAATTTTATCTGGAAGTCCCTTGCGAGTCAGATCAGTCAGAGGAGCACAAATAGAGTTAAAATCTTTGATGTATTTTTGATAAAATCCGCATAACGACACGAATGATCGCACGTCCTTTTTTGTTTGTGGTCTAGGTGCTCTCTGCAGTTTTTCCAAGTTCTTGGGATCAGGGGTCATGTTACCCTGATATACAGTGTGTCCCAAGAATTCCAACTCTTTGCATCCAATACAACATTTTGTTGGCCTAGCAGTTAAGTTCGCCTCCCTAAGCCTATTAAGTAACATTTTTAGAGCTTCAATGTGTTCTTCAAATGTCTCTGTGGCGACGAGAATATCATCCATGAAATTCGTGATACATGGGTTATTCAGGGGATTCAACAATTTGCGCATCATCCTTGAAAATACACTCGGAGCATTTTTCAGTCCGAATGGTAGCATGTTGAATTCATAATGTCCATCCGAAGTGCTAAAAGCCAAATAAGGTCTCACTTCAGGCTTCACTGGAATCTGGTAATAGCCTTTACTAAGATCCACCTTTGAAAAGTATTTTGCCTTGTTCAATCTGGCAAATAACTGTTTTGTGTCTGGTAATGGATCCACTTGTCCTTCTGTGACAGCATTCAGTTTCCTGTAATCTATGCACAGTCTGTGTTCCCCAGACGGTTTTCTCAACAAAACGACACTAGAGCTAAAAGATGATTCACTGTGTGAAATAATCCCCTCCTTCAACAAATAATCTATTTCTTCCTTCAATGCCTTCTCCTTCGCGAACGGAATAGAATAGGCTCTCATACAGATTGGGTTTGAGTCTACCAGTTTCATGTCATACTGTAGCAAATTTGTATGGCCTGGTTTATCTGTTAATACATCTGTATGTTCCTCCAGAACCTGTTGAACTCTCTCCCTCTGGTTTTTAGTCAGGTGCTTACTGACTTTTACCTGTGCTGCTGTTTCACAAGGATGTAATGGGTATTCATGTGAGGTGAGTGGTTCCTTTTGCATTTGAGTTGCGATAGCCAAGGTCAGTAAGGGGGTGCTTTCCTGGAGTGGTCTGTCCAGATACTTCTTTAACAGGTTTACATGATAAACTTTCTCCTTCCCCTTTTTGTCAATTTTATAGTTTGTTCTAGACACCTTCTCTAGAACCGTATATGGACCTTGCCATCCAATTTGTAATTTATTCTGGCTTCCGGGTAGTAGAAGCAGCACCTTCTCTCCCACAGCTAGTTCTCTGTCCTTTGCCTTCCTATTAAAATATGCTGCATGTTTCTTCCTGGCTTGTTTCAAATTATCATTTGCCAGTTTCCATCCAGCTTTCAAACGAGTGGTCAGTTCGTTCACGTATTGATAAGATGAGGTAACAGTCTCTTCCGCCTTCTCATCTGTCCAGGTCCTTAATAGTGCTTCTAATGAACCTTTTATTGGCCTCCCAAATAGCAGAGTTGCGGGAGCCATCCCGGTTGAACTATGTGGTACCTCCCGATACGCAAACAATGCGGCGGGCAGGAATTGATCCCACAGATCCGGTTTTTCGTGTGCCAGCTTTCTCAGGATAGAAATGAGAGTCCCATTGAACCTCTCTACCTGGCCGTTCCCTTGTGGATGGTACGGACTACAATGAAAGTGTCTGGCTTGAAATAGCTTAAAAACTTCTTCCGTTAGTTTCCCCTTGAACTGAGAGCCATTATCCGTCAAGATTTGATGCGGGAATCCTAATCGGGTAAATATTGTAAGCAGTGCCTCTGCTACATGTTTTGAATCAATTGATGGCAGGGCTACCGCCTCTCCCCACATAGAACAAGTGTCCACCAGAGTAAGGATGTAACTGTTCCTCCTCTTGGTCCGAGTGAGAGGTCCTACAATATCCACTGCAACCCTCTCAAAAGGTGTTCCCACTATGGGCATTTCCCCTAGAGTTGCAGGAGCAGTCCAGTGCTTTGGAGCTACCCTTTGACATTCTGGACAGGATTTGACATATCTTTTTATATCCTCCGTTATCCCTGGCCAGAAGTAATGACAAGCTATACGCTGTCCTGTGGCGCTGATCCCCATGTGACCACTGAAGGGAATCGCATGCCCGAGTTCCATCACTTTATCCCTATATGAAGTGGGAAGAACCAGCTGGTTGTGACCATTTGTTCCAGTTCCGGCCTTCCTGTATAATAGTTTGTTCTTCATAAAATATTCCTCCTTGCTCGGAGGTGTGTGGCATTTGGGCAATTTTTTAAAACATGGCTTGAGTGTCCTATCCTCAGCCTGCGCCTTCCTCATCTCCTCTGGATGAGCATTTATAGGTTCAACTTCTTCCTCCTTCTTCTGTGATCTGGTCTGCACTGTCGCCATGATCACAGGTCTCTCGGGATTCCCCAAGAAGACGTATCTACACCCCAATATCAGAGGGTAGATTGGTTCATCTATCACTGCTGCTCTGATTTCTCCTTCCACATAGCGAGTTTTCACCGTTATCCTTGCGATGGGAAGTGTCATGAGTGGTATGTCCTTAGTCGCCCCTTGTATTTCCACTGTTTCTGTGGTATACTGACTTGGGTCCACTAGGCTAGACTTCACAACTGAATCATAATCCAAACCTGTATCATAAAGGCACCTTATGGTGACCCCATTACAAATAACATCCTCACAAACTGGGGGGTGATAAGGTTCCTGCTGTCCATTAGGATTAACCTTTAATCTTTGAGTCCCCGACTTCATTGCAGCAATGTTTGAAGGTTTCCTTCTACAAAATTCGGTGTTATGGTTATCTTTCTTGCACCATTTACACCATCTTTTTCCTTGGTTAAACGGTTTTCTTTCATTGGATTTTTGGTCATTGAACTGTGAGTTTCTGTCTCGATAGTCATTTCTTGGCCGTTCAAAGTTTGTCCTACCTTTATTACCCTGTTCTCTATTATCAAATTTATTAAATGGCTGTGGAGCTTTAAAAATTTCTATGTGCTTCTTTTTAGAGCCACTTACCTCTGCCTGGGCTGCCTGATACCTCTCAGCGACATTTAAAACCTCCCCCAACTTCTCTGCACCTTGTTCCATGAGAAATTTTCTCATGTCTGGAGCCATGGACTCTCTCAATTGCTCTATCATGATCATCTCTTTAAGATCTTGGGTCTTCCCCAGAGCAGTCCATTTCTCCAAATAGGTTTCCAGTCTGGCAGAGAATTGGTGGTATGTCTCCCCAGACAACAGTTTGGCATTTCTAAATTTCTTACGATAAAATTCACCATTTTTTTCGTACCTTAATAACAAAGCCTGCTTTAACATGTCATAATTGTCTTGGTCTTCTCTGTTCATTTTTGCGAAGACTTCATAAGAAGTACCTCTCAGTCCCTGTGATAACTTTAAACTCCACCTCTCTCTCTCTAACCCATATGTAGTAGCTAATAACTCAAAACGTCCGAGGTACCCCTCTATGTCATCGTCTTTTTCAACAAAATGGTCTAAATGAAACCCCATAGCTGATGTTGAGGCTCCCAGACTGGGCGTAGCATCTGAGGCAAAAGGGCTGGCACCATTTTCAGGAGCCTGGCCTTGTAATTCCAGCTCCCTTAGTCGTAATTCGTGCTCCCTTTGCAACCTTCTATCTTCTGCCTCCCTTTCGGCAGTCAATCTTTTTTCTTCTGCTTCCCTTTGCTGTCGTTTTTCTTCTGCCTCTAATGCTTTAGCCTCCTTGTCAGCCTCAATCTGCAGCTTCCTAAGTTCTCTATCAGCCTCAGTTTGTAACCTCTTCTCTTCAGCTACCTTCCTATCTTCCCTTTTAATATACTTATCACATTCAGCCGTTACATATTGAATTAAAACCTGACCATCCATTCCCATATCCCTCGCCGTTAGCACAGCAGCTGATCTGAACTTAGCTAGCTCCACCATCACACAAAATACAATGATCAAGGTAAAATTTCCAACCACTAAAGTAATTCTAATTACTATAGTCTAAAGTAATTCTAATTAGCCAGTTAACTAATTAATTACCACTGGCTGTGAAGATTCACCAACTTTTAATTTCACTTTTAATTTTAAGGGACACTTTTAATTTTTACAATGTGTTCCCCTAATTTAATTCTCCCACCAGGAGATCCTAATATTACTGATAAGCTAATTATCCCTGGACAAGACCCCAATATATGTAGTGGATTTGATGGTACTGTATGGTTGTGATATTACCTAGTGTGATGCATGAGGTCAGCTGTGAAGGCTCCTGAGATAAATGTAGCTGTGAATTTACAGAAGGCCCTTCTTGCTACCACTTACGACCTCACACATATCTTTTTTACTAATGAATGTGGCTACGTTAAAAATCTAGGGTACTGATATGTAATGTGTTGTGGTAGATTACATACACACACACACAGATATTTAATAAGTCTAATAATATTAATAAAATTTATAACACACTGAACTAACTCAAGCTGTTTAAAATTTTGATATTAAATTTTCTTTAAGTTTATTTGTTCTGAACCAAGGTTTTATTTTGGTCAGAACATATGAAAGGTTTTGAAATTATGAATGAAATGCATGAATATATGGCATAATAAATGAAAGGTGTGTACATATGTATTTTACAAGACTAGTTAATATTACTACTGTTTATATTTGTAATTTATCTGGGAGAACGATTAATGGATGTGCTGTTGGGGTGGCTTCATCACTCCCAGTCTATGACTACCAAACATTGTCCATTTACTGATGGGAGGAATACAAGTTTATTTCCCAACATGGTATGTTCTAGTTGATGGGAATATAGTTGGTGTGTTAGTTAGAAAATAAGTTGGTGAATGTCCAGCAGGCCAGACGCTCACGTATCTTGACTGAGTAGTTCTGGTGCTGGAATCTGGTGGCCCCACCTCTCCGTGCTTGGGGGCAATATAGGCTGCTCTGCCAAAATACTAGACTGCACGGGTCCACACTTGTATTTTACAACACAGCATTTGACACCACTTTGGTGCCAAATAAAAAACTCACAGTTCTGAAATAAAAGTATTGGGTCATGTGTCAGAACTCTACCTCCTGAGCCACTTCTACACACAACACTACACAACAACACCACATAGACGGGGTCAGATCTCTCTGACCATACAGCACATCTTACCAAGTTGGTTTCACATAGTATAAGTTCCCCAAGACTACATATTCTGAAATATGTTCATTAGCTTCCTGCCATTGAATAGGATAGGTGATATGTTCCACTGATCTCAACACTTGATCCGCCCTTCATAATCCTTGCTGGCGTTTATGTATTTTGTTTGTCTCTAGACCCTGAACTGGGGCTGGGGATCTAGAGCGAATCCTTACTTGTTGTAAGGGATAGATTTTGATATGGCAGTATCAAATCACTCGAAACATTAAACAATATTAAAATATACAAAGAAATACTTTCAGTCTTACCAGAATTATGAATAGAGAACACAGTTATATGCTAGCAAAACTCAGCTGAGCTGCTGGCTCTAGTATGGCGTCCCTCTAAATATTGCAATTAGCTTCTGGGAATTACACCACTGAAGAATTACTGTGTCTACTACTGGACAATTTATGATGAATGGCAAAAATGCGCGTCTGAGCGCCGATAATATGTTTATCTGTGGCCAATCACCGCCTTTCCCCCTTTTCAAATTCAAACCTCCTACCAAAAGTCAATTCAGTCATACCTCAGTCAAGTATGTATTATTGTCTGTTGGTCCGTCTGTCTCTACTTGCGTTTTTTACAAAAACACACTTGTTTATACATGCATTTCCTACACGAATCTGCCTCTAGAGTTATTTTTAGCCACAACTTTCCACTAATTCCCCCTCTCTTTCATTCTAACTAGATTTTAGCACTTGAGTCTCAAGGCCGCAATTTTTTGAAAATTAGTGACATTTTTTTTGTTTCAATGCAGTCGCTCGCTGATATGAACAACACAGTCTTTTGTCAATATCTTCATTATTATCTATCCGTCTGTATAAATGAAAGCATATTATTTCTCTGCTCAAGATGGGCGATCAGGCCAGCTAGGTTTTATATTCCTAACATTATTATTAAGAAAAAGTTACTTTTCAAGGTTAGTTGTTTTTTTTTGAAATATGTTCGAGCATCTTCTGTAATGCGTTTGCCGCTGAATTCAAATAAAAAGGCTAAGTATCGTAAAAGCGTCCAAGAAATGACTGTTGCGTATAATAGCTAAGGTCCCTTTTGTCCATTTCTTTACCTCGTGTCAACTTGGGGACGTGAATTTTTTTTCCTTTCCCCACCAATTGCGTCTTTTTAGCCTTGCTAGTTTCAAGCACGTGTTCAGTCATATTTTTCTTTTTGATCTCCGTTCTCATCCCGTCTACAAGGGTAAACGTTTTGCCTTCACGTCTAACAAGTTAGTTTCCATGGCGGGTAGTGACCCGCGGCATGGGCGATCATGTCTTTTAGTAGCTTACGCATTATTTTTATCCCTACATTTTACCTTTGGAGATATTTTAACGTTGTATCACGGTTAATTTTATCACAATACACACTACGATAACAAAATATGGGAAATGTTTGGGTTTTGGGCCAGCCGACACCAATGTTAACAAAGTTTTTAATACTTTTATTATCATAAAATCAAGTTACAAGTAAGTATCAATGTACAGTCAGAAATCATGGGTTACAAAACACAAAATAACAGGGGGGAGGGTTTCTGAGGAGAAGTATCCAATGCACCTTTTCCCGCTTGTATTTACTAACAGAAAAGACCCGGTCCCAAAGACGAGAAAAGGGGGGGGGGTGGTGATGAGAGATAGGCAATTTAACCCAATGGTAAATTTATTACTCTGAGTCCTGGGGGTTACAGTAATAAGGGGTAAAGGAAAAGCTAGGGGTCATCAAATGTTTTCCTTTGATCAACCAATTTTCCCGGGAGGGGGGAATGCTCACAGTTAAATAATCCCGCTAGGAGAAATCCCGTACAATTAATACAGTACACCTTAATACTAGGTTGAACTAATTATAAGGGTAAAAAAGATTAAATCTCCTTTTTTCATTAAAAAAAAAACACGCTTGGCTGGCCAGCACACAGTCACACACACACAGACTTACCAAATGGTGAATTCTGGCACTTCATAGGAAATACATAAAAAAAACAGCACTTAACCTTGGCTTAGGTAAAAAGTATTTTCTTCCGTGTACAGTCCCAGATTAGCCAGTTGTTGAAGTTAACAAAGTGTCCCGAAATCGCTGGACGTTGAAGTTTAACGGTACTGTTTGTTTATTAAATAAAGTTCCTAAAGAATGGCACAGGCACTTGGCTAGATGTGAGGAATGGTGTGGTGTCTAAGATTGGCACAGCTGGTGGAGATAACTTTCTTTTACAGTAATGTCACAAACTACAAAAAACATTGAGGTAAGTTCTTCAGGGGGTTGGTAAAATCCAATGATTATGCTTGACAGACAGTGTCAGGGAAATCTATGTTCTTCTTCACGAATAGAGCAGTGAGTAAAATATTGCTACTGTTTACTGTTCTTCTTCCAGTTTGATAACAACAAAAAAACGACTTTATGAATTGGGATTTTAAAATAGTCTTTGGGTTTGCTTTGTTTCTGTATACTTCAGATTGCTGAATCCCAACAGGATCGCCACAAAGATTAAATTTCAAATATGTTCATAAGTCACTGGAGTAATCGAACTGAGTCGGCAAGACTCTAGATATATATTATTGCTGCGAAATGGCTGCTTAAATGATGTTTCATTGCTGCTTAATTGCTGCTTAAAGGATGTTTCATTGCTGCTTAATTGCTGCTTAAATGCTGCTTAATTGCTGGGATGCGAGGTTCAAAAGATCATTCTGGATGCAATAGAAAAACATGAAATACAATAAAATCATATTAAAATCTAACGCGCGATACATTTACAGTTTACCTATTTTCTGCACTCGCATCTTCAATTAATAAAGCAAGAGAGAAAAAAAAACTCCCCGTGAGGTTAATAGTTGAACGCACATCTATTTATACAGAACTAAACTGTATTAAAGTTATAATTCCCTTAAGCGGCTATTGTATTAGGAAATAAACTTATAGATGTAACATTTAGTTGGCACTAGAACTTTGAAGATGGGCTTATTTAATAAGGTTAAATTTACACCACAATCCAGTGAACTAAATATGAAATAACTAGACCACTGATCACTCGAAGCAAATGTATAAATTACCGTCTGCACAGAGAAAGAATTTCACTCCAATAGCCAACAATTTAGATGAAATCTAGCAGGAATTTTTAACTATTTGCTAGTGAATCTTAGAATTCTGTCAGAACGAATGATACGTTGCCCTTTTCAGATTCTGTATTTATCTATTAGAAAGGCAAGATAAATGGTACATGTGAAAATTTCGCGCCTCTTCAGTTCCCAGGGAAGTCGAAGTTATTTAGCCGCCATGCTAACCACGATGGCCCGACTGGCTTCCGATCTACGTTCGTTTCAGGCTGCTCGCACGAGCATGTGAAATTCCGGCGAGACTAGCCTCGTTCGCGGTGAGTTTCCTGATTCCTCAGATCGTATCCGCTACGCTGAGCGTTCCATCTTTCGGGCAAGTCTGCCGGTGGCCACAGAAGTGTGAAGTCTGCAAGAAGCTTTCTTCTGACCGCTCGTGTCCGTCTTGCAAACGGTTCAGCGTTCGTACGGAGATGCTAAACTTCTGCTTCTCTGTTCTGTGGATCTTCTTGACTGCTTTGATCCTAGCCGCTACTCTTCGTTGATGAAAAGTTACAACAATACTGATGTTCAGGGATTCTAATGTTATGAAAAGCTAAAGTCCCTTTAATCATCCATCAAATCAGGGAAAATTCACTTGACAAACTAGACGTACGTCACAGGTAGTTCAGCAACCAGGTCGTTGATGTAGACTAGGAAAAGTGTGGGGGACAGAACCCCTCCCTGGGGGACGCCATGACGCAGTAGAATTTTCTTACTCTTGAGGCCATCTAGTTGTACTCGGGCTCTTCTGTTATGCAGGTATGCTTTCACCCATTTGTACATCTTACCATTCACTCTACAATTTCTCAGTTTCTTCAGAAGCCCTTCTTTCCAAACCTTGTCAAATGCTTTCCTTAGATCTATCCATGCTGCTAGTACCAGTTTCTTATCTTGGAACGCATCCTCAATCTCTTAGGAAAGGTAAGTTGCCTGATCTTCGGTGGAATAACACTGCCTAAAGCCCGCCTGCTGTGGTACAAGAAGGTTTTCACTTTCAAGGTACCACTGTAGCCTGAGGTTGATGATACGTTCCATTGTTTTGCAGAGGCAGCTTGTAAGGCTGATTGGTCTGTAGCTGGAGGCAGTGGAACTGTCTTTTCCTGGTTTTAGGAGTGGTATCATGATTGCTTCCCTCAAGGTCTGTGGAACTCTGCCTGAGTTCCAACAGATATTGAAGATCTGCAGCAGCGCTGTTTTTGCTGCGGTTCCCACGTTCTTAATCATTTCATTGGACACTCCATCAACTCCTGGCGACTTTCTCATTTTCAATTTGGATATTGCAAGCTCCAGTTCTCTGAATGTGATTGGTGCCTCCATAACTTCAGGTATGGTTCCATCTCGTCCTGCGTATTGTTGTTTCTCACGAGTCTCCTGTTGCTTCTCTGGGCTAACTTCGATGTTGTTGTCTTTAGCAAAGGAGTCTGCAAAGTGATCAGCTGCCTGTTTTCCCATGAGGATGTTTCCATCTTTGTACAGAGAAATCCTTGAGTTTCTCTCTGTACCTTCATCGTTAAGTTGTTTTACCAGCTTCCACAGTTTCCTCGTATCTCTTTCGAAGTTCAAGGACTCTGTTTTCTCCTTCCAGCTTCTTCGCCTGGCCTGCAACTTGGCCCTTTGAAATTTGGCCTTTGCTTGCCGGTAGTTATTGTGGTGTTCTTGGCATGGACTGGTCTCTGCCTGCTTTCGAGATGTTCCCACTTCGTTGTGCAGCTGCTCTAGTTCATTATTCCAATATGGTTTGTAGTACTTACGAGCCCCTCTAGGTATTGTTTCACGAGCAGCCTGTAATATGCATCTGCTGAATTCATCGACTAGCTTATTGATGTCTTTGTCTACAGTCAGATCTCTAGCCAGTATACTAGTACGGTGCTGGTACATTGTCCAGTCTGCCTTCTTGTAGTTCCACCTAGAGAGAGTGCTGCTCTCCTTGACAAGTTCATTTTCCACAATTAGGAAGACTGGCCGGTGGTCGCTGCCTCCAAGTTGTTTCCCTACAACGCGTGTGGTGTTCCACTCCAGGCTGGGTGAGTGGAATGCCAGGTCTGGTGTAGAGGTGGTGTGCCATGATCTCGAGTAGAAGGTTGATGGGTCGATTGGCTGGTTAATCAGGATAAGCCCATTGTCATCCTGCCAGTTTTCAAGCTCCTCACCTCTCCTGTCCATGTGATCATAGCCCCAGCTCTGTGAGTGGCTGTTGAAGTCTCCGCATACAATCAGTCTTTCTTTTGCTGGGATTGTATCTAGTGCCAGTGGGCGGTCGCTCGGACAGTAGTAGTTGAGCAGGTGGAATTCTGAACTTTCTGTCCTGAGATGAAGCATCTGGTATTCCGCCCCCTCCATATATGTTTCAAGCTGACATGCACTGATGTTATTCCTCACGAGTGTCAGTATTCCACCCTTTCGCCTGTCTATTCGGTCAGATCGGTAGCACTGATAGCCTCTGATTTTGAAGGCTATGTCCTTGTTGAGGTGGGTTTCTTGCAAGCAACATACATTTACTTGCTCTTCATTCAAGATATTTTCGAGCTCTAATTTTTTGCTGTAGCCGTCTTTTTTACTATTGACGCCTTCAGCATTCCAGTGCATTATTTTAAATGGTCTTTTCTTTGCTTGGCCAGTAGCTCTATTCTCATGTCTCCTGGCTCCACGGGGCAATTGAGAAGGACCCCCAGTAGTAGGGGTTGGGCCCTTCCGAGGCAGAGGGCCCGGCACTGCGCCTGCCTGGGTGTCCGTCACAGGGCGAGTGCCATAACGTTTTGCAGATATAGTCATACTTCCATAGCGCATATGCGTGGCATCCTGATTGCTGTGGTGCGCCTCTTGGCTGGTTGCCTCCGTCTTCAGCACCTTGACTTGCTAGGGCAGACTGTGGTCTTGCTCGAGTGTAGGAGGGCCTGGCCAGTCTTGGTTTTTCAGCCGCTGATGGCTGTACTTGAGCCCCATCTCCACGTCAAGGAGCTGGCCTCGATGGGGAGGTATGGTATTGCACGGGGCGGCAAAATTCCTAGGGCCGGCCCTGGATAAAAGACAGGAAAAACAAGAAAGCAGATTTAAACACAAGCAAAACCAGAAGTTCCAAAGCCAAGGCTCAAGAAGTGTACACAGAAGCAAACAAAGAAGTAAAAAGAAGTATCAAAAGAGACAAGAGGAAGTATATTGAGGAGTTGGCAAGAGAGGCAGAAGATGCTGCAGCCAAAGGGAATATGAGAGAACTGTATAACAGCACAAAGAAGCTAACGGGGAAATACAAGCAAACAAGTTGCTTCATAAAAGACAACAATGGAAAACTGCTCAGCAATATACAAGAGCAAATGAAGAGGTGGACAGAATATTTTGAGGACCTTCTCAATAGACCAGCTCCACAAAACCCCCGGACATCCAGCCAGCAGAAGAAGAGCTACAAATTAACGGTGAAAGACCAACAAAGGAAGAAATAAAGAAAGCCATAAAGCTTCTAAGAGATGGAAAAGCGGCTGGACCTGATGGCATTCCAGCAGAGGCCATAAAAGCAGATATCGACACGGCTACAGAGATGTTATATAAATTACTTGATAAAGTCTGGGAAAAGGAAGAGATACCAGCAGAATGGAAGGAATGATATCTGGTTAAGTTGCCTAAGAAGGGAAATTTACAAGAGTGCACAAATTATAGAGGAATAATGTTACTTTCAGTGCCAGGAAAAGTATTAAACAGGATTATCCTTGAAAGATTAAAAGAGTCCATAGACAAGAAACTGAGAGATGAACAAGCAGGTTTTCGACAAAACAGATCCTGTACAGACCAGATAGCCACTTTGAGAATAATAGTTGAACAAAGTCTGGAATGGAATTCACCACTATACATCGGATTTGTGGACTACGAAAAGGCATTTGACAGTGTAGACAGAGAATCACTTTGGAAATTGATGAGGCATTATGGAGTTCCCCTGAAGATCATTCATTTAATAAAGAAAACATATGAAGACATGACATGCAGACTTCTTCATGAAGGACAGCTTACAGAACCGTTTGGGATAAGAACAGGAGTGCGACAGGGATGCTTCTTGTCTCCATTTCTTTTCTTACTAGCAATAAACTGGGTTATGAGATCATCGGCAACACACAACAGAAATGGAATCCAGTGGACTCTGACTAAGCAGTTGGATGATCTGGATTTTGCTGATGACTTGGCTCTTCTGTCCCATAGCCGTAATCAGATGCAGGACAAATTGAAAACACTCGATGAGAGGTCACAGAAATTGGGTCTGAAAATACACAGGGAAAAGACAAAGATAATGAGAATAAATGCAGGTAATGATAACAGAGTTGAACTTGAAGAAGCACCAATACAAGATGTAGAATCGTACACATATCTTGGCAGCAATATAGACAAAGTTGGAGGGACAGACAGTAATATCAAAATAAGAATACAAAAAGCAAGAGGAGCTTTCATTGCATTGGGAAATATATGGAGATCAAGAGAAATCTGATCCAACACGAAAATAAGAATCTTCAACTCAAATGTGAAGTCAGTCCGATTGGATGGCTCTGAGACATGGAGAACAACAAAGACAACTACCAAAAAGCTACAGACTTTCATAAATGGGTGCTTGCGTAGAATAGAGGGATTAAAATGGTATGACAAGGTTACCAACGTGGAACTGATGACAAGAACTAGACAAGTGCCAGTGGAACAAAAGATGAGAAGAAGACGATGGCGATGGATAGGACACACACTGAGGAAACCTGTGGATAGCATTACAAGGCAGTCCTTGTTCTGGAACCTCCAGGGCAAGAGAAGCAGAGGTAGACTGTGATAAAATGCTCCGTTTAAAAACCCCGCTCAAATATAATCATATTACAGCAGTTGAATTTTTTTTTTCACTAAGCCAAGATAAAGTTTTCTACTCTTCCCGACACCAGCCCTACCCGTTTGATATTTGAATTTTTTTTCTATTGCCGTGGAAAGGCAATAAACGATTTCTACATTTGACCTTGGTTGAAGAAAATGCTACTAATTTGAAAATTATCAAGGGTAAAATCAAACTGTTGAAAATAAAACTAACTAAAGCATTCTTAGAATCTATTAATAGTACAACATGCGACAGTGTGTCGTTAGGCCCCGTCTCTTGAAACACAAGACGCGTGGCTAATATTTGAATATTTGTTAGCGAGCGGGCAAGTCTCACCTACCAAACCCCACTTTTTCTACACCCGTACTAATTGTTAGGAACGACGGATAGACAGCTTGGCATCGGTCCAAGTCGCCACCGTCTTGAAAATACAAGGAGAGAGGGGAAGAGGTAGTTAAAGTGACAAAAGTTAGCCTAACTTGTTACTTGGCAACTGAAACGACTAACGCATGTGGGCAGAGAAAAAAAAGGGGGGGGGGAGGAAAAGAGGAAACTCAGATAATTATTTCTTCGGAAAGAAAGAAGAATACATAAATAAAAAGGGATGTTTGAAAAGTTATGATCATATTGTTTATTAAAAGATCATATTATTCCTTATACTGAATTACCTTGCCTTATAGAAAAGTATTGTAGTTGGAATAAATAAAGAGGAAAAGTACACAGATGGAAACGAAGATAATGAAGCATATGAAGTTATAATGGATAGATAAAGGACAGTGGGCCATTTAATTATCACTTTTCACCTTTAAAATCGCACAATTAATAACAGAGATATTGTAGAACTAAGAAATTGAGACAGGCAGACAAACGCGCTGATAACTGCTCGGTTTTGAAAATCTTGGGATGTTACACTTTCTAACGCGTCTGTGAAAAAGGTCAAATTGGCTGGATTCAAATTTGATTGGGTACTGATATTGAAAGAGCTGTGTGCTTTCTGTGCTTCTCTATGGTGCGGAATGCTGGAGAGTTACAGAGAGGGAAATGTCGAAATTGTCCTCTTTTCACACAACATGCCTAAGAAAAATTCACCGAATCTTTTGGCCGAATACCATCACTAACCAAGATCTGCTTACTCGTAGCAAGCAAGAGGACATGCACACCATCATAGCTGGCAGACGCTGGAACTGGGTTGGTCATGTCCTCAGAAGAGACCCCGATGCCATCACAGGAACAGCTGTGCTTTGGACCCCTGGGGGAGGGCGAAAGGGAGGCCGACCGGAGACAACCTAGCGGAGGACTGTGGAGGCTGGGATGCAGGGAGTGGGCCGGAGTTGGGGCACTGTGCGAGGGATGGCCACCGACCGAGCAAAGTGGAATCAATTTGTTGTTGCCCTACAAGACGCCACTAGGCGTGATGTCCACTGACTGCTTTGACGGTCGGCGGCTAAGGATCAAAGAAGAAGAAACTGATATTGAAAAGGGGAGAGATAAAACTAAAGGGTGGCCAAGTTAACGCTGCCACTTGAAGAATATTTGTTCACCTAGTCAGATTAAGAACAGTAGCAAAGCCTTGTGTGTGACCCATTGCCTTTGCGTCTGGACGGCGGCGATCAAGATTTGTGCCCATTGATCGCCAGTTAATCTATACTAGTGTATTATTTCATTGATTGCGGTAAGAGAAATGATTTATTAATATTTTTATTAATGTGTAGAGGATAACCCAGATAGGGCGCCCACAAATTTTGTGTTGTGCGACATTGCTATTGTGGAAGCTTATGACATCCTAAGGGAGCACATGCACGCCTAAGCAGACTATTGAAGCAGAAAAACAAAATGTAAGTGGTGGTTGAATATTGACATGCATAACAACATATTTTGACTATAAGACCAGAAAGCTACTGGCAGTTCTCTACAGGCCACAGTGTTCCAATAACTCTTGGAGATTAAATAGGAAGTCATACAACCAGAGTTAACAGATCATTAGAAAGAAAAAGAAAAGAGTGTATCCCAGCTGATGATATAAAAGATAACTAAAGTCTAAGTGACAGAGGCGTTGAAGCCATGTGGGAAAGAGCAGATACCCACGGATTGAGAAGAAGTCACAATACAATTAGGAACTGTAGCTATTGATTAGCACTTGGGCTTATCACTACGAATGTTTAACGATGTTTATTTATTAGGTGTGGAGATGTGTATATGAAGTGTATTTAGGGAGGCATTGTTCATTGTTGCAGGGTTGCATCAACAATTAACCAGTAAGACAAAACCTGGAGAGGCAGTGTACGAGGCAACTTACCTGTTGCGCGTATTGTGAAGTAACTGCCATAGCTGACTCCAGCTGAGATTCTTATGGACAGAAAGTGTCATATTTACAGTCAACCACCTACTTGCCTCTGATTGAAAGATAAGCCTTCTTTTTTTAGGGCAAATGACTTCACATTATATTGTTAACCTCCACACTGTAATTAAACATTCTAGTGACATGATGAAAAGAAAAGTTCTTCCAACTAGTGACCCTTCTTAATACCTTGTTACTACAGCCAGGGATACAAGTACAGAAACATTTTAATAATATCATTTATTGGACAAGATGTCCATCCACTGTATTTACCTGTGTACATAACCACATTTATTTTGAGTTTAACCTTCCTGATTCAAAACGTTTGAGATTCAGGAAATTAAAATTGTAAATTAATCCTATAACTTTAACCACTGTCTTACTTGAGTTTATTAGATTGAGTTACAGTTGTGTTAAATTTGTTATCATACATCACACATACATTACCCTAGACACGTAGCAATATAAATTAATAGACTTAAAATATTTCGCAGAGTGAGATCATAGGGTGGTAGCAGTTAGGTACCCTGAGAATACATCATCATCAACTATTAGACCCAGGGACTTACATAGCTGGACCTCACTCTGTAGAAAATTAATAATAATTAACATAAATAACATATAAACCCACCACATAGACCAAGAAGCACATGGAGAAGAGAGCTGGAAACAGAGGTGAAAATGATAGGGAGAACGTGGAAAGAACTTGAGATGATGGCACGTGACAAGAGGACTTAGAATGTGTTTGTTGAAGACATATGCTCCTTTGGGAGTGGAGGGTTATGAATGAATGAATTATTCACGCACTCCAGACGCAAGTTCCTAGTTAACACCCAGAAGGATATTGGTGAATTTTCATCATATTCCCTGAGTTACACTGTATGCTCGGGAATTTAATTCTTCTGAGAGGTTAACATTGATGGGTGGAGCGCATGACAATGGGCCTGTTAGTTTGCGGCGAGCAAATGTACTTAGCAGGCATTTGTTTCTTTCTATGTCTAAAGTTCGTAGTTACAAGTCATCAGACGATTTGTGGTACTAACGCCGCTAGTGTGAGAGAAAATCATCCACCCTAACCGCCTACAGTGGAAGAGAGTGTGGAGAAGTCTTTCGTCATCACAGAATTGATGAACCACAGCTGCAGGACTCCCTTATAAAAGTTAAGTGCTTGTAAAAAGGCACCAGCAAAAAGGACTTTTGATATATCTTTATCCTAAATCTCAGTGAAGAGAAAATTTGATTCCAATATAAAATTCCCCAGCATTTTATTTATTTTAAACTGTTAATACTAATTGATTATTAAATTTGCTACCTGTTGTTTTAAAACTAAACAATCATAGTCGATTCAGTTTTTTTTAATATGTATGAAAGCAAACGTATGAGCCAGATTTGTACATTTAATTATATATATATATCTAGACATATATTTACCTCTAAACAGAGCTATACCTTAAAAGAGGGATTTCGTTGGATTACACCAACTGGGGGCTTGAACGGGCTAAACCATTGCTTAAATCCTTCACAAAAGGCGACGGACCAGATATAATGCATTAACAATTGTTCAGCCCAATGCAACATTGTTCGTGACTTCTGGAAATATCTTGTGAAATCTCCATTAAGGTAGAAGTGTCATTAATCTTCTATCTACAACTCTGCCAAGAGTAATCTTGCGCGCAGGTAGATATCTTGGAAGCAAATATTAGATACTCTTATATTATATTAGGGACCCAAGACGCATCAAAAGTGAGGAATGCAGTAAGCGACCCATAGCTTGACTGCCTGCGCCAGGTTCAGCGAACCAGAGCTGACCAAAACCCTACTCCACCTCCACGTGGTGGTCCTGGAAACAGGCTGCATCACTGCAGTCTGGCTGAGGAGTCGGGATCGAAGAGGGGAGGCAATCCCGGTCCCAAAAAAACGCCGTGCGACAAAAAACGCCGACATGTGTCGGCCGAAAGGCGCAAATACCGCAGCTTCACTGTAAACGGACACAACGCAACCAACGTCCTCTTCAGGACGAACGAGGAAGAAGAAGATACTCTTGAGTTTTAGTCACTGTTGGACCACTACTGCAAAGCAGGGGAGGCAATCCGTGACAGAAGGAAACATCTGCAGAGATAAATGTTGCATATAGCCTGCACTTTTCCCAAACATGCCTGCTTTTAAACATGAAAACAGACTCGATTTTGGCAAGGTAAATCTTTAGATTTCTCAATGTTTCTAAATTAGATATCCGCAGCTCCTGGGTTGCATTCTGCTTCATTCAATCAGTAATTCTCAGTCAGGGTTCCATGAAACCCAGCGTTTCTGCTATGAGTCCCATTGGGATCAGTGAGACTCCTTGAATAACTACATAGAAATTTGAAATAGTGACGGAGTAATTTTTCCAGCAATTATCAATACTGGATTAATTTCAAGGTTTATTTGCTTATTCGGTATGTACGGTTAATGGGAAAAGGTCAGGACAGAAAGGTTAGACTAAGCCGACCAGAAGGGGAACACTTGAAAACACTTTCAGTAAGCTCAGGTGAACTTACTTCTGTAATTCAAGTTAATATAATTGTTTCCGCCTACCGACTTCTCGGCAGAATTATTCGCTTTTCTGGTCTGCTCTCAGTTACTTGTATTTTTTTAAACGTTTTAAAACTCAAATCGCAATGATCAGGGAAAAAAATAGTTTTGAGGACGTTTTTAGGCAGTGTAGTGTGTCTTACCAATAACTCTCTAAGGAGCATAGCCCTTCAACGAATTAATGGAGCAAGTCTTCCTATTATTGCCGTCCGTTCAAGGCCTCTACGAGGTTATTCATCCTTTTCATGTTTGTCTCCATGTGTTTTTCGGTTACTCTCTGCCTGTTTTACCCTGGGGTTTCCTGGACAACGGCTGCCCTATAATGCTATCAACGTATTCAACGCCAGCGTTTTCTTCTCACCTCTTGATCCTCTGCGCAAACGAGGATACTAAGTGATTTATTTCACAGAGCGATTTCAGGAGTTTTGTTTAGTATACATTACGGTGAGCTGCTATTTTGAAGATTTGTAAAATTCGTGTCTGTTATATTTTTTTAACGAATTCTTCGTTAGAGACTATGGCTGTATACGTGTTTTATTACACGTCTAAAATGATATCCACATAACAGCATTTTTATAGGTAGGGGTTCCGGGGGTTATGAAAACCTATGTTAAATGTTACGCTATAATAAAAAAATAAAAATTTTTGGGAAACACTGATCACCAAACACAACTTCTTTCCAGGGGAGGAAAATATTGCAGCAATAGTATCATATTTATTTTTAACAGCAGTGTCCCCTTGATGTTGAACTTATTTACGAAACAGAAAGTACAAGGTCATCCACATGTCTGCTTCTCCTGTGATTAGTACTGACAGCAGCCCAAAATCAAGAAAACTTTACTGGGCGAGATAAAATATTTAAATAAAACTTCAGGTTTGTTGAACATAACCGACAACCTGAAAACACTTTGTGAACTGGATGCTCCATTTTTGCTTCGTCCTGTCGTGTTACTTTGCTTAGTTTTTCGCTTAGTGTTTAACAATACTTGTGCTATCGTGACGTCAGGACTTTTTGTGGGGGAAACACACTTTGCTATACAAAGTGTGTTACCTTGAATGAATATATGTATACCCCATTATTTATATGTGCCTGCACCTTACGGAATGGGGCCCTGAGGTTGACCCTCCATGAAGGAAGGTTACGTCTGCTGAACAGTTCTCTCGCCCTTGTAATGGCGATGGTAGCAATTTGTTTTATAAGATGAACACCCAACCTCACACTTCAGTCACCTGTTACTACATTTATAACACGTAAGGAAGGGAAACCCGAATTTCTCTATCATTTACTAGACACAGTATTAAGGTCTTTGTCTTGTGTAGACTGACCTATAGGCCTACTGTATAATAGGGGAACAACAGAAGTGATTGCGTCATTAATAGGCTGGACTGCCCATGGTAAACTTCTGGTGTTATGTGTTGCGGGTCGCACTAGTGACCCGTCATCGAAGCATCATTTTTTGGTGATGCCTAGATGGCAGGGAGGATAGTGTGATTCGCTTGCATAGCTAGGCGGGGTTGTCGCACGGAAGGTCCTGGGTTTGAGTCCTGGGTAAGCCACTCACGTTTGTTGTTTTTCTGTTGTCTAGTTTTCTACTTCTTTATTTCTTACGAGTGCCTGGAAACATACCTTTATGTTTGTCTAATATTTATTTACCTGTTACTACATGTCTGGTAGGCACATTTACCTTGGTCTTTCCTTGCTTGTTAACTTGCACAGTCTAGATTTACTCTGAATCTTGCTGACACATTCTATTCACCTTCCAGTCTTCATCTGCATACCTAGAAGCCCGACACAAAGATTTCTTTAGAAGACTTCTGAATATCTACATATTTTCTCTAAGACTTGTAAGCAAGTCAGGCATAATTATCTGCTGTATCACAATTCTTTTGAATTGTAGACAGTTTGCAGAACCTTACTTTTATGACATTTAGGTCTTTACATTTTGAGTGCTGTGGTTTGGGTTTGGTTTTAAGGACTATCGTTATTGTTATTGTTGATCAGAATCGACCTCACTGCACTCCAGGCAAACCCATAGGTGCTCAGTCTCCCTCAGCAAATGTCAAAGAGTATGAATGCTAATTGTACCTGTAGCAAGCTAGTTGTACATACGACGGATGCATCCTCTCTCACGTCCATCTCTGCTAGTCCCACGTTTGATGCCAAACTCCAACAGTCTCAGCCTTGTTGATTCATCCATTGCAGTATCATTATCTAGCAACTGTCTTCATTGCGGGACAACTCCATCAGTGCTCCGATCTCCTCCATTAGATCACACAAGGAGGATCTCAGCATAGTACACGAACTCCGTAGCACCGGCGAGAGTCTGGCCCAGTGTGTGTATATAGGTATCACACATTCTATAAATATTTTTGTGGTGGGTAGGTTTCTAATTTTTAAATTTTGCCAGGGCAGTGGCCTTACAGCCTACTCTTTACGATTTCCAACTGCTGTGGGATTTATAATGTGCGTAACTTGCACACAGGACCTCCTATTTTTCCCTCTTATCCGAGAAGGCTAGGCATCCAATCTCACTACCCAGGAGACCAGGGGGGAGTATGACATCATTAGGACCACTGGTTCTGAAACAAAATTTCCATAATTTATATTCCCTTAACTGGGAATCGAACCCGGTACCTCTAGAATTCGAGGCTGACGCCATACCTCTTAGCCACTCCGACCCCATGTCAAGGATACTAATGTTAAATATGAGGAACAAAACTGTAACATGAAAAAAAAAATGTACTTTTGCTTTCCTCTCCTCCTTCTACCTATTCACATACTTAAGGCATGAAGTGTGACAGAAGATATGAATACTGGTCTCTAATCCAGTGCACATTGTGTGATCTCTGCTGTTACACAGTGGTTCCTTAAGGTGTCTGTCACTCCCTTGATCCATCTTCTACTGGGTATATTATTGTCACCTTCTATTCTAAAACTACATACCCATGATGTTGGATTATCAAGATTCATCCACACAAGATGTTCAAACCATTTTATCTTTGTCTCAACGTATCCCTTCATTAGTTTTGTTCCAGTGATATTACTGATCCCTTGGTTTCTCAGTGCTTCGAGTTTTATCGGCTGCTTATTTGATGCTTTTAATTTCATGGATGCATGGCATTTAAAAAAAAGTTTATTTATTCTTCTGTTAATGCCTAGATTTTATACATAATTTTACATGAAATGGTAGTGCAAGAGGAGAACTCTGGAGGTCGAGATAAAAAGCACGAACCAGAGTTGGGGACTGCATGAAAAATGGTCACAGATCGAGCAAAGTGGAGAGAGTTTATAGCTGCCCAACAAGACACCACTAGGCATGATGGTCACTAATTGCTTTGTCAGTCAACAGGTAAAGACCCAAGAAGAAGAAAAGGCTCATTTTGGTAACACTGAAGATGGATCAGTTGCTTGTCTGTCATTGCTTTTCTCTGTCTTTAGGACTTCAGTTTTTAAGCATCTGCTACAGCTCTGAAGATGCTTACAAAATTTTGCCCCTGTAGAGGACAATAGACTGGTGGGGTGCTATGTTGGCCAAAAAATTTGATATTTCACTTTTGGTTTGAATTTGCTTTTTTTAAATTTAGATTTTAATATTGGCCTCAGTGTTTGTCTGGCATTATTAATTTTGACAAAGCTCAAAACAGGGTTGGTGTTAGATTAAGGCAAGCTGTTTGATAAAGCTTGAAACAGGGTCGGGGTTAGGTTAAGGTTAGCTTTAATATAAATATGGATAGCTATCTGGCAACATGGAGGACCTTGTTTACTGCCCATGTCATCTATCACAAATTGGCCTGTTGCTGATATTATTTTTGTTTTTTTAGACCTGTATACTCTGGCTTAGTATATATTTTTAAAAATTCATTAGTTTCAACTGAATGTGGAGGTGTGCATCTTCGCTTAAGTACTTGTTCACGAAAAAAGATGTCAGTTGGCAACAAGAAAATTCACAAGTAACTTCAGAGCAGAGGCAGAGACCTTGAAAACTGCAGCAGAGGTTCTAATGGCAGAGGAAAGCACTGAGAGACAAGTTGTTTTCTTCACAGACACACTGTTAGTAGTTGCAATGCTGATGAGCTAGAATAATGCAGACCTGGATGACCTAAGAGTAGTGCTCCACAAACTATGTCAACGATTCAAAAGAGTTGTGATACAATGGATCCCATCTCATTGTAGCATCCCCGGCAATGAAGAGGCTGACAGATTGGCAAAGGAAGGTGGAAAGCTACCTCAACCTGATACAAGCATAATTTTTTAAGAGGCAAAGAGTTTTATCAGAAACAGATAAGCAACAAATGGGATGCAGAGCATCCAGGGCACACACAAAACAATGCATATTACCAGCTCAGCAGAAGAAAACAAGTGATAACCTTCAGACTCCGCATGGGCCACAACAGATTGGGATATCATCTATTCAGCAAGCTGAAGATAGGAACTACCGATACATATAAATGTGGCACTGATAAAATGACTGCTGAACATCTGCTTCAAAAATGCCCAACATATGAGGAACGTAGAATGCACATATGGCCGTCACCAGTACCATTTTCAGAAAAACTCTATGGAGATGCAAAAAACCTGAAGCTGACCACTGCTTTAAAAAAAAAAAAATATTCAGGTAGACGTCTGAGAGTGTACGAAGAAGAGGAAGATGCATGACTATTTACCTTGTGAGTATGGCCTGTCTTTGTACTTTGCCCTGACTGTTTTTACCCTCAACTTTAGGCATGTTCTTTTCATCTTGTGAAGCTCTCTTTTCTCCTGATAAGGAACGTGCTCACAGTTCATGGGTTTGGCAGTTAAGTATTAATGGAATCTACTTTCATCTTTGTTTTTATGTTGATGCTGCAAAGTTGCTGCGTGAGTCTTCCTCCTCCCAATCCATTCATTTTTCAGGCCTTCTGTCAGGTCAGCTTTCCTTAGCTCTTGGCTCTCCGCAGCAAGGCAGTAGGTTGTGCATCATTTGGTATGGTACATACTCCCTGATGTTTCTGGCCTGGGAGATCCCGGTGGTAGCTCTCTATGTCATGGGAACACAGGCTCTCCTATTATGACAAGGTGGGCCACATTGAGAGAGTAATGAACAAAATGAATGAGGTCTACTCTGAAAATGTATAGAGAAAAGACAAATGCGATATTAAGTTTATCAAACAAGAAGTTACAGTTTTTCATAATGAATGCTTGTGCAGAAGAGGAGCTAAACTGTGACAGGACCATCAATGCAGAACTGATGAAAAGAGCAAGATAAATACCAGTGGAATATGAATTGAATAAAAGACTGTTATGTCCTTCGAAATTACTGTCAAAATTGTTACAGCTTCAGAGAGAGCTATTTTGTTTTCTTAACTACTTATCTTGTTTCTGCTTCATTTATTTGTATAGTTATGACTTAATAGAGTTGTTCAGTCAGTCAGTCAAACCTACTTGTCAGGCAAGATTGGAATAAGCGGTAGATAAAAGAAGGTGAAAAAGATCCATGTATGGCACAGTATTTTCAAGGCTCTCTATTTGCATTAACAGAATGCTGTCTTTTGCAGCAGTGCTGCTTAGGTATTTGAGCTGTAACTTCTTTGAAATTGTGTAACTGGCTTTGAATAACCCTTTATTTTTCTTGTTTAATTCCTTTTTTTGTGTGTATGGGCTTCTTATCATAGCTTTGTATATTATATAAACTCATGATATTCCTACAGATATCGAGTACTGCGCGTCACAGAGGGCCACTTTTGAACACTGACTGTTTAACAGCTACCTGTTTAGCATCAATAGGTTTTGTGAAAGATGTCAAGAGGAAGGGATTTGTCAGGTTTTATTCGTGGTGTGGAGCAGATAGCCCGCGCCGTGCTAAATAATCGTAGAGGAGAACTTACCAGGATTTGGCAGAATTCAAGCATTAAAGAGGCACTCAAAGATGCTGAGCTGAAAGCAGAGAGTAAGCTTAGTGCTGCAGCATCTGCTAGAAGTGAAAATATACAGGTATGCAAGTTTATATTGATTTGGCAGAAATGATGAATTCACTGTTGGTCAGGTTCTGTAATACTAGTTTAAAAGCTTGTCAAATTTTGTAACAAATAATATATTGTCCTTCTCCTTATCAAAGTAGACACATACACCTTTACATAGATGTTATACACATTACTTGGTAAAATATGAGAGAGAGAAGAATGAAATGTAAACGAGACGCAAGATTTCTGGTCAAGTTGCTAAAGTAAGGAGATGCCAGCGTCAGGAGAAATATTAAACAGGATCATCCTTGAGAGATTAAAAAGGTCTTTTAAAAATTTAGGGAGGAAGGTGCAAGTTTTCTGCAAAACAGATCCTGTACAGACCAGATAGGCACACTGTGCATAATAGTAGAACAGTGCATGGAACTGAAGTTACCTGTTAACATTGGATTTATTATTATCGCCGTTCTTGCTCCTTGTAGAGCATGGATTCATCGCTGCAAATGGTCCTCGTGTGGACTATACGAAAGTACAAACTCTAGAAGCATTGGTTTCTGTAGCAATTAGTTTTACATGATGATATTACCACCCCCATGCGCTGCCTCATTTTAGTCGCTTTTCACCTGAGGGGGCAGTATTCCTGTTTGTTCGTTGTCTCCGCAGAGTCCCCCAGGAACTACACGGGGCTAACTTTGGATCTGTGGACTGAAAAGGCCTTTTACTGTTTAGACAGAGAATCTAAGGGACCAGGAAGTCTCCCATAAGTTCATTAACCCAGTGTGGAAAATATATGAAGACGTGAAATGTGAAGTTCTTCGTGAAGGACTACTTATAGAACCCTTTGAGATAAGAGCTAGAATGCTACATTTCTATTCCTAACCTCTGTAGATTGGATTTCAAAAACATCATCAACCAGTGGAAATGAAATTTAGTGGACTCTGACAAAATAGCATAATGATCTCAATTTTGCCAGTGACCTTGCCTTCCTGTCTCATAACCGAAAACAATTCCATGACAGAATGAGAATACTGGATGAGAAGTCACAGCAGTTGAGCATGAAAATCCACACAGAAGATGGCAAAGATAATGAGACCAAATGTGGCAGATGATGGCAACTAATTGTGGCAGATGATGGCAACTAACAGTCCACATGGGAATAGACCACTCTGGTATGTGGACATATGCATGCATGTGTATTCACTACAAAACGTGTATAGAGATGGAGGAGGGACTGTAATATTAAAATAAGAAAACAGTAGTCATTGCATTTAAAATTTGTTGAAATAAAAAGAAATGAAATCCAGTACCAACAAAAAAATTGTAAACTATAATGTCGTAATTGTATGGCTCTAAAATACATAGAACAAAAAAAAAAAAAAAAAACCAACAGGCAGGAAGATAGTGACTGTCATCAATGGATCCTTGTGTAGAACTGATGGATTTATAGGGTATGACAAGATTACCAACTGATGGTAATCAGACAGGTTCCAGTGAAACAGGAGATGAGAAGAAGATGCTGGTGATGGGTAGGACACACATTGCGGAAACCTGTTCATAGCATTGCTAGGTAGTTCTTGTTCTGAAATCCCCAGGGTAAGAGAGATAGAGGGAGAGACCGAAAACACATGAGAAGAGAACTGGAGACAGAAATGAAAATAATGAAAGACCTTGAGCTGATAGCACTTGACAGGTCTTAGCATACATTTGAGGAAGGCCTGTGCTTCTTGGGGAACTGATGGGTAGTGATGATGATGTGCAGAACAGAAGGGATAAAATGGTATGACAAGAATTGCAATGTGGAACTGATAGAAAGAGCCAGATTCATGCCTGTGGAACAACAGGTTTTAAAAAAAATAAGATGTTGGTGTTAAATCTTGGATACACATTGAGGAAACCTGCAGATAGCAGGCAGTCCTTGTTCTGTAATCCTCAGTGCAAAAGAAAAAGAGGGGGGCTCAAAACACACGCAGAAGAAAAATAAAGATAGACTTAAAAGGATAAAGAAAATACAGAGAGAACGTGAGTGGATGATACAGGACAAGCGATCTTGGCATGAGCTGATTGTAAGTAATTGCTGCACAGGAGCTGATGGATGTTATAATGATCATAGGTTTTTATATGTCTCATGTGTGTTTATAATATTGATGTTAACAAGACCATTTCTTTATACAGGAGACGATACAGAAGACAGTTAGCCAGGTTACTGAAACTATTAGCACAGTGAAAAGCCAAGCATCTGTCTTAGCCAGCAGTTTTCGTGATGATTCCCATAATACTGATGCTCCCAGTGCTTCATCCTTAAATCAGAATACGAATGGAGCACATTTTGACAGCCCACAAGACAGACTCTCTGAAGCATACATTATTCAGGCTTCAGTTGTTTCTGCAAGCTCAGGTATTTTCTTTTTGTTTTTAAGGAAAATCAACTCCTTTGTTAAGTTTTGACAGAATACAGACTATCCTCGATGTATCCTGTCTTTTAAGTCGATATGTCGTAAGTCAGAGATCTCTGTGTACTATATGAACCATAAGAATATGTTAGGAATTAACTTGCCTGTGCTGACATGTATAGGTCATATTTTAAAACTAATTTTACTCTGTTTATAGTGAAGTAATGCACAGTGGGCTGATCACCTGCTTGCCAACCAATCTGATTACGGAAACAATGATAGATTGTTTGGTCTGTTTTTGTTCCACAAAGACGCCACTAGGCGTGGTGGAAACAGCGATAGATTGATCAATTTGTTGTTGCCCTAAGACGCCACTAGGCGTACTGGCCACATACTGCTTTGCCGGTTGATGGCTAAGGATGGAAGAAGAAGAAGAAGATAGTGAAGTAATATACTGTAGAAATTATAACATAAAATAATGCAATATGCAAAATATAACAATAGCATCAAAGGGATGACCATCATTAGTACGAGTGGTCATAAGTTGCTTATGTCATTAAGTCGAGGACAGTCTGTAGTTTTATTTAGGAGTTGTAGACTAGTAAGAGATAAGGAGAAGATGACGTGAATGGTAATGGTGAGTGAAAAAAAAAAGGTAATGAGTGAAAATATGACATTGAAACCTAATTCCCAGCATTTCTTACTAGACCTGCTTACTCCTGTCCTTAATATGTTCATCTGTCTGCCTTCCTGCTGTCTCTTATTCCTTTGGGTTTTTTCCACATCCATTCTTCACATCCACAGGTCCGTATCTTTTTATCCAAATCGTCAGGGACAGCTGTGTTTCAGAAACCAGATTTTTTTTCGGTTTCTAGATGTCGCCCAAATCACATTTGAAATGTAGCCAGAAGTCACCCAAATGTGTTCGAAAATCATCCAAAGGCACCCAAAGAAACTTTGAATTTTGATAATATTTTGGTTTTTGGGTGTTCAGATAAAAGAATACGGACCTATATATCTTCTTTTCGCCTGTTCTGTTAGTCCACCGCCTTTTTCACTGATCGCTGTGTAGTGTTTACATGTCCTTTTTGCCCATCTTCATTTTCATTCATCACCATCAAATACTTATCCTGTTCTTTTGTCTGCCTCTGATCTTACTCAGCACCAAAGTTTTCTTAAGTTTTCTTTCTTCTGCACTGTCCTCACTCACCACTGTCTTCAGTCCACTCTCAGATCTGCTGATTGGTAATGTTTACATATAATATCTCACCTGTTCACTCACAGATCCTTCAGATGGAATGAAGGTAGAAGACTCGAATAGCAAACTAGAAGCTTCCAGTTTCAAACAGAAAGCAGAAGCACCATTTCATTTTGCAGCATCAGCAGGAGATGCACCATCAGCAGGAGATGCAGCCTCAGCTTCATCACCATTGTTAGTGAAAGAATCCATATCTGATACAGCTGCAGATGCGTCCACCCCTGCTAAGGAGAATGTGAAGTTATCCACAAATACAAGTAATACGTATTTGCAGCTGTATTAAAGTTTGGCTATGCATTTTTGTGGGGTCAGTTTATCTAAGCTATATTTTTGAACGTCGGTTTGTCCTCTTCAGAAACAGGGGATGCAATGTTTTTTTGGTAATGAAAGTTAGACATTAATTTGATTATTTCCCCTCTCCACATGTAAGCCTACCTTGCCGTGGTTGGAGAGCTTGAGCGCCTCAATGATCCCGGGAGCTATGCCGGCGGGAGTTTTACTCCTGGCAGGGTCACCCAAGCCGGACAGGTCCTGGGTGAGGGGCCAGACTAAATGGGCTGAGGAGTGGGTGGAACCCTATAGGTGTAGATGCAGAACCCACCGGCGAGTGGTACATGCTCTGGTCTGCACCAATCCACCCCCACTTCATGGGTTAAATGCTTTCTTGCCTCATTCTTCACTGTTTGTCGTCTATCACGCCCATGGCGACCGTTGCCTCAATTGGCTGTGTGTGGTGTACCCGGAAACGGGGCCTCCCAGTACTGAGGCAAAGTTAAGTCCCCGATGTCACTTATCGGTGCAGAATTGAGAGAGATGGCTGAGCATCACAATCCCTCCTGTGTTGCAGCATGATGAGAACCCAGCATTGCACACTGAGCTTGGGGGGATCACTTGGGCACCAGACTTAATACTGGCTCTTGACTGGATGGCCGCATGCAGGAGATTTCTACAATGGAGGGTTGGCAGGTGGTGGGTATCGGGAAGTGGCTCTGTGCAGGACGTGAGGATTCCTTGGGAGAGCCCAGAACCAGAGCACAGCATTGTGCAAGCTCTGCATAGTTGGAGAGCCCCCTGGATGACGGGGAATGCACAGTGTGCTACCCCACCTATCCCCAACTGCTAACTTAGAACCAGAAGTGGGGTCCTCTGTATGCGTGCCAGGCCAGGATAAAATGCCTGGGAAAGAGACTGGAGCTCAGAACTCCCTAACTCAAAGTTGCAGGATGGCAGAAAAGCCACGGGAAAGACAGGGCTATTTGAAGATAACGCAACCATATTTTCACCATACGAGCTCGGACGCCGCCTCGGTAAACAAGGTCCGCGCAGAGCAGTGACACCCCCAGGCTGCTTGCGAATAGTCTACTACTGGGAACATAAACAGATTAGGGATGAGCCCACTCTCCCGTTGAACAGGTGCTAAAGTCGTAGATACTGGGCCAGAAGGCGCACCGGAAACCACAGTATCATGCAACTCGCTTTTTTTTTTCTATGGAGAGTACACCGTCAAATAAATCTCGTTCTGGTGCTCGCCCTGTGGAGCTCCACCAGGCAGGTGCAGTGCCGGGCTCTGAGCCTCGACAGAGCCCACCCTCAGCTACTGGAGGACCCTCTAGACCGTCTTGTGGAGTCAACAGACGGCGGAGGAGAACTACTGACCAAAACAAAACAGAAAAAGAGAAACCCAGAGTGCCACTTGTCATGATGCACTGGAATGCAGAGGGAGTGAACAGCAAGCAGGCTGGATACAGCAAAAAGACAGAGCTGGAAAACATCTTGTATGAGAAGCAAGTCAGTGTTTGCTGTATCCAAGAGACTCACTTGAAAGCAGATCAAACCTTTAAAATAAGGGGATATCAATGCTTCAGATCCGACAGACAAGATAGACGAAAAGGAGGAGTACTTACTCTTGTAAGGAATAACATTCCTGCACACGAAAGGAAAACCTTCATGGATGGAGCAGAATATCAGCTGCTGCAGATAAAGGTAGACAAGATGGAAATAGAACTCCTGAACTATTACTGTCCGAACAACAAACCCCTGAGTCTCAGCTCTATACAGGTACCAGCCACCAACTTTATAGCAGTTGGAGACTTTAATAGCCACTCCCAGAGCTGGGGCTATAACCATCTGGATCACAGAGGTGAAGAGGTTGAAACTTGGCAAGATGATCACTCCCTAATCCTAGTCAATAATGCCACAGATACTCCTACCTTCTACTCCAGAGGATGGCACACAACCTCAACACCAGATCTTGCCTTCTCCACACCAGATATAGCTGGATCTATTAGTAGAGAAGTAGGAGACCAACTAGGGGGAAGCGACCATCGCCCAATCTTTCTTACTGTCCAGAGTGCAACTCTCAGTACAGGCCCAGCCATTACAAGATGGAACTACAAAAAAGCCAACTGGGGTTTATTCAGGCATCAGGTGAACACGCTGCTGTCTACCCTCAAGGTACAGAACAGAGACATTAATGAAGTGGTAAAAGACTTCAACAGATGCATACTACAAGCTGCAAAAGAAACCATTCCCAAAGGATGCCGGCGTAACTACATACCATACTGGTCCAGCACACTCCAAGAACGTCAGGAAGCTATGGACAAGGCTAGAAAGGACGCAGAGTCTCAGCCTTCACTTGAAACTCACAACAAATGGAAAAAGGCTGTAGCAGAGTTTCAGAGAACAAAGCTAGAAGAAAAGCGGAAAAGCTGGAGAACTAAAACGGCATCGCTGAACCTTGAGAAAGACGGCAGGAAACTTTGGAGATTAGTCAAGTCTCTAAATGAAGAGCATTCCTCACCAAGGCAGACTATCACATTGGATGAAGGTGGCAAACTTTTCAGAGGAAAACAAGCTGCAGACTTGTTTGCTAGAAGATACAGTTCAGAAAGCAACTTACCCATTAACATAGACCATCAGAGAGAGATAAGAAAAGAAATACTGGCAACCATGGGACAGACAGATACTCCTGCCCCAATGAGGGAACCCATCACACTAGGAGAACTACAGAAGGCTATTTCCAAGCTTAAGTTTCAAAAGTCACCCGGCCCAGACAAAATCAGCAACGAAATGCTAGTAAATCTGAGCTCAGCAGCAAAGACAAAACTGCTTGAGATATTCAACCACAGCTGGTTGAAAGGAACGGTACCCCAAGTATGGAGAGAAGCCATCACAATACCCATACTAAAGAAAGGGAAATGTAAGACCGAGGCTGCAAGTTACCGGCCAATCAGTCTCACAAGCTGTGTTGGGAAGACTATGGAGCGAATAGTCAACCACAGATTGAAATGGTATTTAGAGTCTGAGCAGATCCTGGTGCCGGAACAAGCTGGATTTAGAGAATGCTACAGTATAGAAGACCAAGTTACTTACTTGTCTCAAGCAATAGAAGATGCCTTCCAGGAGAAGAAAAAGGTCCTAACGATCTGGGTCGACTTCAAGCAGG
Organism: Oreohelix idahoensis; assembly: GCA_024509875.1. Taxonomy (NCBI): domain Eukaryota; kingdom Metazoa; phylum Mollusca; class Gastropoda; order Stylommatophora; family Oreohelicidae; genus Oreohelix; species Oreohelix idahoensis. The sequence continues at coordinate 181,043 of JAMPIV010022499.1, read as the reverse complement.
CCTTTGACAAGGTGTGGAAAGATGGCCTCATTGCAAAACTTAGGAGAAGTGGAATCCAAGGCAACATGATGAAATGGATCCAGTCATACTTGCATAACAGGAGAACTAGAGTCACTCTTGACGGTCTGCAGAGCAGAAAAGTGTTGCTCCATCAGGGGGTACCTCAAGGAGGAGTAATTTCCCCAACACTCTTCCTTGTTTACATCAATGACCTGGTGAAAGATCTCCCTGCAGGAGTTAAAGCTGCCTTATATGCAGATGACCTAGTACTCTGGTGCGCTGATGAAAATGTCACCACAGCAAATTATAGAATGCAGCGGGCAGCAGACATGCTAGTGTCATGGGCAGAGAAATGGCTTATCACAATAAACACAGACAAAACCTCCACAACACTGTTCTCCCTCGCCCCCAAGGACAAATCAGCTAACATACACCTAGGGACAACCGTGATCAAGGAAGAAAGCTACCCCACCTATCTTGGGGTGACATTTGACCAAAGGCTTACATGGAATAAGCATATTGAAAATGCAGAAGGAAAGGCCCGAAGACGACTAGGCATACTCAGAAAATTAGCAGGTACCAACTGGGGAGCAAATGAACGAAATCTAAAGAAGATTTATAATGGAGTAATAAGACCACACTTAGAGTTTAGCTCAGCAGCATGGTCATCAGCTGCTAACTCACATCTGCAGTCTTTGGACAAGGTGCAAAATCAAGCTCTCAGGCTCATTACAGGAGCCATGAAAACTACACCAATAACAGAGATGCAGAAGGTTGCTGGATTACAGACATTGTCCCATAGAAGAGACACAAAAACCATGATCCAGATGGAAAAGTACAACAGTATGCCAATGCACCCAATGAAGGCAAGACTAGATGATCTGGCATTGGGACGTCTAAAGCGTAGCAGCTTTGTGCATCGGGGGAAAAGACTTATAAGACAGCATCAAGAAGACCTATCCATGAAGACAACACCACTGAAGCCCACCCTATACCCTGTACCATGGGAGCAGGCCAGCAGTGCCCTCCAAATTAATACAACAGTCAGTGGTCTCACAAGTGGATGTGAGTATAATGATCTGCAAAAACGAACTGCTACATTGAGTATGATCCAAGAAAGCTATCCCGATCAATCATGGATACATGCCTATACAGATGGATCAGCAACTAATGCTGTTAGGAATGGAGGTGCCGGTATCTTTATCTCATATCCTGACAACCACTATGAGACTAGGCACATTCCCACTGGTAAATTCTGTTCCAACTATACAGCTGAGGTTCAAGCTCTAGAGCAAGCTGCAAATATGATTTATAACACCAACTCTGACTGCCACCAGGTAGTCATCCTCACAGATGCACTGTCTGTCCTGCAAGCTCTCAAGGGTGGTAAACTCCCGCATCTGAGAAATGAACTAAACAAGGTAGCTGCCAAAAAGAGAACCATACTTCAGTGGGTACCATCTCATTGTGGTGTACCCGGAAATGAAAAGGCAGATAAACTTGCAAAAAAGGGAGGAGAATGTGAACAAGAAGATAATGAAGTCACATACTTTGAGAAAAAGAGAGCTATCCAGACTATCAGAAGAGAACAGAACCAACCCAAAGACGACTATCACACTCTCGACCGGCAGGGACAGACAACTATTTTTCGACTCAGGACAGGGCATAACAAACTGAATAAACACATGCACAAGCTACGATTGTCTGCTTCACCACTGTGCACATGTGGATTAAACGAACAAACTGCTGAGCATGTTCTACAGGACTGTCCTCTGTATGACCAGTTAAGAAAGATATACTGGCCCAATGACTCAACACTAAACTCAAAGCTATATGGAGTTAAAGAGGAACTTCAAACAACAGTCGAATTCATCATGAGAACTCGTCTGACGGTGTAATCATCAAAGATGCGATCGCAAGAAGAAGAAGAAGAAGATTATTTCCCTTAACATTAATTTTGGGTCAGTATATCAATGGATTTCCCATTTTAAAAAAAAAGGATTCAACAAGATCAAGGGTCGCAATTTTTTTGAGTTCGTCTACTTTTAGAGTCTTCATTATCGCACACAGCAAAAAACATCAGATGACATTCTACTTAGAACCTGTGGAGCTGGTGACACACTAGCACTAAGGATGAAATACAGAGATTATCTTGCAGAAGATTTTAAACATCAGGCTCAATTAATATACCCTGAAATGGAAATTGGTTACCGTGATAAATTTACAATACCGCTTTAATTGCCATAGAAGATCAGGTTATTTCTATGGAAGGGGGAAACTGCATACTCTTGGTCTCTCCAAAACTAACCGAACTGAAGTAGGTACAGTGGAGGAAACAACTGGAGTAGATGTGCTAGAGGTGAAAGGAATGGTGGAGGACATGATTGGAGTAGATGTGTTGGAGATAAGAGGTTTGGTGGAGGACATGATTGAATTAGTGGTTGTTGTCTTGTAAGCACCGCTATGTTCAGCGATGATCCGGCCCTTAAATCTAGCTGAGAAGCTCCATCCTGATTTCTCAACACTGACCACATCAGTGTTCACAATGATAGGTCTGTGGTCCGTGGTGAGAAATCAGGATTGGAGTAGATATGCTGGAGGTAAGAGGGACAATGGAGGACATGATTGGAGTGGGTGTGCTAGGAGTGAGAGGCATCGTGGAAGACATGATTGGAGTGGATGTGCTGGAGGTGAGAGGTACAATGGAGGTCATGATTGAAGTAGATGTGCTGGAGGTGAGACATGGGAAAGACATGATTGGAGTAGGTGTGCTGAAGGTGAGAGGTACGTTGGAGAACATGATTGGAGTAGATTGCTGGAGGTGAGATGTATGGTGCAGGACATGATTGAATAAGATGTGGTCGTGAGAGGTACAATGGAGAACATGATTGGAGTAGATAGCTGGAGGTGAGATGTATAGTTGCCATTGGGTTAATCCGAGAATTAACCATGGAGGGTTGGTCCTGGTTGCTCAGATAATAATGATTGCTCGGAAGTTCTGCAGCCAGGTGATATATTAAAAGTTCAGTTACTTTTTTTTACTCGAGCAATGCCTGGTGTATTTGCTAGTTTGTTATAATTTAGTCTGTGTTGTTTATTATTTTACTGCTACACTTTATATGCTTTATGAAGGATATAACATAATTTTTACAAGCACATATTGTATAATTGACATGCTGAGGTAGCTGACGTAAGGCCAGCTCATTATGGAATTCAAATTTAAACCCAGAGTTAACCTTATTCAAGAAAAACCATTCTAAAAATGCACAGAAGTAAGCAAATGTGAGATACAAGGGAATGAACCACTGATGAACCGTCTGCACAAAAAATAAAAAAAACCTCTTGACCATGTTTTATTGAAGTTTCCTTAATCTTTGATGCATATTTGGACAGCAGGAATGATTAGATGATTAGGATCATCTCTGAATCTGTTCGAATTAAATGTGACAAGAGTGGGAGATGACATGAATTCTGTATGCACATTATTTTGTTACGCTGAAAAGACCCCTCATCAAAGTTCCCTTCGGTCTTCCCTCCATACTCCCAACAGTTATAGCTATTCTACCTTTTTATGCATTATGTAATCGTTAGAGTGTTTGATTGACAGAGTGGTTGGAGCACTGGTCTCTCGTGGAAAAGGTGCCATTTTCGATTCGTGGTACTGAAATGCTCCATTCTACCCAGCTGTAATTGGGTCCTTTGCTCTTGAGTTGGGGAAGGAAAAGGCAGCGAGGAAGGGATCTGGTCACCCCACCTCTCTGACAAAAGGAAATTCATAGATAACCTTGAAAGACAGGCAGAAGAGGCAGCACTGAGGAATGAACAAAGCATGGTGTACAAAGTAACAAAAGAAATCAGTGGAAAACAGCACAAACAACATTGCACTAGTTAAAGATGAACAGACATCTCATCACCACAGAACAGGGGCAAGATGGGCAGAACACTTCAGAGAAACACTAAATAAACCACCTGCAGAGTCACAGTTGAACATTCCAGAGGCTGGAAATGATCTAGATGTAAATAGAGATATTCCATGTAGGGAAGAAATCATTCTTTGTTGCAAGCTTCCTACAAGGAGGCCAGTTGCATTGATGGCTTCATGCTCCATAAGAAGCAAAGAAGAGAAAAAAATAGTTTCGGTATCAGTAAGGCTAAGTTCGACAGTGGCTCAGATGCCAACTTTGGATGAGTCTGTTCTAGTACTGTACATGACATTGTCTCCTCAGGCAGTAGACTTCATCCCAGTGAGTCAGAGCAACCACTAAAGCCAGCTCCTCAGATAAACTCTTTGCTTACAAAACCTAAACTTGGTGACATGCCCATCAGACCAAGAATACCCAATCCTCCTCCACCTCAGAAGGTATGTCAACATGCCATGGTACTTTTCTTTTTTTCTTTCTTTTTTTAAACAAATAATTAGTCAGTATATCTAGGAAGATTGTGGAAGACATAGAGAAGAGAAATAGGTAGGGAGAGACGAGGCAGTGGTTTGACAGCATGAGAAACTGAGTAGCTTTAAAGTGCATAACAAGTTCTAGTAGTGTTCATCCAAGACTTTTTTTCCTGAGTGTTGCAGGTTCTTTTGGTTTCATCAATTAATCTGTTGTGTGTTTCTAGGGGTGTTATAATTTTAGAACAATGTTAAAATGCGGCCTAGTGGCAATTTGTGAATAAGTTGACAGAACTTCTAGTGCACAGAAACAGTGCATATTTGTTTTATACTTTCCACTTATACTTTGAGGATCCATATTTATAACATAATGTAATCCATATTAATATTCAGTCCATAGTGCCATTTCACTGGGCCATTATTTATGTGTGTCCGTTAACACTTCGAAGTCATGGTCCATCTGACATATTTAAAAACATCCGTCGCAATACAGTCAATGTACTGGCTTCATTTCTAATTGTAATAAATACTTTCCTTGAATACCTCGAACAATCATCTAAACATCTAAGCAACTGGTACTTTCACATAGTTAACATACTCTGGACACTTGCGACATTTTTAGAAACACATATAAGCCACAGCCATTAAGGCTGGTAATAAACACAGAGAAAGAGTGCCGAACTCCTGCATGTGCACTCACAACATAATTTAATATGCGCCGGACTGCGATTAGCAACCTTCTTTCGAACACCACAAAGTTCCAATATAATGGATGCATTGTGGTGTGCAAAAAAGAGGTGTAACACTGAGGTTACCTTATATGCGTGTATTATTTATTTCTAGATTTCTGTTACCATATTTGTTTCTTCAACCATTGCCTCTTCCCCCCCCCCCCCAGCCACTTCCCCTTTGTTCACTCATTATTTTATTTTGTTTATAGTTTTCCCTTGTGTTCATGCACGAAATTTCATATCTGGATCTATTTGAGTGGCCATTTTATCTCCTGCTACACCATCTACCTCTATTTATGGGTCATATCATTTTCGTTAATTTTATGAATTTTTTTTTTTAACTTCTCATTTTCTTTTGTTTTCTTCTTAGTTCATTTGTCCCTGATGATGGCTTTGTGCCAATAATGAAGACTACCTATTTTCATTTATCCTGCTGTTAGTCAAGCTGTAGGGCAATGTTTCTTAAACTGTGGTCCGCAGACCTCTTGGGGGTCTGTGAAGGGATTCTACGGGGTTTGTGTAAAAGACCTAAAGTTTAAAATGTAAAATTATTATGCTACAGTGTACATTTTTTTTCCATGAAGGGGTCCATAGCCATCATCAGACAGTCAAAGGAGTCCATACCCTTCATCAGACAATCAAAGGGGGTTCATAACCTTCATCAGACAATCAGAGGGATCCATAGCCTTCATCAGACAAAGGGGTCCATAGCCTTCATCAGACAATCAAAGGGGTCCATAACCTTTATCAGACAATCAAAGAGGTCCATTGCACAGAAAAAAATGTTAAGAAACCCGGCTGTAGAGAGAATGAATGAACTAATAAAAATCTGTATTTATACAAGCTGAAGGAAATAGGTGTTCCACCCTTTTTACTAATCTGCCCTGGAACGCACACCACAGCTTAAGAACCCTTGGTTTAATGAGAATGGTTGTTTGCAGTTTGAAGTCTAAATGTTCTTACACCTTAGTGCATGCTATAAATTATATGTTAGTTCTATCATCTGTTAGTTTTATGCAGCTACCCTTTTTTTTCTCTGTTTGATTTAGCTAAGTGATCGTGCTAAGGAAAGACGTGTTCCAGCCTCAAGAATAAGTAGGCTGATGAGCTATGGAGGTGAGTATGGCGGATACCAAAGATGATCATTGTTTGTTGGTTTTTTTTTTTTTTTTAAATGCTTTATTGTAGAGCCATTACTGCACATTCCTCCTCCCCTTTTTTTCTTTTGAGGAAGCCTGTGTCGTATTACATGTGTGACAGGGTACATGATCGTACGTTAGTCTGTCATGAACTAGTTGGATAAAAATCTCCAGAGCCAGGGCTTTTTTTGTGAATCATAGATAGTGAGACTTTCAGTGGAACTGTTAATTAGAGTAATGCCATATCTGCTATACTTGGGTAGTCTGAATTTCGATGGACGTCTTCGAAAAGTGTAGTATTTTAAATATTCAGATCTAAATTTCAACTTGGCATGGTCGAACAGAACGAATATATAAAAAAAAAACTCAAGCGAAAAAGTTTTTTTTTTAATTTGCAAAGAAATCGTTAGTACAGGTTCGGAATTCATTTTCTTTATTGGCTTTATTCTCTGGAATCTTCCTTTTTCTATTACTCTTGTAGGGTAGACATAATTTATGCAATTGAAAACTGTCAAAATGGTGAAGTAAATTTTCAGTTAAAATGTTCTTTTCTTGTAGTCGTCTGGTCGAAATCTAACAATAATTCTTACTTATGTCTATGGAGTCTGAGAAGAAAACGGATACTCACTTATGGATGTTTCTATAAACCAAACCTGTTTTCTTTTCGAGCACAAGTCCTTAAAATTCCCCTGTTCAATCTAAACACTTTAATATGTCTACCAGTCATTTTCCACCACAGTTAATCAGTAGAGTGTTTGTGTAGCTCCTAATTTGCCTCATATTGAAGTATTTGATGAGGTTTATACCCTGGAACTATCATTGTCGAATACCTCAGATAGACTGATGCTATTCTCTGCATCTTGGAGCTAAACCAGGGGTCGGCAAACTACGGCAAGCGTGGCACGTGGAATGATTTTCAATGGCACGCTGAGTGAATCAAAATACTGTACAGTATATGATCTCATTTTTTAAAATTTGAATTTGAATTAAATAGAAGCATATAATTCTTTTAAAGCTATACCTGTTTTTACAACCTTCAAAACGAAAGTTTTTAGACATCGGAGGTAAGAATGTGCTATCTGATGCAAACTAAAGGCCTGATCATACTATATTGCAAGTAAGTCTTCGTTTTTACGGACCGTTTCCGAGAACAAACATTCTTCAACGAATTTCAAGGGGAGTGGTTATACTTTGCGGCACCCGCTTGTCAGGCGTCTTACCTGCTACCGTAGTTTGCAGGATGAGATTCTTGAAAAGAATCCCAAGCGAATTTTGACGGGCAAGCGGAGACGTAATATCATAATTACGCAATAGTGTCTGGCTAGCGCCTGGACGAGCGTATTTATTTCGTTTTCGCTCGCAGTTTTTGACTCCCAGTGTGAGTTTGGAGCAACAGTGACTGACCTCGACGAAGTTATATTTCCGTCCTATCCTTCCCCTCTCTCCCGACTACCACCACCTCTACAGTTCTCTCGGCTGTCGCATACTCATGCCCGTACAGTTCGTTGACCGCAGCACAAAAGTTGGTGTTGTTATTACGTAATACGGTGCCGTTAAAATGACTCAAAAAAGACAAAAAACTTGATGTACGCTTGTTTCAAGACTTTTGGACAAACGAATATGGATTCATACAACAAAAGGATCGTGCTGTTGTGCTTTATGTTATGAAAGTGTCGTGTGCCGTACGTCAAGTGTACAAAGACACTATCAAATCAAACATCAGTCCATGTTTAAAAACTGAGGAGAAAAGAGAATCCATAAAAATGGCTGTTTCTGGCTACAAAAAAAAACAAAGTAGTATTTTTAGTCAAGTAATTGGAACCAAAAATAAAGCTACCGAATGTAGTTACAAAATTGCACAGTGTGTGGCTTCGAAGGGCAAACCTTTCACAGATGGAAAATACATCAAGGAAACTTTTTTGAGCAGTGCTGAAATTTTGTTTAGTGATTTACAAAATAAAGAAACAATAATGTCTCGGATTCGAGAAATACCGGCTTCTGCAAGATCAATCGAGAGGCGCATAACTGATATGGCTGAAAATGTAACGATAAAACAAACAACAGGGTTACAACAAGCTGTTGTATTTAGTGTCGCTCTTGACGAAAGTGTCGATGTGAATGACGTGGCGCGCCTAGCTATAGTTGCGCGATATTGTGACAACGACCGTATTTATGAAGAACTGTGCTGCTTGATACCTTTTGATGGTACAGCCAAGGGAGAGGACATTATAACTGCATTTGTAAGCTATTTCGAAAATCAGAACATTAACATGAATAAAATATTCTGTGTTACTACTGATGCCGCCCCTGCATTTGTCAGAAAGAACAAAGGATTTGTTAAACTTCTTGAGGATCGTATTGGACGTCAAGTATTGAGCTTCCATTGCATTATACACCAGGAAAGTTTGTGTGCGAAGATTTCTTCACTATCCTTGAACTCTGTAATGGAAACTGTTGTCAAGATAGTTAACTTCATAGTTTCTCGCTCTTCATTGACCCACAGGCAATTCAAGTCTCTTCTACAAGAAATGGAGAGCGCATGTGCGGACCTCCCGCTGTACAGAAATGTTCGTTGGCTTAGTCGAGGTAATGTTTTTAACAGATTTGTATCATGTCTAGAAGCAATCAAGGGGTTTCTTGATGAAACGGAACAACATTTCCCGGAACTGAATGACGAGGACTGGCTGTGCAAGCTGATGTTTCTGGCTGACATAACTACAAATCTGAATGAATTAAACTTGCGTTTATAAGGGCAGGGTCAAACAGTACTTGATCTTTTTGAGCACTGGAAAGGATTTGCGTCAAAATTAGACATATTTTGCAGAGATATTACCACTAACACATACAAGTACTTTCCAAACGTAAAGGCTCATTCAAATCGATTTACTGTCAACAGAGATGAGCTTCAGAAGTACGTTGAAGTGCTCAAAGGAGAGTTTGCTAAACGAGGTCAAGACTTAAAATTCACGGGCCCATGTTTTCTTATCTCATCAAGCCCGACTTAATTGATCATACTAACATCCCATTTGACCTATCTCTTTTTGAGTGGATGGATGTTGACTATTCTGAAATGCAACACTTCGAATTCAAGGCATCAGAGTTATGGACGATAACATTTGTAGAATTGCGAAAAACTCTGGAAGGAAGCTGCTTGGAAAAGTCAGCTGCCATCCTCAACTGCTGGACATCCCTGCCTCAAGCGTTCACCTGTTTGAAGAAAGTTGCATTTGCTCTACTTTCGGCTTTTGGGTCAACTTATACATGTGAACAAATTTTCTCACACATGAAAGCTGTTTTAAGTACACAGAGAAGTCGCCTAACACCTGTGCATTTAGAAGCCTGTGTGAAGCAAAATTGACAAAATACACACCTGATATTGAACAATTAACCAAGGAGAAGCAAGGACACGGGTCCCATTCTTCTTCTTCTTCTTCCGTCCTTAGCCACCGACCGTCAAAGCAGTCAGTGGCCATTACGCCTAGTGGCGTCTTAGGGCAACAGCAGATAGGTTTTCTTTGCCATTGTTTCCCATCACGCCTAGTGGCGTCTTTAGGGCAACGGCAAATCAACCCATTTGCTGTTGTTTCCGTAATCGAAGTGACTGGCAAACGGGTGATCAGCCCGTTGTGACGGGTCCCATTAATTGAGTTTATTTAACTGTTTTGTTCTTCAAACTGTTGGACTTTCTGTCTTAACAAAATATACATATGGCAATTTTATTATAAAGTTTCAAACTAATGTGTTCAGAACTTAAATTTTGCAAAACATAATATTTGTATTGATATTTGTTCCTATTTATATTAAAATATTGAATAATCTACAAAGAATAGAATAGTTATTTAATGTATCGGAAACATGTTAATACAAGATCATTTTTAAATTGTTTTAATAATTGTTGTTTATAAAAATGTGGTGGACTTAGGTTGGCACGCTGAGTGACTTTGCAACATTACTTCGGCACGACACTACTAAAAGTTTGCCGACCCCTGAGCTAAACTATGCTTCATTTTTTTCTCTTAGTTGCATAGCTAGACCTTGTTTACCATCACCTAGAAACGAAAACTCGCGTCATTTCCGCCAATAACTTTTTTTTTGACTCCTTCATGGAGGCTATCTCCATGACGTCATAATTATTAATATATACAATGGATGTCTGCAATAATAAAACGTATATGTCAGCTACGACACATGCCCTTGCAGCCGTGGTTTATGTAGCAGTTTATTTTACATAATGAGGTTGCCAGCCCCCCCCCCCCCCCCCCCACGTACAACCTGATGTTAGTCACTTCTTATGACGTGCCGGGATGAGCAGCTGACCCATTTATATACCAAAGATAAAATACCAGGATAAGGTGCTCTAAAGATAGAACACCTTAAGAAATGCAAGTATATCAATCCATTTTTACAGCAGTTTAACATGAAAGAAAAGCCCTATTTGTTATTTACTCTGTGACTCATAACTATCCTGTGTGTGTAACTTCTTCAGAACAATGAAACCCAAAACAGAACAAAATGTCAGCACAGAAAGAAATGTTTTCTTTAATATGATAGGACTAATAGTCATAGACAAACAATAATGTGCCATAATTTGCTAGTATGTGAAAACAGTTAATAAAAAACAGAACAGAAAGAGGAAGAAAAAAAGGTAACGGCTAGATTAAAATGGCTTGGTCAGGAATTGAACCTAGGACTTTCCCTCTCACATACATAGATGACACAGACTAGCAAAGCCTGCGGAAAATGTAGTCTACAAGTACATATTGTCAGAGGTGAACACGAGTCAGTATATGATTCCTTATTTGTAGAAACAAATGGTAACCTGTCTTGTGCTAATCAGATGTTGTCTAATGTAACACAGTGAGGGTACAGTATAACATACATTAAACAGAGCCTTGTATGAAATGCATGTAGGATGCATTTTTCAGCTCAGTCAACTCAGGCTTAGTTACACTAAACTATTATGTGCTGTGTTACATACTTGTTAGATGCTTTTGCTTTCAATGTACCACACAATATTATTATTTTTAAAGCTTTATGTACATTTTTTGGGTAGGGTGAGCTTTGAGAAAAAAATGGTTATCTTAAACTGTGATGTGGGAACAGTAACACTGAAAATGAATGTTCTGATATATTTTTTAAGATGATCAAACTTTCAGCTCCGTTCTCTTATATTTTAAATAATTTTATATAGGTTTATTTGTTAAATTATAGTGTTTTTAAAATTATTTTTTTTAATTTGACAGGTCTTGCTGCAGGTCTGGGTTTTGGTGCTTTAGCTGAGGTGACCAAGCGATCTCTTGGTTTGAAAGAAACAGGTTAGTTCAAGATTTTTCTTCTATGAGTGAGGATTTCTTTTCTGCAGTTCAGAGAAGTGCTGGGAATGGATATTTTGTTCTCAGTTTGTGAACAGAACAGTCACAGAAAAATGTAAAATGTGCAATAATTTAGTGTTCATTTTAGGTATTGTGCTCGGCGAAAAGTCAGCCGGGCGAGGCCGGGGCTAGCCGACCTGGTCGGTCAGGTGACTACCAGAAGTCAGCAAATAAGGCGCTAATTTTGGCAGTCAGAAACTAGCCATCGTCCTGGTAGGACGCAGATTTCCCTTTTGCCAGCGAGATTGCTGTGCGGTTCATGTTATGGACTATTAAGTGATTGCTTGCCATATTTCGGTCCTGGTGGGTTATTACGTTGTAATGCTAGAGCAGGGTATTGTCTAGTTCGTATTATCTACAGGCCGTAGATTTCCCTTTTGCCAGCGAGATTGCTGTGCGGTTCATGTTATGGATTATTAAGTGATTGCTTGCCATATTTCGGTCCTGGTGGGTAATTACGTTGTAATGCTAGAGCAGGGTATTGTCTAGTTCATATTATCTACAGGCCGTAGATTAAGAAGTTGTCAATGATTTCTGAGTGTGTCATTTCCATAGTTTTGCCGCTCAGGTGATCGATAGTCATTGCAGTGGTTTTTCAGTGTAAGTCGTACTGTCATGTATGATGCTGATAGATTAAGCTGCTACGGCAAGTTTACGGTGGCATTTCATTATTGTATTTGATGCGTTTATTGGCCGTGTGAGGCCTTATTGTATTGTACATAGTATTAAAGGGAAGTTCCTGTTAAAGGTTTTAATTTTTATGTCAGCCATTGTGGTGTGGTTGTAGCCTGGGAAGAACGAGCCTTTATTTATTATTATAAATCCACACTGCAGTGGTGGAACCACAGTTTAATTGGTTCTTGACAGTTAGCATGGTAAGAATGTATTCTTCTCACTTGAGTGAAATCACATAAAACTTTATTAATATGTGAGACGTCTGTGCTTAGAAAGCCCAACTTGTGCACATGCACACATGTATCTTAACTGATTATATGCAATACAGCCCATTTAGTTCCATACAACTGTCACCTACACTAGCCAATGCTATTCTTAGCTGTTCATCTTCTGCGATCTACTAGATGCTAATAGTTTGGCCTTTGTGTGTTATTTGGCATATACTTGCTAATAGGAAAGTTATATAGGTCATTGGTTCTATAAATGTATGGGGTTGTTTCCTGTATTCCATAGTTGCATTTACGAGGGGACTTCAAATGAAAACCTTAAATTTGCGATAGAAATTCGAAACACCGTGCCATTGTCATATAAGTTGGCAGTATTGTTGCTAAGGATCTCAAGAGTGTCCTGCAGGTGGCATCACGGTGCAGACAAACCACATGACATCACAGTAGGAGTTTAAAGATGGCCCCCACTAGTGACATGCACCAAAGAGGAGCAGCATTCTGTTATCAATTTTTCGAACAGCGAAGGGATGAAACCTATAGAAATTCATCAGCGAATAAAGGTCCAGTACGGTGATGTATGCCTGTCACTCCAACAAGTGTACGAGTGGAGTGTTAAATTCCGAAACGGCGTGAGTTCTGTGACAAGGAATGGCGCCATACCTCCTCACCGAAACCGAAGAAGTTCCGCACGCAGCCATCTGCAGGGAAGGTTATGCTAACTTTCTTTTGGGATGAACGAGGCGTTATTTTAGAGCACTACATGCCCAGGGGGAACACTGTCACCAGTGCCATGTATACAGATCTTCTCAGGAATCATCTTCGACCCACAATCAAATCCAAACGACGTGGACTTCTGAGTACATGTGTCTTGTTGCAACATGACAATGCTCAGCCCCATACTGCCCGTGCAACGGTTGCAACCATCGAGGACCTACACTTTAAGTGTTTTCCACATCCGCCGTACTCCCAGACCTAGCCCCAAGTGATTACCATTGTGGTAAAGTGGGATGTTATAAATATTTATAGGGGACTTAGTGTACTGACTGAGATCAGCTGTGAAGGTATCTGTATCTAATATGTGTAGTGTTTTACAGATAACCTTACTTGCTACCACATTATACCTCAGTCAGAATTATTCTGGAATATTGTGATGACTACGTTAAATGTCTAGGGTATGTATATGATGAAGTGTAAGTCACAACAACAACAGACAGATAAACAATTTAATTTATTCCACCACACTTGACAACACTGTGACACTCACACACATTTAACACTCTATAAGACTATCTTAAGGTAGTAGACTACCTTGTAGGGTAAAAAACTCAAATTTTCCTTTCAGAATCAAACAACCATGGGTATAGTGTTAGTATGGACTTAACATTTTTGTCCACATAATGACCTCATTAATTATGCAAATTAGCTATCCAATATGGCCGCCGTAGTGAATAAATTATACACCTTTTTTAAAACATCATAACTATGTTATTTTTACAAGGATCTGACTGAAACTTGGCAAATTGAATTAGTATATATAGCTTGAGGTTTTGACCTAAAATAACAGATATTGACCGAAAGGTTGATTTGTAATGAATTTTCAAAATTTATATTTCTTGAATGTTTGATATTTGTGCCTCATTATATATGCATGTTGGTCATAAAACTAAAATTTTGAATTCAATTGTATCCATTTTAGGTCATAATCTGTAAGATTATATGATAACCAACTGTGTTAATTTTCATGTCAATTGAATGTACAGATCCAGAGATATCTTGTTTCAAAGATCACCAATTATGCTAAAAAGACAATTCCGAGAAAACAAAGAAAAACAGAAAAAGAACTCACAAAATGAAGTTTAATGAGCTCCTGTTGAATAAAGGTCTCCTTCTACTGCAGCTGCAGTGTCTATGAATCCCATTTTCAGTGCTCTCAGGGTCTTTCCATTGCAATGTCCTTACTTGCTGAATAGATCCTGTGCAGCGTTCTCCTGTATGCTTTCTTTGCCATGCGTTGACTTGTGTTCATGTATATCGAAAAATTCTGCAATGCACTGTGGCCTTTCCCAATAGAACGCACAAATGCCACCATTCGCACATTTACTTCTTTGTTTGTGAGTAGCTGAAGATGAAACATCAGAAGTATTGAAATTGGCAGTCCATTCGCCACTGTTTGTGCGCTTGATACTGATTTCATGACAAAAGCCATTCCGAGTCTCTTCGACGATCTCACAGGTCAGTGAGTACTGATAACATTTATCACATCTAAAGTTAGCGCATAAAAACCCAAACAGTAGTTTTACATCCATAAGGATAAACCCATTTCCTTTGTTGTCATTTTTAGCTTGTCCTTCACTTTCTTGGACCTTTATGACCTTTATTTTCTTTGCTGAGGAGCACAGAGGTTTTATAGCATCACTATCGACAATAGGTGTCTCATTTTCAGGCAACGGTTTGTTGGTGTACACGCCTCCCAGTCTTTGTCTTATTTCTCATTGTGAACAAAAGAAGCTCTGCTAACTACTATTATACAGAATCAGTATAAAACTAGCAATAAATAGAGTTGATGTTGGTGAAAATGCACTATGCATTTAACAAATGTTGAAATTTACGATCAAAGCTTTCTAGACACACATTTTTGAAAAATTCACAAGAAATCATTGAGTGATTCCCCGTGGAAAAGTTATAAATATCTTTTTCCTGTTGCCTATGTATAATTATAATTTCGCAGTTTTACAATTACGCACCTTCTTGTTGGGTCATTATTCACATGGTAACCAACTATAAACATTGGTTGCTATGCAAATCACTCAAGGGGGCGTGTGTAGAAAAACACTGATTCCTATCAAACCAGAGTATCTCTAAGCTTCTATGAATTATTTTTAGTTCAAGAACATGTTGACGATGATTTAAAGCATGAAAATGAAAATTGTTGGATTTTTATTTTTTTTAAGCTTTTCTGGGTATACTTCTACCTTAAATGAGTCACTGGTAAAGTTTCAAATATAAATATGTATTAATTACTTTCACTAATATATATGTCCTGATTCAACTACAAAGTGAACCAGGAATCACAATCAATTGTAATTACAATTTATATGTACAGAATTTATCAATATGAACCTTGTAGTGACATATTTTATTAATATTATCCTATGTGTGTCAGTTGTGTAGTAGTAATATGAGGTAATACTGGTTTTGTTTTTTCAAGCTATGTTGTTATGTGTCATCATGACTTCAAGTGTTTGTTTATCTTGGAAATAGTATGGGGAAAAGTTCACAGTTCCTATCAATTTAAACACTGTATTTTCCCTCTGTTTTATTATAAAGTCAGATTTTGAGGGGGGGCATAATGTTGAGCTCCTCTGGCCACAGACGCTTATCTTTCGTGATGGCGGCAGGAAAAGACTCCTCTGCTCGATAGCCTCCCTGTGTTCTGGAGACACCTCACTGGTCACTATCTGGACCCAGGAGTATGTTGTCAGCCTCTAGATTCAGCAAAGCTCAGACCAGGTGCTGCTCAATAACTTTAGGACCACGGTCCCACAATTCATGGAATAATACACAGTTACGTTGACTGGCAATGAATATAGCACAATTTCGATCTGCCGATGTCCCAGGCTTTTATTTAGAAAAATATGCACTGGCGCTCAACGCACTGGTTCTTTAGTAAGTTTATTTGAAAATGTGGTGCTGACCTGACGCCTCTGATTGACTATATTGGCGGGTCTAACCAATCGTGCCAGGTTTACCCAAGCGTTTGAAAAAAAGTACTCCTACTCACGTTTCCCTAACAACAAAGAATCAATATTTATAGCCCGACTAATCGTGTTTAGCCTTACATTTACTTTCCGCCAATCAAATAGGAGGTAACATGGGGACCTATTTCCCGTACAATGGTGGTGTGAAAATCTGCCACTGAGCGATTCTGATTTTGGGGTTGTCTGACACCCTCACTATTTCTTTTGGCTATAATCTGTTAATTCCTAGACTATTTGCGTAACGTTTAACATATTCTTTGTCAGCAAGTCCTAAGGAACCCAAATATATAAATTTAATGGGGCTAAGGGGCTGCGTTCAAAATATGTATTTTCCAGGATAGTCGTGTAGTTTTTTTTTATTTTTTATGTTTAGAACCGCCACCTGTCCTGCTGTACTGTCAGACTAATGTCAGGATTTTAGACATAAAACAGTAGAATGTCATGTTTCCTAATAAGCGTTTTGTAAGTTTTTTAAAACCTAACTCTCGTATGGGTAGTGTTTTTTATCACTGTCGATTTGAAAAAAAGTTAGTGCTTGTGGCCTTATACGCGTGTTAGGGGTGGCATTAATTGTGTATCGCGAGACTGTGGTAGTATTGCCTGCGTTCCGGCTTTCAGCCCCTCCCTTTCTTTCTATCCTTAGTCCATCTGTCTTTCGTTTATGGTAACTTAGTGTATAAAATGACATGAATGGAATATTAAATATAGGTCAGTTTGCGTATCTCAAGGTTTTTCTTAGAAAGGCAGTACACGTTTTATCGTAGAAAGCGGGTATTGAAGCAGTAGGCTTTTACTATCAACGTGAAACGTTACAATTTGCAGATGAAGGAGAAAACAAGGGGGATTTCGAGTACAGTCATTGTGACAGCACTGTTCTTTACCATTCTTCTTTCCTTTTATTAAATTTATTTGTTAGGCTTTACATTTACGTTTTAATTTATATATGTGGATTAGAATTTCACACGACAAATTCTCCCCACTTAAAACAGACGTTATATGTCAGTCTATAATTCTATATACACATAGAGAAATTTCTTATTATTCCTGGGGTTTAGGGTGATTCTCATCACACGGATGGCGGCTTAAAAAATCCGCTCCCAGATTTGTTTTTCCACTTATATACTCTATGCTAAACTCAAATGGCTGCATCAATAATGACCAACGGAGTAATCTAGAATTCTCATGTCTAGCCTGTGCTAGAAACGACAAAGGTTTGTGATCCGTTTGCAACTTAAATGCCTTCCCATACAGATAAATATTGAATTTCTTTATCGCCCATATTACTGCAAGACATTCCTTTTCGCTAGTTGAGTAATTGGTTTCAGCTTTATTCAACTTTCTGCTAGCATATGCCACTGGGCTTAATTCCCCATCCAATGCATCTGATTTCTGTAGCAAAGTTGCACCTAACCCAATATTACTGGCATCTGTCCTTACTATGAATTCTTGACTTAAGTCAGGTAATTTCAAAACAGGTTTACTTGTGAGCTTTTCCTTCAATTCTTGGTAAGCCATTTCACATTGTGGTGTCCATGTAATTCGATCTGGATTTCCCTTACGTGTCAAATCAGTTAACGGTGCACATATGGAATTAAAGTTTTTGATATACTTTTGGTAGAAACCACATAATGAGACAAAGGATCTCACGTCTTTCTTGGTTTGTGGTCTCGGGGCTTTCTTTAGTTTCTCTAAATTCTTTGGGTCAGGGGTCATGTTTCCCTGATAAACTGTGTGTCCCAAGAATTCCAATTCTTTACATCCAACGCAACATTTGGTTGGTCGGGCTGTTAAATTTGCTTCCCTAAGTCGATTAAACAGCATGTTCAGAGAGTCAATGTGTTCCTCAAATGTTTCTGTTGCTATAAGGATATCATCCATGAAATTTGTGATACATGGATTATTCAGAGGGTCCAATAATTTTCTCATCATTCTAGAGAAGACACTAGGCGCATTCTTCAATCCAAATGGCAATCTATTAAACTCATAGTGTCCTTCTGAGGTACTAAAAGCTAGGTATGGTCTAACCTCAGGCTTTACTGGAATCTGATAGTATCCTTTACTCAGATCCACTTTTGAGAAATATTTAGCTTTATTTAGTCTGGCAAACAGCTGATTTGTATCCGGCAATGGATCCACCTGTCCTTCTGTAATAGCATTCAGTCTCCTGTAATCTATACAGAGTCTATGTTCTCCAGAGGGCTTCCTTAAGAGTACAACACTGGAACTATACGAAGATTCACTGTGTGAAATAATTCCTTCCTTCAACAAATAGTCTATCTCTTCCTTCAAAGCTTTCTCCTTAGCAAAAGGAATCGAATAGGGTTTCATACATACAGGTGTGGGGTCTATCAGCTTCATATCATATTCCAATAGGTTTGTATGCCCTGGTCGGTCTGTTAACACCTCTGTATGAGTATCTAGAACCTGTTGCACTCTCTCTTTCTGAGTTTTCGTTAAATGTGTACTGATTTTCACCTGTGCCGCTGTCTCACAGGGGTGTAATGGATATTCAAATGATGAAAGTGGTTCCTTTTTCATCTCCATGGCGATGGACAAGGTCAACAAGTGTGTCTCTTCCTGATTTTCTCTTTCCAAATATTTCTTCAGGAGATTCACATGATAGATTTTTTCTTTCCCCTTCTTATCTATCTTATAATTGGTTCTAGACACCTTCTCTAGAACTGTATATGGACCTTGCCATCCAATTTGTAACTTATTCTGACTACCGGGGAGAAGAAGCAGTACCTTCTCTCCCACAGCCAAATCTCTGTCTTTAGCTTTCCTGTTATAATAGGCAGCATGTTTCTTCCTGGCTTGTTTCAAATTTTCATTGGCAAGTTTCCAGCCAGTTTTTAAACGAGTGGTCAGCTCATTCACATATTGGTATGAGGATGTAATATTTTCCTCTGCCTTTTCATCAGTCCACGTTCTTAACAGCGTTACATATGGACCTTTAATTGTGTGGACCTATTTGTCCATGCACCGGTATGGTCTCTTCCACTAGAAGCGCTATAGTGATGATTTTTCCTCCCAGAATTATCATTCACAAAACGTCCGCTACCAATTTTTCTCCTGGGGCTTTCTCCTCACTTAGAATTCTTGATGAGAGATTTCCTCTCTACATCTTCTTCCTCCAGTTTGTTTAAGTCCGATTGAGGGATTTTTGGCTTATCCTGGGGTAAGACATCTTTTTGCACTCTCCGCATAGTGGCCATTGTAAAACAGTTAATTGAAGCTTGTCCGTGAAAAGGGGCTTCCCATTCCATTTGGTCCACTTTATCAAATTTATTTTTCTTTCTATTGTCAGGCCTACGGTTGCCCCGTGGCGTGTCCAGGTCCTGATCAATGTTCCCACTTGTGGGTGTTCCCTCATGTGCTATGCTACACCTTTCTACAAAATTCTCAATGTCCCACCTTGCCTTGGGCCAATAATAATTGTGAGCCACCTTTTGGATGATGGTACCTATTTGTCATGAAATATTCTAATCCACATATATAAATTATTAGGTAAATATAAAGCCTAACAAATAAAATTAATAAAGAGAAGAGCAATGGGAAAATGACAGTGCTGTCACCAAGAATGTACTCGAAATCCCCCTTGTTTTCTGCTTCGTCTGCAAATTGTAACGCTTTCACGTTGATAGTAAAAGCTTACTGTATTATACCCGCTTTCTTCAATGAAACGTGTGCTGTATTTCTTGGAAAAAACATTGAGAGACTGCGTAATGACCTAAATTAATCCTAACATTAATTATATTACGTTACCAAAACGAACGAACAGATGGACAAAAGGATAGCGAGAGGGGAGGGCTGAAAATCAGGAACGCATGCAACACGCGACGCGCGATATACAAATGCTGGCATCACGCGTGTAAGTCTACAAGCACTAACTTTTTCAGACGGACAGTGATAAAATACACTACCCTTTCCCAGAGTTAGGTTTATAAATCATAACAGACTCTTATTAGAAAAGATAACAATAGATGGGTTTACGTTTGAACACATAACAGTACCCAGACAGCACATCTTCGAAACAGGAGGTAGAAGAAATTGCATATTTTGAACGCAGCCACGTAGCTCCTTTAAATTAGTATTATTGGGTTCCTTAGGGCTTGCTGACAAATAATATGTAAAACGTTACGCAAATAGTCCAGGAATTAATAAATTATACCCAAAATAAAATATTGGGGGTGCCTGACAGCATAAAATCATTTCTGCTCATAAAATTTTTTATAACGTGTTTGAAAAAAACCTTACGTTACAGAAATAGCCTACCATGTAAACTCCAAATTGATTGGAGCGCAACAAATGAAAGCCTAACCACGATTGGTCGGGCTATAAATACTATCTTGGTTGTTAGGGGAGACGGGAAAAGATAACATTTTTTCAAACACTTGTCGAAACGTGGCTCATTGGCCAGTCTCGCTGATATACACACTTGGGAGCGTTAGTTCGAGACCACTTGTTTAAAATAGCTTGATAAAGCATCAGTGCGTTGAAGCCAGCATATATTTGGCTCAATAAAAGCCTGGAACATAGGCAGATGGAAGTTTGTGCCAGTTTGTGCCAGAATTCATTGCTAATCAACGTATCTGTGTTATTCGTATGAATTGTGGTAAGCTTGAACCATTTAATATCTTTTAATGAAAATTGAATGTGAATTGTTGATTTATGCCTGTATATATATGTGTAGTTCAGTGGCAAACGTGAGGTAAAGCCTAAAATGCTCCAGCCTGAACAGAGGGTGTCGGAGAAAAGTAAAACGGCATGGAATGGCCAAATAGTACACTGACACCTGGATGATTGATTAGACAGAAATAATGCTGGAAGTGCAGAGGCGTAGTAACCATTAAGAAGGGTAATACTGGAATAAAGTATTTCAGATGAAGCTGACTGTTGGCCTAACGCTCTGAACGCAATGTTTGTGCTGTATTGTGATCAGTGTAAAAGAGAATATAAATTAGTTATGAAGTAGAAGGTACATCCTTCTTGATTTCAGGGACAGTGGTCTTGATGGTACTGAGCAGCACCTGGTCAGAGATTTGCTGAATCCAGTGTCGGACAGCATACTCCTTGGTCCTTTTAGCTATCAGTGAGGTGTCTCCAGAGTCCAGAGGAGAATTCGAGCAGAGGAGTCCTTTCCTGCCGCCATCACGCAAGATAAGCAGAGTTGGCCAGCTGAGCTCAACATTATGTCCCCTCATCTTGAAATAACTTTATAAAAATACATTCAGAGGGGAATTTACTTGTCTTAAAATCAGGAACTGTGAACATCTCCAATACTAGTCCCTAAAGACAAACTATTGAAGTCATGATGACAAATACCAACAGAGCTTGAACAAAACAAAACCAGTATTACCTCATTTTACTACTACACAACTGACACACATAGAACATTTGTAATAATATATGTCACTACAATATTCATATTAAATACATTCTGTACATAACTTGTAATTTAAATTGATTGTGATTCCTGGTTCCCTTGTAGTTGAATCAGGACACATATTCATTCATGCCAGTAATGAATACATATTGTTATTTGAAAGTTACAGTGACTTCTTTAAGATATTCTCATAGAGTGTTATATGTATGTGAGTGTCACAGTGTTGTCAAGAGTAGTGGATTAAATTAAATTGTTTATCTGTCTGTTGTTGTGACTTACACTTCACCATACACATACCCTAGACACATAACGTAGCATCACACTATTCCAGAATAATTCTGACTGAGATATATAGATATGTGGTAGCAAGTAAGGTTATCTATAATACACTACTCTTAATAGATATAGATACCTTCACAGCTGATCTCAGTCAGTACACTAAGTTCCCTATAAATATTTATAACATCCCACTTCACCACATATATTGGGGTCTCGCTCTTGGGATTTTGAATCTTTAACTATTAAAAATATTGGGGGTAATTCACTTCAGGGAATATAAGAATTAAAAGGTATCCTTGGGTGGAATTAAATAAGGTTGAGCTCACGGTGCCTGTGTTGTCCATTAGAGATTGAATTGTTGGTTAGACATTGTATAAATTTACCTGATAGACAATGGCGGACCTGGCCAAATTTCGATCTGCTGCGGTTCAGACTGCAAAAGAGTTAGGATTAGATGGGCAAGTTATGGTTGCCTATGTCACAACGGAATGTGACAAATTTATTGAACGCGAAGAAAGAAGATTAGAAAAAGAGGCCGAAAGAAAGTTAGAGGCTGAGACTAAGAGGTTGCAAGCTGAGGCTGAGACTAAGAGGTTGCAGATTGAGGCTGACAAAGAGGCTAAAGCATTGGAAGCCGAGGAAAGAAGACAAGCTGCAGAAAGAGAAGAGAAGAAATTAGCTGCAGAAAGAGAAGAGAAGAAATTAGCTGCAGAAAGAGAAGAGAAGAGATTAGCTGCAGAGAGGGAAGCAGAAAAGGAGGAGAAGAGATTACAAAGGGAACATGAGTTACGACTAAGGGAGTTTGAGTTTCAAGGCCATGCTCCTGAAAATGGTGCCAGTCCCTTTGCCTCTGATGCTACGGTTACTCAGGGAGCCTCAACCTCAGCTATGAATTTTCATTTAGATCATTTTGTTGAGAAAGACGATGATATTGAGAGCTATATAAATAGGTATGAACTATTAGCTACCACGTATGGGTTAGAGAGAGAAAGGTGGAGCTTAAAGTTATCTCAGGGACTTCGTGGGGCAGCTTATGAAGTTTTTGCAAAAATGAGCAGAGGTGATCAGGAAAATTATGACATGCTAAAGCAGGCTCTTTTGTTAAGGTATGAAAAGAATGCAGAGTTTTACAGGAAAAAATTTAGGAATGCTAAACTACTGTCAGGTGAAACCTATCACCAGTTCTCTGCACGAATAGAGACATACTTGGAGAAATGGACTTCTCTGGGGAAAACCCAAGATCTTAAGGAAATGGTCCTTATAGAGCAACTAAGAGAGTCCATGGCTCCAGACCTGAGAAAGTTTCTCATGGAACAAGGTGCAGAGAGGCTGGGTGAGTTGCTAAATGTTGCTGAAAGGTATCAAGCAGCTCAAGCAGAGGTAACAGGTAATAAAAAGAAACAGGTGGATAACTTTAGGGCACCACAGAACTTTAATAAATTTGATCCTAGGGATCAAAATAAAGGTAAGCACCAATTTGATAGGCCACGGTATGACAATAAAAATAAATTCCCACAATTCGATGAAAGGAAATATGATGAAAGAAAATCTTTCAACCAAGGAAAAAGGTGGTGTAAAAATTGTCAGATGGACAATCATGACACTGACCGTTGCAGAAGGAAACCTGTGTATATGGCAACCCTTCAGGTCAGGTCGACCTCAAGACAGGAGGAGGATATTATGTTAGATACCACTCCAGAAGAGATGAGGAAGGCACAGGCTGGGGATAAAACACTCAAGCCTTGTTTCAGAAAATTGTCAACTTGTCATACAACTCCAGGCAAGGGAGATTTTTACAGGAAAAACAAGTTGATGTATAGGAAGACTGGAGCTAGATCCAATGGTCACGGACAGCTGGTTCTTCCAAAAAGATATAGGACAGACTTAATAAGGAGCCTACATGTGAAACCAGATGGGGACCATGAGAAAATAGGTACCATCATTCAAAAGGTGGCTCACAATTATTATTGGCCCAAAGCAAGATGGGACATTGAGAATTTTGTAGAAAGGTGTAGCATAGCACATGAGGGAACACCCACAAGTGGGAACATGGATCAGGACCTGGACACGCCACGGGGCAAAATTAGGCCTGATAATAAAAAGAAAAATAGATTTGATAAAGTGGACCAAATGGAATGGGAAGCCCCTTTTCACGGACAAGCTTCACTTAACTGTTTTACAATGGCCACTATGCGGAGAGTGCAAAAAGATGTCTTACCCCAGGATAAGCCGACAATCCCTCAATCGGACTTAAACAAACTGGAGGAAGAGGATGTAGAGAGGAAATCTCTCATCAAGAATTTTAAGTGGGGAGAAAGCCCCAAAAGAAAAATTGGTAGCGGTCGTTTTGTGAATGAAAATTCTGGGAGGAAAAATCATCACTATAAAGCTTCGAGTGGAAGAGACCATACCGGTGCATGGACAAATAGGTCCACACAATTAAAGGTCCATATGTAGCTTTGTTAAGAACGTGGACTGATGAAAAGGCAGAGGAAAACATTACATCTTCATACCAATATGTGAATGAGCTGACCACTCGGTTAAAAACTGGCTGGAAACTTGCCAATGAAAATTTGAAACAAGCCAGGAAGAAACATGCTGCCTATTATAACAGGAAGGCGAAAGACAGAAATTTGGCTGTGGGAGAGAAAGTACTGCTTCTTTTGCCTGGGAGTCAGAATAAGTTACAAATTGGATGGCAGGGTCCATATACAGTTCTAGAGAAGGTGTCTAGAACAAATTATAAGATAGATAAGAAGGGGAAAGAAAAAATCTATCATGTGAATCTCCTGAAGAAATATTTGGAAAGAGAACATCAGGAAGAGACACACTTGTTGACCTTGTCCATCGCCATGGAGATGAAAAAGGAACCACTTTCATCATTTGAATATCCA
The DNA here is from genome assembly GCA_024509875.1 of Oreohelix idahoensis. Taxonomy (NCBI): domain Eukaryota; kingdom Metazoa; phylum Mollusca; class Gastropoda; order Stylommatophora; family Oreohelicidae; genus Oreohelix; species Oreohelix idahoensis. Next base: position 156,192 of record JAMPIV010022499.1, on the reverse strand, counting down.
TTACACCCCTGTGAGACAGCAGCACAGGTGAAAATCAGTACACATTTAACGAAAACTCAGAAAGAGAGAGTGCAACAGGTTCTAAATAATCATGCAGAGGTGTTAACAGACCGACCAGGGCATACAAACCTATTGGAATATGATATGAAACTCATAGACTCCACACCTGTCTGTATGAAACCATATTCGATTCCGTTTGCTAAGGAAAAAGCTTTGAAGGAAGAGATAGACTATCTATTGAAGGAAGGAATTATTTCGCACAGTGAGTCTTCGTATAGTTCCGGTGTTGTACTCTTAAGGAAGCCCTCTGGAGAACATAGACTCTGTATAGATTACAGGAGACTGAATGCTATTACAGAAGGACAGGTGGATCCATTGCCGGATACAAATCAGCTGTTTGCCAGACTAAATAAAGCTAAATATTTCTCAAAAGTGGATCTGAGTAAAGGATACTATCAGATTCCAGTAAAGCCTGAGGTTAGACCATACCTAGCTTTTAGTACCTCAGAAGGACACTATGAGTTTAATAGATTGCCATTTGGATTGAAGAATGCGCCTAGTGTCTTCTCTAGAATGATGAGAAAATTATTGGATCCTCTGAATAATCCCTGTATAACAAATTTTATGGATGATATCCTTATAGCAACAGAAACATTTGAGGAACACATTGACTCTCTGAACATGCTGTTTGATCGACTTAGGGAGGCAAATTTAACAGCCCGACCAACCAAATGTTGCGTTGGATGTAAAGAATTGGAATTTTTGGGACACACAGTTTATCAGGGAAACATGACCCCTGACCCAAAGAATTTAGAGAAACTACAGAAAGCCCCGAGACCACAAACCAAGAAGGACGTGAGATCCTTTGTCTCATTATGTGGTTTCTACCAGAAGTATATCAAAAACTTTAATTCCATATGTGCACCTTTAACTGAATTGACACGTAAAGGACTTCCAGATCGCATTACATGGACACCACAATGTGAAATGACTTACCAAGAATTGAAGGAAAAGCTCACAAGTAAACCCATTTTGAAATTACCTGACTTAAGTCAAGAATTCATAGTAAGGACGGATGCAAGTAATATTGGGTTAGGTGCAACTTTACTACAGAAATCAGATGCATTGGATGGGGAATTAAGCCCAGTGGCATATGCTAGCAGAAAGTTGAATAAAGCTGAAATCAACTACTCAACTAGCGAAAAAGAATGTCTTGCAGTAATATGGGCAATAAAGAAATTCAATATTTATCTATATGGGAAGGCATTTAAGTTGCAAACTGACCACAAACCTTTATCGTTTTTAGCACAGGCTAAGCATGAGAACTCTAGGTTACTCCGATGGTCTTTGCTTCTGGCTCCATATAATTTTAGCATTGAATATATATCTGGAAAAACCAATCTGGGAGCGGATTTTTTAAGCCGCCATCCGTGTGATGAGAATCACCGTAAACCCCAGAAATAATAATAAATTTCTCTATGTGTATATAGAATAAAGGACTGACATATAATGTCTGTTTTAAGAGGGGAGGTGTCATGAAATATTCTAATCCACATATATAAATTATTAGGTAAATATAAAGCCTAACAAATAAAATTAATAAAGAGAAGAGCAATGGTAAAATGACAGTGCTGTCACAAAGAATGTACTCGAAATCCCCCTTGTTTTCTGCTTCGTCTGCAAATTGTAACGCTTTCACGTTGATAGTAAAAGCTTACTGTATTATACCCGCTTTCTTCAATGAAACGTGTGCTGTATTTCTTGGAAAAACATTGAGAGACTGCGTAATGACCTAAATTAATCCTAACATTAATTATATTACGTTACCAAAACGAACGAACAGATGGACAAAAGGATAGCGAGAGGGGAGGGCTGAAAATCAGGAACGCATGCAACACGCGTCGCGCGATACGCACATGCTGCCATCACGCGTGTAAGTCTACAAGCACTAACTTTTTCAGACGGACAGTGATAAAATACACTACCCTTTCCCAGAGTTAGGTTTATAAATCATAACAAACTCTTATTAGAAAAGACAACATTAGATGGGTTTACGTTTGAACACATAACAGTACCCAGACAGCACATCTTCGAAACAGGAGGTAGAAGAAATTGCATATTTTGAACGCAGCCACGTAGCTCCTTTAAATTAGTATTTTTGGGTTCCTTAGGTCTTGCTGACAAATAATATGTAAAACGTTACGCAAATAGTCCAGGAATTAATAAATTATACCCAAAATAAAATATTGGGGGTGCCTGACAGCATAAAATCATTTCTGCTCATAAAATTTTTTTTAACGTGTTTGAAAAAATTTACGTTACAGAAATAGCCTACCATGTAAACTCCAAATTGATTGGAGCGCAACAAATGAAAGCCTAACCACGATTGGTCGGGCTATAAATACTATCTTGGTTGTTAGGGGAGACGGGAAAAGATAACATTTTTTCAAACACTTGTCGAAACGTGGCTCATTGGCCAGTCTCGCTGATATACACACTTGGGAGCGTTAGTTCGAGACCACTTGTTTAAAATAGCTTGATAAAGCATCAGTGCGTTGAAGCCAGCATATATTTGGCTAAATAAAAGCCTGGAACATAGGCAGATGGAAGTTTGTGCCAGTTTGTGCCAGAATTCATTGCTAATCAACGTATCTGTGTTTATTCGTATGAATTGTGGTAAGCTTGAACCATTTAATATCTTTTAATGAAAATTGAATGTGAATTGTTGATTTATGCCTGTATATATATGTGTAGTTCAGTGGCAAACGTGAGGTAAAGCCTAAAATGCTCCAGCCTGAACAGAGGGTGTCGGAGAGAAGTAAAACGGCATGGAATGGCCAAATAGTACACTGACACCTGGATGATTGATTAGACAGAAATAATGCTGGAAGTGCAGAGGCGTAGTAACCATTAAGGAGGGTAATACTGGTATAAAGTATTTCAGATGAAGCTGACTGTTGGCCTAACGCTCTGAACGCAATGTTTGTGCTGTATTGTGATCAGTGTAAAAGAGAATATAAATTAGTTATGAAGTAGAAGGTACATCCTTCTTGATTTCAGGGACAGTGGTCTTGATGGTACTGAGCAGCACCTGGTCAGAGATTTGCTGAATCCAGAGTCGGACAGCATACTCCTTGGTCTTTTTAGCTATCAGTGAGGTGTCTCCAGAGCCCAGGGGAGAATTCGAGCAGAGGAGTCCTTTCCTGCCGCCATCACGCAAGATAAGCAGAGTTGGCCAGCTGAGCTCAACATTATGTCCCCTCATCTTGAAATAACTTTATAAAAATACATTCAGAGGGGAATTTACTTGTCTTAAAATCAGGAACTGTGAACATCTCCAATACTAGTCCCTAAAGACAAACTATTGAAGTCATGATGACAAATACCAACAGAGCTTGAACAAAACAAAACCAGTATTACCTCATTTTACTACTACACAACTGACACACATAGAACATTTGTAATAATATATGTCACTACAATATTCATATTAAATACATTCTGTACATAACTTGTAATTTAAATTGATTGTGATTCCTGGTTCCCTTGTAGTTGAATCAGGACACATATTCATTCATGCCAGTAATGAATACATATTGTTATTTGAAAGTTATCAGTGACTCTTTAAGATATTCTCATAGAGTGTTATATGTATGTGAGTGTCACAGTGTTGTCAAGAGTAGTGGATTAAATTAAATTGTTTATCTGTCTGTTGTTGTGACTTACACTTCACCATACTCATACCCTAGACACATAACGTAGCATCACACTATTCCAGAATAATTCTGACTGAGATATATAGATATGTGGTAGCAAGTAAGGTTATCTATAATACACTACTCTTAATAGATATAGATACCTTCACAGCTGATCTCAGTCAGTACACTAAGTTCCCTATAAGTATTTATAACATCCCACTTCACCACACTATTTTCTCATGGTCCCCATCTGGTTTCACATGTAGGCTCCTTATTAATTCTGCCCTATATCTCTTTGGAAGAACCAACTGTCCATGACCATGGGATCTAGTTCCAGCCTTCCTGTACATCAACTTGTTTTTCATGTAAAAATCTCCCTTGCCTGGAGTTGTATGACAAGTTGACAATTTCCTGAAACAAGGCTTGAGGGTCTTATCCCCAGCCTGTGCCTTCCTCATCTCTTCTGGAGTGGTATCCAACATAATATCCTCCTCCTGTCTTGAGGTCGACCTGACCTGAAGGGTGGCCATATACACAGGTTTCCTTCTACAATGGTCAGTGTCATGATTGTTCATCTTACAATTTTTATACCACCTTTTCCCTTGGTTGAAAGATTTTCTTTCATCATATTTCCTTTCATCGAATTGTGGAGTTTTATTTTTATTGTCATACCGTGGCCTATCTAATTGGTGCTTACCTTTGTTTTGATCTCTAGGATCAAATTTAATAAAGTTCTGTGGTGCCCTAAAATTTTCCACCTGTTTCTTTTTATTACCTGATACCTCTGCTTGAGCCGCTTGATACCTTTCTGCAACATTTAGCAACTCACCCAGCCTCTCTGCACCTTGTTCCATGAGAAACTTTCTCAGGTCTGGAGCCATGGACTCTCTTAATTGTTCTATAAGGACCATTTCCCTAAGATCTTGGGTTTTCCCCAGAGAAGTCCATTTCTCCAAGTATGTCTCTAACCGTGCAGAGAACTGGTGATAGGTTTCACCTGACAGTAGTTTAGCATTCCTAAATTTTTTCCTATAAAATTCTGCGTTCTTTTCATATCTTAACAAAAGAGCCTGCTTTAACATGTCATAATTTTCCTGATCACCTCTGCTCATTTTGGCAAAAACTTCATAAGCTGCCCCACGAAGCCCTTGAGATAACTTTAAGCTCCACCTTTCTCTCTCTAACCCATATGTGGTAGCTAATAGTTCATATCTATTTAGATAGCTCTCAATATCATCGTCTTTCTCAACAAAATGATCTAAATGAAAGTTCATAGCTGAGGTTGAGGCTCCCTGACTAGCAGTGGCATCAGAGGCAAAGGGACTGGCACCATTTTCAGGAGCATGGCCTTGAAACTCAAACTCCCTTAGTCGTAACTCATGTTCCCTTTGTAATCTCTTCTCCTTTTCTGCTTCCCTCTCTGCAGTCAATCTTCTTTCTTCTGCTTCCCTTTCTGCAGTCAATCTTCTTTCTTCTGCTTCCAATTTCTTCTCTTCTCTTTCTGCCTCCAATTTCTTAGCCTCAGCCTCAATCTGCAACCTCTTAGTCTCAGCCTCAGCCTCAATCTGCAACCTCTTAGTCTCAGCCTCTAACTTTCTTTCGGCCTCTTTTTCTAATCTTCTTTCTTCCCTTTCAATATATTTGTCACATTCAGCAGTGACATAAGCAATCATAATTTGCCCGTCCATTCCTAACTCTTTCGCAGTCTGTACAGCAGCAGATCGAAATTTGGCCAGGTCCGCCATTTTCTAACAGGTAAATGTAGGTAATGTCTAACTAAACAATACTCTCTGATATTACTTATCCAAGGACACCACAGGCACTGAGAGCTCAACGTTATTTATTTCCACCCAAGGATACCTTTTAATTCTTATTATTCCCAATATCTATAACAGGAGAAAGTTCAATATCCCTGGAGCGAGACCCCAATATATGTGGTAAAGTGGGATGTTATAAATATTTATAGGGGACTTAGTGTACTGACTGAGATCAGCTGTGAAGGTATCTGTATCTAATAGGTGTAGTGTTTTACAGATAACCTTACTTGCTACCACATTATACCTCAGTCAGAATTATTCTGGAATATTGTGATGACTACGTTAAATGTCTAGGGTATGTATATGATGAAGTGTAAGTCACAACAACAACAGACAGATAAACAATTTAATTTATTCCACCACACTTGACAACACTGTGACACTCACACACATTTAACACTCTATAAGACTATCTTAAATGAGTCACTGGTAAAGTTTCAAATATAAATATGTATTAATTACTTTCACTAATATATATGTCCTGATTCAACTACAAAGTGAACCAGGAATCACAATCAATTGTAATTACAATTTATATGTACAGAATTTATCAATATGAACCTTGTAGTGACATATTTTATTAATATTATCCTATGTGTGTCAGTTGTGTAGTAGTAATATGAGGTAATACTGGTTTTGTTTTTTCAAGCTATGTTGTTATTTGTCATCATGACTTCAAGTGTTTGTTTATCTTGGAAATAGTATGGGGAAAAGTTCACAGTTCCTATCAATTTAAACACTGTATTTTCCCTCTGTTTTATTATAAAGTCAGATTTTGAGGGGGGGCATAATGTTGAGCTCCTCTGGCCACAGACGCTTATCTTTCGTGATGGCGGCAGGAAAAGACTCCTCTGCTCGATAGCCTCCCTGTGTTCTGGAGACACCTCACTGGTCACTATCTGGACCCAGGAGTATGTTGTCAGCCTCTAGATTCAGCAAAGCTCAGACCAGGTGCTGCTCAATAACTTTAGGACCACGGTCCCACAATTCATGGAATAATACACAGTTACGTTGACTGGCAATGAATATAGCACAATTTCGATCTGCCGATGTCCCAGGCTTTTATTTAGAAAAATATGCACTGGCGCTCAACGCACTGGTTCTTTAGTAAGTTTATTTGAAAATGTGGTGCTGACCTGACGCCTCTGATTGACTATATTGGCGGGTCTAACCAATCGTGCCATGTTTACCCAAGCGTTTGAAAAAAAGTACTCCTACTCACGTTTCCCTAACAACAAAGAATCAATATTTATAGCCCGACTAATCGTGTTTAGCCTTACATTTACTTTCCGCCAATCAAATAGGAGGTAACATGGGGACCTATTTCCCGTACAATGGTGGTGTGAAAATCTGCCACTGAGCGATTCTGATTTTGGTGTTGTCTGACACCCTCACTATTTCTTTTGGCTATAATTTGTTAATTCCTAGACTATTTGCGTAACGTTTAACATATTCTTTGTCAGCAAGTCCTAAGGAACCCAAATATATAAATTTAATGGGGCTAAGGGGCTGCGTTCAAAATATGTATTTTCCAGGATAGTCGTGTAGTTTTTTTTTATTTTTTATGTTTAGAACCGCCACCTGTCCTGCTGTACTGTCAGACTAATGTCAGGATTTTAGACATAAAACAGTAGAATGTCATGTTTCCTAATAAGCGTTTTGTAAGTTTTTTAAAACCTAACTCTCGTATGGGTAGTGTTTTTTATCACTGTCGATTTGAAAAAAAGTTAGTGCTTGTGGCCTTACACGCGTGTTAGGGGTGGCATTAATTGTGTATCGCGAGACTGTGGTAGTATTGCCTGCGTTCCGGCTTTCAGCCCCTCCCTTTCTTTCTATCCTTAGTCCATCTGTCTTTCGTTTATGGTAACTTAGTGTATAAAATGACATGAATGGAATATTAAATATAGGTCAGCTTGCGTATCTCAAGGTTTTTCTTAGAAAGGCAGTACACGTTTTATCGTAGAAAGCGGGTATTGAAGCAGTAGGCTTTTACTATCAACGTGAAACGTTACAATTTGCAGACGAAGGAGAAAACAAGGGGGATTTCGAGTACAGTCATTGTGACAGCACTGTTCTTTACCATTCTTCTTTCCTTTTATTAAATTTATTTGTTAGGCTTTACATTTACGTTTTAATTTATATATGTGGATTAGAATTTCACACGACAAATTCTCCCCACTTAAAACAGACGTTATATGTCAGTCTATAATTCTATATACACATAGAGAAATTTATTATTATTCCTGGGGTTTAGGGTGATTCTCATCACACGGATGGCGGCTTAAAAAATCCGCTCCCAGATTTGTTTTTCCACTTATATACTCTATGCTAAACTCAAATGGCTGCATCAATAATGACCAACGGAGTAATCTAGAATTCTCATGTCTAGCCTGTGCTAGAAACGACAAAGGTTTGTGATCCGTTTGCAACTTAAATGCCTTCCCATACAGATAAATATTGAATTTCTTTATCGCCCATATTACTGCAAGACATTCTTTTCGCTAGTTGAGTAATTGGTTTCAGCTTTATTCAACTTTCTGCTAGCATATGCCACTGGGCTTAATTCCCCATCCAATGCATCTGATTTCTGTAGCAGAGTTGCACCTAACCCAATATTACTGGCATCCGTCCTTACTATGAATTCTTGACTTAAGTCAGGTAATTTCAAAATAGGTTTACTTGTGAGCTTTTCCTTCAATTCTTGGTAAGCCATTTCACATTGTGGTGTCCATGTAATTCGATCTGGATTTCCCTTACGTGTCAAATCAGTTAACGGTGCACATATGGAATTAAAGTTTTTGATATACTTTTGGTAGAAACCACATAATGAGACAAAGGATCTCACGTCTTTCTTGGTTTGTGGTCTCGGGGCTTTCTTTAGTTTCTCTAAATTCTTTGGGTCAGGGGTCATGTTTCCCTGATAAACTGTGTGTCCCAAGAATTCCAATTCTTTACATCCAACGCAACATTTGGTTGGTCGGGCTGTTAAATTTGCTTCCCTAAGTCGATTAAACAGCATGTTCAGAGAGTCAATGTGTTCCTCAAATGTTTCTGTTGCTATAAGGATATCATCCATGAAATTTGTGATACATGGATTATTCAGAGGGTCCAATAATTTTCTCATCATTCTAGAGAAGACACTAGGCGCATTCTTCAATCCAAATGGCAATCTATTAAACTCATAGTGTCCTTCTGAGGTACTAAAAGCTAGGTATGGTCTAACCTCAGGCTTTACTGGAATCTGATAGTATCCTTTACTCAGATCCACTTTTGAGAAATATTTAGCTTTATTTAGTCTGGCAAACAGCTGATTTGTATCCGGCAATGGATCCACCTGTCCTTCTGTAATAGCATTCAGTCTCCTGTAATCTATACAGAGTCTATGTTCTCCAGAGGGCTTCCTTAAGAGTACAACACTGGAACTATACGAAGATTCACTGTGTGAAATAATTCCTTCCTTCAACAAATAGTCTATCTCTTCCTTCAAAGCTTTCTCCTTAGCAAAAGGAATCGAATAGGGTTTCATACAGACAGGTGTGGGGTCTATCAGTTTCATATCATATTCCAATAGGTTTGTATGCCCTGGTCGGTCTGTTAACACCTCTGTATGATTATCTAGAACCTGTTGCACTCTCTCTTTCTGAGTTTTCGTTAAATGTGTACTGATTTTCACCTGTGCCGCTGTCTCACAGGGGTGTAATGGATATTCAAATGATGAAAGTGGTTCCTTTTTCATCTCCATGGCGATGGACAAGGTCAACAAGTGTGTCTCTTCCTGATTTTCTCTTTCCAAATATTTCTTCAGGAGATTCACATGATAGATTTTTTCTTTCCCCTTCTTATCTATCTTATAATTGGTTCTAGACACCTTCTCTAGAACTGTATATGGACCTTGCCATCCAATTTGTAACTTATTCTGACTACCGGGGAGAAGAAGCAGTACCTTCTCTCCCACAGCCAAATCTCTGTCTTTAGCTTTCCTGTTATAATAGGCAGCATGTTTCTTCCTGGCTTGTTTCAAATTTTCATTGGCAAGTTTCCAGCCAGTTTTTAAACGAGTGGTCAGCTCATTCACATATTGGTATGAGGATGTAATATTTTCCTCTGCCTTTTCATCAGTCCACGTTCTTAACAGCGTTACATATGGACCTTTAATTGTGTGGACCTATTTGTCCATGCACCGGTATGGTCTCTTCCACTCGAAGCGCTATAGTGATGATTTTTCCTCCCAGAATTATCATTCACAAAACGACCGCTACCAATTTTTCTCTTGGGGCTTTCTCCCCACTTAGAATTCTTGATGAGAGATTTCCTCTCTACATCTTCTTCCTCCAGTTTGTTTAAGTCCGATTGAGGGATTTTCGGCTTATCCTGGGGTAAGACATCTTTTTGCACTCTCCGCATAGTGGCCATTGTAAAACAGTTAAGTGAAGCTTGTCCGTGAAAAGGGGCTTCCCATTCCATTTGGTCCACTTTATCAAATTTATTTTTCCTTTTATTATCAGGCCTAATTTTGCCCCGTGGCGTGTCCAGGTCCTGATCAATGTTCCCACTTGTGGGTGTTCCCTCATGTGCTATGCTACACCTTTCTACAAAATTCTCAATGTCCCATCTTGCCTTGGGCCAATAATAATTGTGAGCCACCTTTTGGATGATGGTACCTATTTTCTCATGGTCCCCATCTGGTTTCACATGTAGGCTCCTTATTAATTCTGCCCTATATCTTTTTGGAAGAACCAGCTGTCCCTGACCTTTGGATCTAGCTCCAGTCTTCCTATACATCAACTTGTTTTTCATGTAAAAATCTCCCTTGCCTGGAGTTGTATGACAAGTTGACAATTTCCTGAAACAAGGCTTGAGGGTCTTATCCCCAGCCTGTGCCTTCCTCATCTCTTCTGGAGTGGTATCTAACATAATATCCTCCTCCTGTCTTGAGGTCGACCTGACCTGAAGGGTGGCCATATACACAGGTTTCCTTCTGCAACGGTCAGTGTCATGATTGTTCATCTTACAATTTTTACACCACCTTTTCCCTTGGTTGAAAGATTTTCTTTCATCATATTTCCTTTCATCGAATTGTGGGGTTTTATTTTTATTGTCATACCGTGGCCTATCAAATTGGTGCTTACCTTTGTTTTGATCTCTAGGATCAAATTTATTAAAGTTCTGTGGTGCCCTAAAATTTTCCACCTGTTTCTTTTTATTACCTGATACCTCTGCTTGAGCTGCTTGATACCTTTCAGCAACATTTAGCAACTCACCCAGCCTCTCTGCACCTTGTTCCATGAGAAACTTTCTCAGGTCTGGAGCCATGGACTCTCTTAATTGCTCTATAAGGACCATTTCCTTAAGATCTTGGGTTTTCCCCAGAGAAGTCCATTTCTCCAAGTATGTCTCTAACCGTGCAGAGAACTGGTGATAGGTTTCACCTGACAGTAGTTTAGCATTCCTAAATTTTTTCCTATAAAATTCTGCGTTCTTTTCATATCTTAACAAAAGAGCCTGCTTTAGCATGTCATAATTTTCCTGATCACCTCTGCTCATTTTGGCAAAAACTTCATAAGCTGCCCCACGAAGCCCTTGAGATAACTTTAAGCTCCACCTTTCTCTCTCTAACCCATATGTGGTAGCTAATAGTTCATATCTATTTAGATAGCTCTCAATATTATCGTCTTTCTCAACAAAGTGATCTAAATGAAAATTCATAGCTGAGGTTGAGGCTCCCTGACTAGCAGTGGCATCAGAGGCAAAGGGACTGGCACCATTTTCAGGAGCATGGCCTTGAAACTCAAACTCCCTTAGTCGTAACTCATGTTCCCTTTGTAATCTCTTCTCCTTTTCTGCTTCCCTCTCTGCAGTCAATCTTCTTTCTTCTGCTTCCCTTTCTGCAGTCAATCTTCTTTCTTCTGCTTCCAATTTCTTCTCTTCTCTTTCTGCCTCCAATTTCTTAGCCTCAGCCTCAATCTGCAACCTCTTAGTCTCAGCCTCAGCCTCAATCTGCAACCTCTTAGTCTCAGCCTCTAACTTTCTTTCGGCCTCTTTTTCTAATCTTCTTTCTTCCCGTTCAATATATTTGTCACATTCAGCAGTGACATAAGCAATCATAATTTGCCCGTCCATTCCTAACTCTTTCGCAGTCTGTACAGCAGCAGATCGAAATTTGGCCAGGTCCGCCATTTTCTAACAGGTAAATGTAGGTAATGTCTAACTAAACAATACTCTCTGATATTACTTATCCAAGGACACCACAGGCACTGAGAGCTCAACGTTATTTATTTCCACCCAAGGATACCTTTTAATTCTTATTATTCCCAATATCTATAACAGGAGAAAGTTCAATATCCCTGGAGCGAGACCCCAATATATGTGGTAAAGTGGGATGTTATAAATATTTATAGGGGACTTAGTGTACTGACTGAGATCAGCTGTGAAGGTATCTGTATCTAATAGGTGTAGTGTTTTACAGATAACCTTACTTGCTACCACATTATACCTCAGTCAGAATTATTCTGGAATATTGTGATGACTACGTTAAATGTCTAGGGTATGTATATGATGAAGTGTAAGTCACAACAACAACAGACAGATAAACAATTTAATTTATTCCACCACACTTGACAACACTGTGACACTCACACACATTTAACACTCTATAAGACTATCTTAAATGAGTCACTGGTAAAGTTTCAAATATAAATATGTATTAATTACTTTCACTAATATATATGTCCTGATTCAACTACAAAGTGAACCAGGAATCACAATCAATTGTAATTACAATTTATATGTACAGAATTTATCAATATGAACCTTGTAGTGACATATTTTATTAATATTATCCTATGTGTGTCAGTTGTGTAGTAGTAATATGAGGTAATACTGGTTTTGTTTTTTCAAGCTATGTTGTTATTTGTCATCATGACTTCAAGTGTTTGTTTATCTTGGAAATAGTATGGGGAAAAGTTCACAGTTCCTATCAATTTAAACACTGTATTTTCCCTCTGTTTTATTATAAAGTCAGATTTTGAGGGGGGGCATAATGTTGAGCTCCTCTGGCCACAGACGCTTATCTTTTGTGATGGCGGCAGGAAAAGACTCCTCTGCTCGATAGCCTCCCTGTGTTCTGGAGACACCTCACTGGTCACTATCTGGACCCAGGAGTATGCTGTCAGCCTCTAGATTCAGCAAAGCTCAGACCAGGTGCTGCTCAATAACTTTAGGACCACGGTCCCACAATTCATGGAATAATACACAGTTACGTTGACTGGCAATGAATATAGCACAATTTCGATCTGCCGATGTCCCAGGCTTTTATTTAGAAAAATATGCACTGGCGCTCAATGCACTGGTTCTTTAGTAAGTTTATTTGAAAATGTGGTGCTGACCTGACGCCTCTGATTGACTATATTGGCGGGTCTAACCAATCGTGCCATGTTTACCCAAGCGTTTGAAAAAAAGTACTCCTACTCACGTTTCCCTAACAACAAAGAATCAATATTTATAGCCCGACTAATCGTGTTTAGCCTTACATTTACTTTCCGCCAATCAAATAGGAGGTAACATGGGGACCTATTTCCCGTACAATGGTGGTGTGAAAATCTGCCACTGAGCGATTCTGATTTTGGGGTTGTCTGACACCCTCACTATTTCTTTTGGCTATAATCTGGTAATTCCTAGACTATTTGCGTAACGTTTAACATATTCTTTGTCAGAAAGTCCTAAGGAACCCAAATATATAAATTTAATGGGGCTAAGGGGCTGCGTTCAAAATATGTATTTTCCAGGATAGTCGTGTAGTTTTTTTTTTTTTTTATGTTTAGAACCGCCACCTGTCCTGCTGTACTGTCAGACTAATGTCAGGATTTTAGACATAAAACAGTAGAATGTCATGTTTCCTAATAAGCGTTTTGTAAGTTTTTTAAAACCTAACTCTCGTATGGGTAGTGTTTTTTATCACTGTCGATTTGAAAAAAAGTTAGTGCTTGTGGCCTTACACGCGTGTTAGGGGTGGCATTAATTGTGTATCGCGAGACTGTGGTAGTATTGCCTGCGTTCCGGCTTTCAGCCCCTCCCTTTCTTTCTATCCTTAGTCCATCTGTCTTTCGTTTATGGTAACTTAGTGTATAAAATGACATGAATGGAATATTAAATATAGGTCAGCTTGCGTATCTCAAGGTTTTTCTTAGAAAGGCAGTACACGTTTTATCGTAGAAAGCGGGTATTGAAGCAGTAGGCTTTTACTATCAACGTGAAACGTTACAATTTGCAGACGAAGGAGAAAACAAGGGGGATTTCGAGTACAGTCATTGTGACAGCACTGTTCTTTACCATTCTTCTTTCCTTTTATTAAATTTATTTGTTAGGCTTTACATTTACGTTTTAATTTATATATGTGGATTAGAATTTCACACGACAACCATGTCTTTGGACCACTCAAATAAATGATGGGAGGAAAGACTTTCAAGGTCCATTGAAGAGGTGCAGCAGGTGGTGCATGGGTGGCTACACATGCGACCAAAAGAATTCTTTTCTAGAGGAATCCATGCACTTTGTAGGCGCTGGGGTACTTGTATAGAATGCAATGGTGACTACGTCAAAAAATGATACAGTTGTGTGTCACTTTTTCTTAATAAATCTAGAGAAAAAAAACATTTAAGGTTTTCATTTGAAGCCCCCTCGTAGTATAGTGAGAGTGACCACTGCCAATAAGGCCCTTTATTTTGGGGTCTTTATTTTAGCCATGTTTCCTTTCACAATTCACTCTTGCAGCGAGGCGATTGCACCGGTCGTATGGTCCCTAATTGAATTCCCCGGTGAGTCTATCACATCTGTTACTTTTTTGTTGTCTAATGTCGAATGTTCTCCTCCTTTCTTTCTTACAAGTGCCTACTATTAACTTGTTTTCTCTTATTATTTATTTCTCCCAGTCCTTGGGCTGCCCTTTTTTCTGTTTCTGTAGCATCACCGGTGGCAAATTGCAGATATTCATTATGAAGTCCCTTAGGTGCATCATAGTAATGTGATGTCTTAATGCCATCATAATCTTGTGTTTTGAGGTGTAGAACAAACCACAAACCAATTTAAACACAAACGTGAAGAAAATATTGACCTAAGTAAGAAAAGAAAACATGTAGAGATTGGCCAGAGAGAACTCTTTGCTGTTCTTTCAGCTGTTTTTCTTTTGGCCTGCTTCTAGTTTTGTCCCCTGTCCTTCAAGGATTTTCTGATGTTGACCTCCCAACAAACTCTCGGTCATCCTGGAGGTCTTGATCAATAGGCTTCCCATGTTTGTCATGGTAGCTTGTCTTCTCCAATTCTGTAGATGTGGCCGAATCATCGCAACAAGACAAAATATAGATTTATTTTAAAAACAAACAAAATTTAAAAAGAAGATATAAAACTGTTCAGTAAAAGAGAAGTTAAAAAGGTGAATATTGTAAATAAGATATGTTGTTGAAACCCTTATTTTCAACCCAGCAGATCTTGAAAGTAAACCGTATCCTTGTCAACATTTTTTAACAGTTGAAAGTTCAGGCATAATGGACTCGAATCCTTTCCTGACTGAGGCCAATGCTGAGAGAATTGTTAACACTTTGTGCAGAGTCAGAGGAGCAGCTCTCAAGTTGGGTCAGATGCTGAGTATTCAGGGTAAGAGTTAGAGAGCAGTGAATGACATTGTAGTAGGTATTTTGTAGAACAGTGCTGCGCAACCTTTTTCACTTGATGGCACACTTAAAGTGCCTTTCAAAATTTCACGGCACACTATAATATTTAAATTAAATAGATGGGTATGGCAAATATTTAAAAATTTGATGCAATCATAAGACAACGCTTCCTAATTTTTTTTCTGATGGATGGTGATAACTGAACTTGTTATTTGAAAAATTGTACATGTCAGATATTTTACCATCACATTTAATTTTTTTCTCCATTATTTGGTGAATTCTGCCAGATGTCGTAGCACACCAGGTAGACATCGGTGGCACACCAATGTGCCACATCACGCTGGTTGCGGAGCTCTGATGTAGAGGGCTACACATAACAAGTTAATTAAAACATTTGAGAGCAGAAAGCGTGACAGTGAAACCTAATGTCATCACCACTCTTCAGGTTCTTAGCTCTTAGTATATGAGCTACCTTTCATGACTACCATTACAGATTTTGCAATAAATAATTTATTTATAAAGATAACATAAGTGTTATATATCAAAATGTGAAGAAATGAAACCCCTATATCATGCACGTAACTAAATTGTTCAGTGGTTTTAAACATGCATTCAGCTATAAATTTTCGCTATTGACGGGGATCGATCATCGGCCTCTCTAGAAGGCCGCTCGTATACTAAGAGTTTAGGACCATAGGCTTTCAACAGATGCATGCCAGGTCCTCCTGTCCCATGCTATCAGCTCAAGGTCTTTCCATGTCAACTTCATCCTTTTCATTTCTGTCTCCAGTTATCATCTGCATATGTTTTTTGGTCTGCCTCTGCCTCCCTTATCCAGGGGATTCCAGACTGATGAGTGCCTGATAACACTATCAACAGGTTTCCTCGTGCAAATTTGAGTGGGGCAGAATATGGTGAAATTATAGTTTTAGGGGGCACATTTCCTTCCTTCCCACTGTTGTTCCTTACAGAGCATCGGACTACTACCGCGGTAGCATCCATGAATGAGGATTGAACCAAAACTTGCTTTGTTCTTACAGAGGCAATTTCTGTAGCACCTTATTCTACAGGGTGGGGTTGCCAGCCCCATTCACAACCTCACTTAAATCACCTCATGCCTGGTTGGAACAGTGGTCCTTTCTTTTTTTTTATCTCTAGCCGAGAATGATGTGAGGAAGAAGGTACAACATATAGCAGTAGCAGTAAAGTATAAATTTTAAGGAGACGTAACGTTGAACAAGAACCAGACAAGTGCTTGTGGAATAAGAGATGAGAAGAAGATGCTGATGATGGATAGGACATGCATTGAAAAAAATCCTGTTGATAGCATTACAAGGCAACCTTTGTTCTGAAATCCCAAGAGTAAGAGCGGTGAAGGGAAACCAACAAACACATGGAGAAGAGAACTGGAGATAGCAATGTAAGGGATCAAGATGACATGGAAAGATCTTGAACAGATGACACAGATTAGAAGGACCTCGTGTGAATTTGTTGAAAGCTTATACTCCTTGGGGACCTGAAGTATAATGAATGATGTGACATTAAAATACAATTTTAAAAAGAGCAGTGTATTACATTGAACTGGAATGTAAAAAGGCAATTATGCCTATTTCTTTACTCTGATGAAATAAAGATTTTGTTCGTTCGTTCAGTTTTTTTAATTAATTCTGATTGGAAACATTAATGTGAACAAACATGTATCTAATGATGTGAAATTTTTTAAGTCTCTGAAAGCAGAAAAATATATAAACAGTTGATAGCTAAATTCTCATGAGAGCTCAACAAACATGTTGTTTAAGACCAGTCTCTTCAGATAGTACTTAATACAAAAATTAATGAAGGAATTTGGCATCTGGCACATATTTGACATTGTTCACAAAATGCTTGAATGTTAGTTTATTACATCTTTACAGCAGCTTTTCAGTATCTAATGATGTAGTTGACAGCTTTGTGTGATACTAGTTTGAGCGAGACTTCATATTCATGTACAACTGAATTCTTTTATTTCAGATAACTCATTTATCAACCCACAGCTGCAGTCCATTTTTGAGCGAGTGCGACAGAGTGCTGATTTCATGCCATCATGGCAAATGAAGGTGCTGAATGACTAGACAATTTTGTTAATGCATCATCCACTGACCTAAGCTTGTCATTGACTTGTGTATTCCTGCGTGTCTCTGTTCTTAGTAGTTTCTTCTGCTCATTTATAATTAGTGCACTTCCACAGTCACAGTATGTCTAGTTGTACACAATTTTTTATATAGGCTTGTTGTCACGTGCCTGAAGACTTTATTTATAGGTTCACCAAAATCTGCTTTGATTAAGTCATAAATAGTTTGTTTGTTTAATACTCAATGGCATGTTTTACAAGGCGACTAATATCAAGTTTTTGTGTGGGGCTGGCAACCACATCATGTAAAACATATTGCCACAGAAGCCACTGCTAAACCTTCTGTCAAATCTGACAGACTCAAACTGGTTCTAACTTTCCATCCTTACTGTCTGGTGGTGAAGAGAATTCATTTCCATCATCTGCCTATTCTCAACTCTGTTCCTGATACCCGTGAATTGTTCCGGGAACCCCCTCTGATGGCATATCACAGGGATAAGAATTTCAAGGACATTCTAATACACAGCCGGTTAATGAATACTAGCCCTCCATTTTGTGGTACACAGCCTTGCCACCGCCCAAGATGTCGTACGTGTGCGTATGTGCTCCAGATTCCGACTGTTTCATTTCCGAAGGGCAATTTTATTATTAGAGTAATTTACATGTGAATCTAGGAATCTTATTTATGCCATTATCTGTAAAAGATGTAACATTACCTATATTGGTGAAACTGGCAGACGTTTGGCAGATAGATTCCGCGAGCACTTAAATGACATTTATCACAGAGAACAGAAACCTGTGGCCCTTCATTTCAATAGCCCAGACCACTCCCGTCCCTTTGACATCCAGGTAACCGGTTTACGTTCTTGCTTTCTCGACAACCGTAGTCGATTTTCTCTAGAGAATCGCCTTATTTTCAAAATGGGTTGTCTTTCACCTAATGGTCTAAATGTCCAACATCATTTAGCTGGACTTTGTTATTCATTGGCTTTCCTGTATTTCAGACTTCTTTATTTCATCCTTCGCTTTTTTCACGATCTTTCTTTTATAAAGTTTTGTGTTTCTATTTCCGTATTTTTATGACGTCACTTTTATTCATCGCTGTTGGACGCCATTGTTACCGTTGTTCATTGTTTGCCCGAATCTTTCAGCGGAGAGTCTTATAGCAGGACTTTTTAAATTTCGTTGTTTTGTAATTCCATTTTCTGCTTTTGATTTTCATTGATTGTTGACTTTCTTGTATTGATATTTTATTTTCGGTTGTGTAGTTTCTTTGCTTTATTATTGCTCTTCATCTGTGTTTACATATATTACGTATTTGCAGTCTATAATCTATATTTTTTGTCTTTGTTGCCTGTTTGTAACTGGCTGACGAAGGGTGAAACCCGAAACGTCCCTTGTTTCCTGTGAACTGTTAATATGTAAAACTGATTCAATACCTTTTTATTTGTTTATATTTATTTCCTTACCAGTTTTACAGCAGCCCCTTAATTTATTTATTTACACTATACTGCTGCAAGAGCATTTGTACGCTTGGTGCAGGCTTTCTGTGGGACCAGCTACAATGGTGGTTCCATGCTCCATAAATCCCACGAAGGAAAATGATGATTTATACTCAGCGAATAATGCTGTTGCCAGTGACTGGAGAATATTAAACAAAGCAATTCACAGAATCATGCTTTAATTCACAACTACCTGCTAGGTACATTGCGTGTTTAGGAGGTCAAGGTTGAAGAGACTGAAAGAAGCAGCAGAAAGACAATTTAGGGAGTAACAGGCCACACTATGAATAATTGTAGAGCACAGCATAGAACTCACCACTTTACATTTGCCAAGGCATTCCTGTAGTATGGCTGTGAAATATGGAGCACTACAAGATTGATGATCAAGAAGTTACAGACATTTTTAACTGGGAGCTAATGCAGAATAGGGAACCTCTAAATAGAAACACAAATTCAGCTACAAAACTATAAAGTTGCTGAAAAAAATTAAAGCTGCAGGCTGGATGGATTCTCTCCTCCCACCCCCAACACATAAACGAGGAAAGTTAATATTCCATTCTCTACAGAGATTTGTACCCCTTCTTCAAGAATTCTGGGAACAAGAGGCTATCCCCAAGAGCTGGAACAAGGGTCACATTATTAAACTATCCTAGATAGACAGCTGGACTTTTTGCAGCAGCTGCTGAGGTATAACACTACTGACAGTAAGCTTCTTCTTCGTACACTCTCAGACGTCTACTTGAATGTTTTTAAAGAAAGTAGTAGTTAGCTTGAGGCTGTTTGCATCTCCAGGAATGGTACTGGTGACATCATATGCTTTCTCTGTTCTACATATGTTGAGCATCTTTGAAGCAGATATTCAGCAGTCATTTTATCAGTGCCACAGTTACACTCATCAATAGTTCCTATCTTTTAGCTTGTTGAATAGATGACATCCCAATCTGTTGTGGCCCGTGCGAAGTCTAAAGATTACCACTTGCTCTCTTCTATTGAGCTGGTAGTATGCATCATTCTGTGTGTGACCTGGATGCTTTGCATCCCATTTGTTTCCGTATCTGATTCTGATAAAACTCTTTGCATCCTAGAAAGTTGAGGTAGCTTTCCACCTTCCTTTGCCAATCTGTCAGCCTCTTTATTGCTCACAGACAGTGAGGTAAGCGGTTCTGACCAGAGTGATATAAACCATATACAAGAAGCTCTAGATTGAAAACTCGGGGAGCAGATTTTGAGCAGGAAGATCATATATGCATCTGATAGCAACATTGAGAATCATCATAGAGAGATCAAATGAATGACAGACACCCTTTTACAAAAAGCTTTGTGGTATTTGAATACAGTTATATGGAAAATACTGAGACACTGTCTAACCACTGCAAAATTTATTGAAAGTCATTCAGGACTTCTTTTCAAGAGGCCACTTTTAAAATTGTCCACAGAGGCAAACTTTCAGAACCTTTTGCAGCAACAGTGTTTCAGGCAAGGATGTCTACTTTCACCACTGATCTTCCTCATAGTCATGGACTGAGTGATGAGTCTGACAAAAGGGGCAATGAAAACAGCAATACAATGAATATTTGGCAAGCAGCTAGAAGATTTTGATTTTGCAGATGATTCATGTCTTCTATATCAAACTAGAGGGCACAGCGGATTGATCACCCGCTTGCCAGTCACACTGATTACGGAAACAACAATTAATATTCTGTTGTACCAATAAATGCCTTTAGGCGTAACGGAACAACGGATAATTTCTTGTTGCCCTAAGACGCCAGCTAGGCGTAATGGCTATAGACTGCTTGGCCGGTCGTTGGCTAAGGACGGAAGAAGAAGAAGAATATCAAACTAGAAGATATTCAGAAAAAACAAATCAAACAGTAGAAACAACAAAAACAGGGCTACAAATCAGCGTAAATAAAACAAAGAATAAATAATAGACAGTTCCTGCAAGTATCAGTGATCAATATGTTGATGAAGAGCACAGCTCTACCTGCTTGAGAAGTAACATCAGAGGAACAAACTAGGATGTAAATGCCAGGATAAATAAAACCGGTTTTGCCATCAGCTCCCTGAAATTAATATTGAGCTCTTCAGCTCTCTGCCAACAAAACAAATTGAGACTGTTCAACTTAAAACTTTCTTTCTCTGTGGCTCAGAAAAATGGTATGTCACAGAGACTGTCACACCCAAACCCCAGATTATTCACTGACAATTACCTGCGCTGCATCTTTTGTATCAGATGGTCAGATGTAATAAAACCAGACAACAACCAATAATTCATCAATTAACCTTTTGTTATTTGGATTCATAGTAGCAACAACTGTCAGATGTACTCATAAATTTTGTCAGCAATGTTGATTAATTTTGCAAATTCAGCTTGCATTATTCTCATGTTGTCAGTTGTGAAGCAGAAAAACATCTTGAAATATATTGATTTGTCCTGTTTTTTTTTTACAGAAAGCACTGAACAAACATTTTGGACCTGACTGGAAAGATAAACTTTTAGAGTTTGACGAGAAACCTTTTGCGGCTGCATCCATTGGACAAGTACACAAGGGAAAACTTTTAAATGGCAGAGATGTTGCAATGAAAATTCAGGTCAGTGAAGTAAAGACATATTAACCTATTAGATGCTTGCTGTGTCACTGGCACATGACACAGTGTACTACATCGATGATTGTTTTGGGTTTACTGGACTTACCAATTTAGTTCCTAGTTGTCCATTGTTTCTCAGTAAGATTTCTCTCTGGGATTTACCAGAATGGCAACATTGTTTTCCACTGACAGCTCATATCAGTTCTTATTTTGTATGCATTTAGCATAGGTCTCACTTTCTTTTCTGTACTGTTTTTTGTTAGTTTATCACAGAGAAGACTTTGTGGTTATAATGTAGGCCATTTCTTTGTTCTTAGTCCTAGTAAGATGTACACTGCATATTTTTGTTAACCCCCACCATTTACAAAATGCTGTCCAAAAGTCCTGGTCTGTAGCCATAAAAAACCATTGGCTTAGGCTTACCAGAGGCTCTGATCACTGCTATCATCTTCAAAGTAGTCCCCTTGTGGGTTCATGCAATAATCCCAGGACCTTTCTCACTTCTGGAAGCACCTGTGGAACTCCATTTTTAAAAAATAGAAATAGCATTTCCTGCGATTCCATTGCAATCTCCTTGGTGACCTGAAATCGTTGCCCCTTCAGCTGAATCTTCATTCTATGAAACACGAAGAAATTCTTCTTTGGTCCATGGCTGCTGACTGACACATCAGTCAGTGACCATCACACCTAGTGGCGTCTTGTAGGGCAGCAACAAACTGTCTCCATTTTGCTCTGTCGGCAGCCATCCTTCGTGTGTTGCCCCAGCTCTGGTTCATGCTTTGCATCTCTATCTCTACAGTTCTCTGCCAGTTAGCTTTTGGCCATCCTCACTTTTGCTTTCCTTTTAGAGTCCATAGCATGGCAGAACAAAAAAATTGCAGGGGTGCTTAACCGGGAGAGTGGGCGGAGAGCAGGCTTTAGCATAAAGTTTCTGCAGGATAGAGTAGCTGGCCGCAATCCCAGCCCTGCTTACTAGCCTTCTATGACATGCATGGTAGAGGCAATGTAACATATCTCCCATTTGGGCTCCAGTGACACAAGGGTGAAAATAGTTTGTGGTACTGACTGAAAATTTAAAGTATAAAAATTATGTTTATTTGTTCATAGTTTTGGATATTATTTTATCCACATTTCCACAAGTATTATTCTCAAGAATTTAACCACTTTTGATCTCAAACCAAAACTTTATACTGCTTGCTATTTAAGTAGTATTCAGCACTTTGAGTAAAGTGCTACCAAATACTGTTCTTTATTCTTTTGCAGTATCCTGGAGTGGCTGAGAGCATTGATTCAGACATCAACAACCTAATGGCAGTGTTGAATATATGGAATATACTGCCAGAAGGTAAGTTCATATTTTTAAGCCAGATTAAGGTATTTGGATGTGTAAATTATCTTTAAATATCTGTTTGTCTTATTTCTGCAAGGCGTTGACTTTCAACCATAAAAAGTGCCCTTTAGTTGTTTTGGGGCGTTGATTCTGTATCTGGCAGGGTTAGATTTTCAGATGGGGCTTGATGTAAAGCATGAAGCATATGTTCACTGGTTAGTATTTTGTTGACCACTAAGATAATGTAATACTGAAACTAGTGTTCTGTTCTTAACTCTTTAAGTCCCAATCGACTTTATAAAGGCTCAGGGGTTAGACGCGCTTGGCCCAATAGACTTTAAAAAGCCTTTAGTATATGTGCCTCTGTTTGAGACTGTTTCTAATTATAACTACCCACAAAGTTATTTCCGACTGCAAGTACATTCTTTTAAATACCGCACGTGTTTAAGAGTGAACGTGTTTCTGTTTTGAGATATTTATTTTAGATTTTTAAAGCGATTTTTTTAAGCGCATATCCTCCATTTTACCTTGAATAACTAATCATTTTTTTTTAAGCGCGTATCCTCCATTTTACCTTGAATAACTAATCATTTTTCAATGAAAGCTTTTATACTTGTAGCACAAGAGTAAAGTACATCCAATTACCTTCAGTTTCATATACAACAACAACGTTATTTATGCATATGAACATTTTTAAAAATTATTTCCAAACAACAACAATAAAAACGCACTGGGGTGGCCATTTTTGCCTGGGCCAAACCCACTTTTTTGCTTGGGACTGAAAGAGTTAAGTCTGCAAGTACTCTGATCTTTCTCTGTAGTGTTACACTTATGTAAACAATAAAATTACCAATATTGTGTTAACAATAAAATGACCAATACTTTCAACAGTGTCTCTTATAATTTTCTAATAAATATGTTTTCTTTCCCGGGATTCTTTTCTTTTTGATGTTTTGGTAGAAATGATAGTGCAAGAGTTATTAAAGGAATTGGCAGCATTTTGTAGTCATGTTAAAAGTGGAAGTGTTAAATTCTTCCTCAGTTCACAGCACAAAGAACCTGATTTTAGTGTTTGGTTTGGTTTGGTTTTAAGGACTATCTTCATTGCACACTGACAACTCCTTCAGTGCTCCAATCTCCCGTAAATTAAACAAGGAGGATCTCAGCACAGTGCATGAACTTCAAAGCATCTGCGAGAATCCCAATTTGTGTAGGCCTATACAGGAATCACACATTCTATAAATATTTTTGTGGTGGGTAGGTTTATAATTTTTAAATTTCCAACTGCCGTGGGATTTTTAACGTGCGCAGCTTGTACACGGGACGTCCTATTTTTGTGCCCTTATCTGAGAAGGCTAGGCATCTGATCTCACTACCCAGGAGACTAGTGGGGAGTATAACATCACTAGGAACCACTGATAACAAATTTCCATAAATTAGATCCCCTCTACTGGGAATTGAACCTGGTACCTCTAGAATTCGAGGTGGGTGCCATACCTCTTAGCCACTCTGACCCTCAAATTTAGTGTTTGCTTTCACATACTTAGGTACCTAATTAGAATCTAACAATACTCATGTGCTTGCGGCATTATTTGATCCACAGGTCTGTATGTGGAGAGTATGATTGCCACTGCTAAAAAGGAACTGGCTTGGGAGGTAGATTATTTAAGGGAGGCTGAGTGTTCTAAGAGATTCAGGTGAGTTTTGTGGTTGTTGTTTTATTTTTTTTTAATATCTCAGGTGTGTGATCAGTTGATTGATGTTTATTTGTGGCTGTCACAGAATGGTTTCATGTGGATGAATGATGAAGAGAATGTGATCAAGGGTCACTGAGGTTGTCAACATATTTTTAACACAGGGACTGAGTTCATGTCTGACTGACAGTCAGCAGTTATTAACTTGTGCGTGCACTTGGGGAAAGTGTGTTTGGTGAACACAAGTCAGAGAGTACCTGAATGTGACTAGGGACAGTCTAAGATTTGTTGCCGAGCTGTGTGCTCATATTGTGTGACTGGGAAACCACAGCTGTGATTCATATAGTGATTATGTTATGGGTCCTAACTATTCTCTTAAAGGTGGTGCTTTACTATCTAGGAGCGTTACTGGAGGAACTTTATGTCAGTGTTCATGGAGAACATGTTAAGGCGCTGAGTTTGTCCCACCTTGGAGCTACTGTGGAGTAAGGTGTCATATATTTCCCACCTAGTTGCTATTATGGAGAATACACATCTAATTCAATCTTTTCCCACAAGTAGGACCCGAATGAATTAAACTCGCCACCCGTCCACCCTTAAACACACAAATATAATATTACACAATAGACTAAACAACAACTACACTTAACAATGAAGTGCTGAGAGCTATCTCCTTCACTAGGCACTATCAAATCACTCCCAACAAAAGAAACTACATCACATATAACCAATAATCATAGAATAACGTGCTTTACTATGTGCAAAATACCAATGACCCCAAGTAATATGAAATAGAGTGAAAGATCCCACTTAACTAACTAACACCATATAAACATCCAGACTAAGTTCTACAAAGAAAGTAGGGAAAAAGAGCTGAACAAAAGGAAAGAAAAACAACAACAAATCACTAAGCAAGCTTCACGAAGCAGATAAAGAAACAGAACTATCCTACTCTAAAAGATCAGACTGTATGATAAATAGTATCAGGTGGATAGACAGAAAAGAAAATTTACAATTTTGAGGAAAAACAAAAAGCATAAATATAACACATCTTACAAACAACAACAAAAACATACCTGATGCTCCAGCGATGCTCGATCACGTAACTCATCAGCACCGGTGATGAAAATGCGGACAGCACAAACGTAACTCAGACTTGTAACATCCACTGCACAATATATGTCACGAAGTGGTTTTAAGTTTATA
Source organism: Oreohelix idahoensis (assembly GCA_024509875.1). Taxonomy (NCBI): domain Eukaryota; kingdom Metazoa; phylum Mollusca; class Gastropoda; order Stylommatophora; family Oreohelicidae; genus Oreohelix; species Oreohelix idahoensis. The sequence continues at coordinate 130,581 of JAMPIV010022499.1, read as the reverse complement.
GAGTTTGCCTGAATGAAAGCAAGACCCTAGTATGAGAAAGTCTGAGGAAATAGAATTTAGATGGAAAATGACATGCCTGTGGACAGATGAGACTATTGACTCAAGAGATAGAACCAGGAGTTGACTTTCCCCTTGCCGCTTCGTGACTTCAGAAAAAGTTATAATCTCACTCCCTCTAGCTACCTTTAAACACAAGGAGATAAGGTGTATAAAAACGACCACAGACACCACTATACAGACCACGTAGGTATAGTATAGAATAGAAGCTGATCCAGTAAATAATATATGTATATATTTATTTACATACAAGAAAAACATAAAATGGCATCATACGTCATCAAGTCAGTCGATAGCGTGCACTGTTGCACGGCCTGAAAACAAGTAACGATTAAATTGTAAGACCCTCAACAAAAAAAACCCTCAATCACATTCACTCTTCCTGTCACCCTGCTGAGGAACAATAAAAATGGTTAGTGCTTTAAAGTACTTTGATCTGGTGGGGCTGTCAACTTTAGCCTCCACTCTCTAATACCACTAAGATTGCTACTGTCTCAGTCCTGTTGACTCTTTCTCAACGAACCGTCTACACCGCTCTCCGCTTGTTAGGCGATATGCGCCGCTAACTAACACCACTGGAAATGCTACAAATAATAGACTTGGGAGTAACACAATGGCTCAGTATCTATCCGTCAAGTGGATACTGAACAGACCCTACTGGTCCTGTCTATTTTCTCCCTCCTCCTCTCTCTCTGTCTTGGTCTCAGTGTCTCTCTAACTCTCGACGACTGATGATGCGGCGTCTCCGTTACGCTCTTCTCTCGTTACTTTCAAGATCCAGGTATTTTAACCCTCTCACCTGTTCCTGAATTCTGCGATGATGATGATGAAGTTCTGGTGTCAAGCATGAGGTACTTGATGAACTGTCGACAAAACTTCTCTGCTGCTGAATAGCTTCCCTCTTTTAACCCGCTCCGGAGTTAGAGAAAAAAAAAACACATCCTTGATTTCCGGCTGTACGCAATTGAAACCAGTCTCACGGCCACCTGCCGTTGCTAGAGACTATAATAGCGATGCTCTCGGCTGTATGATAAATAAACCACAGTCCAGCTGAAGCATAGGGACTTCACTGCCAGAGACCATAGGTCTGACCCTTAAGATAGGTCCTGTTGCCGTGGGTAATTTTGCACATGGGCAAATTTACGCTCCCCACTATTCTTGCCGCGACTCGCTGAAATTAAAATAAAATGCGTCTATTGTATAACAATTCCAACCTAACGCATCTCTAACCTAACTCCCCTTCACTCGTCATTTACAACAATACATAAAATAATATTGCCCACGTGGCTCACTCGTCATGTACAACAATACAAAAATTAATATTACCCACGTGGCACTTAAATCTCTCTCCTCCTCTCTCTCTCTCAACTAAAATCCGCCAGCCAAATAAACAACCTGTCTGACGGGCCACTTGGCCGTCACACATGGCTACCCACGTGTCAACATTTTCAACTCGGGAACTTCTTTTGTCCGAAATTCCGGGGTCTCCCTTTTTTTTAACATTTACACATGAGGTTTCCTACTTAAACCCCAATTTAAATGAAATATCGCTATAGGAATAGTTTACTCCTCTAAGCAGTATAATTCACTTACAACATAAATCTGAACCCTCCGACAATATTTCTCACATTTAAGGCTCAGTAAAATTATCGAACGCACCAGAGATTTCCCCATAAAATTACATTAGTAAATACACAGAAATAAATGGTGGTTTTACATAACATTTTACAAATATGGGCACACGTGTTTCTCACAACTTCCCACACTCCTAACTACTGCCAAAATCATAGAAAGAATAAGCACACTGTTGCATTTACGTCGTTCTTCAAAAAAATGATAATGGATGGCACTATCGTTTATTTTAAAACTGAAAAGTTAATGTCCCCCGAAGAAATTAACTACGGGCGAAATTCTAAAAAAACCCACTAATAAGTAAAACGATGAATAAAATAGTTACATACCGATTATCGCTGGTTTTTCCCACAGTGGAGAACGATAATTACGACATCCTACGGCCAGGCAATTATTTCTTCAGAGACAATTGCCCGCGGTTTCCTCCCTCATTATATACAAGAGAAAACACTCACACGAATTCCTCTCCCACGCATATCCCAAGCCGCGCGTATCCGAAAATTGCGTCACATTACGTGATGGTCGCGTGTTTCTGACGCGTCATACAGGAGTGCCCGAAAATGACGATTTTCGTAAACAATGAAATCTACGGGAATCACGAAAAATCAGAAGAAAGTAAAACTGATGCTAGAATAAAATAAACCTACCATCATAAACGAACCCATTTAATTTATCTACTCAAAAAAAATACCAAACACGATATATATTCAAATGAGAAGAAATAAAATGGTGAAAAAGCGTGCCCGAAAATAGCGATTTCCGTAAACAACGGAAAATCGCGTAATCAGAAGAAAATAAAACTGGTGAAAATTCAAAATAGAACCACAGAATCGGGCCTGTTAAAAGTCAGAATTACAGTGTAGCATCACATAAGTCCCCCCTTTCAAGTACGGGAACCGTGCTAAATCACTGAAATCTCTGGGTTTCATACTGGCCCATATCTAGATCTACATCTCGATCTAATCACTGTCATAATTAGCATTATCATACAGGCCCATCTCCATATCCTTGAGAATCTTTGCAAGCCCTGGATCGTGAGGGTCACGCCAGGTGATTTCCTCCTGGCGACTGCAACTTGACTGGTCGCCCTTCCTCCTCCCTCTTATGTGTTTCCTTCGCCCACGAATTTTCCTGGCGGCGCGTGGTAAATAATGATTACCAAATGGTGCGGCCTCCCAGTGTTTGGAAACAGACTGGCTGGCTTGGCCAGACATCGTCGTAACAGGGCGTAACTGTTTGCGGTTGACTGAAGAACCGTGCACATGTTCCTTCTTGTCAGTATTTCCCTCCCTTGAGAGATGTAATACCATCGGGGGCCTAATTCCCGACGACAAATAAGGTACTTCCGAAATCAGAGACGTCGCCGCTGTAAAACCTTTAGGCTTACCAGGGCTGACAGGCGAATACACCTCTGTAAATAACATTCCACTGTCTTTAGAGGCGTCTCTCCTCCTCATCGCAAGACAAGGATGTTTGAGCTCCCGTGGGGCTCCGTGAATTTGGGGCTTTCCCCTTTCACTTCTCTGGCCTGCAATAGGCCCCCTTGCATTAGCAAGGATCGGTGTGGTTGGGTTTCCCAAAACTAAGTATGGACTTCCCAGGATGAAATCATGTGCTGGCTGTGCCATTACAGCTGCCTTGATGGTGCCAGACACAAACTTGCATTTCACCTCGATATTGGCTACGGGCAGACGCTGTGAGATACCTCTTCTCAAAATGCCACCAATATCGACTAGTTCTCCTGTCCACTGCCCTGGTTTCACCAAATGACGTGCGACGATACTGGGGTAGGTAAGCCCGCTATCAAACAAACAAGTAGTTGTCGTTCCGTTCACTACAGCTGGTCCACTGTTAGAGAACAAATTCTCTGCCTTGACAGGTTCCCACTTATTCCCTTTGGTCTCTCTCACCGGCCTTAAACAAGCTGCATGATGAGCTGGTGGTTTGTTCATGCACCGGGATGTCCAGTGGGAGGTGGTTCTACAATTCCGACAATACCTCTCATTATCTCCTCTGTTCCTAGCGGGTTCCTGAGAGGTTGTTGTCGGTGCTCTGTTATGCTGCTGGGGGCGCAAGTTATAACCAGAATGAGGCTCCTTGCGAGAAGGCCCTGGTTGCTGATGAGCTGGTGAAGTAACCGACTGCGATGACGAAGCTCCTTTGTCTGGGGCTGGCAGGTCTGGGTTTTTCCGTTTCTGTCCCAGTACTTCGGCCTGTGCTGTCTGGTACCTTTCGGCGAACACAATAATCTGATCAAGTTGCTGGGCACCCTGCTCTGCCAGATACCGCCTCAAGTTGGGGGACATGTTTGCCTTGACTTGTTCACACAGAACTAACTCCTCCAACCCTTCAAAAGTTTTCGCCAGTCCTGACAGTTCCCTCCACCGGGTTAGGTAATTTCTCACCCGCTCGGCAAACTGAGCAAAACTCTCTCCCTTCTCCGGCCTGCTCTCCCTGAACATGGTTTGGCATTTCCGGGGTGTCCACTGAAACCTTTGTAATAAAGCGTTTCGCAGTGCCTCAAAGTTGTTCTGGTCATCTAGGAGCATCTTGTTGTAGACTTCATAAGCATGACCTTTGAGCGATTGTGATAATTTCAGACACCAAAGACTCTCATCCAACCCGTATGCCTTTGCCATTCTTTGAAATTTCTCCAAGAACACATCAATCTTTTCATTCCCGTTAGGGAACGAGTCAAATGGGAAGCTCATGGCTGCCATTCGGGGTCCTCCGTTTCCTGAGGTGTCTCTCGCTCCTGCTCCGGGTGAATCTCCATTAGCCGAACTGCCCTCCGAAGATCGGTACTGCAATTCCAGAGAACGCAGGGCAAGTTCATGCTGTCTCTCTGCTGCCTTTTCCCTTTCCTCTTTCTCGGCTTCCAATTTCCGAAATTCCATCTCTGCTGCTTTCTCCCTCTCCTGTGCTTCCAATTTCCGAAGTTCCATCTCTGCAGCGGCTGCCCTCTCCTCTTTCGCTGCTTCTGCGGCGGCTATCCTTTGCCTTTCCTCTTTCTCGCTCTGATTATGCCTATCATTTTCTCTGATCATGTAGGCTTTCGTCTCCTCTTTATCCATTCCCATGTCTTGGGCTGCCTCACGCCATGCAGCTCGTAACTTCGCCATATCCGCCATCTTACCTGTAAACTGCTGTAAGTTCACAAATACAGATAAATGATAGAAAAGGAAAAGAGAAGGAACAACCTGTTACGTAATATAAAATACTCCCTCTTTAACCGCTGTTCCAAAAACCCGACCTCAGACCAGCGTCAAGTCTGAATAATAACCTGAAAAAAATTCAGTTAAGGAGCTACCAAAACTAAATTACCTTCCTGTTAAAGAAAATTATGTCGGTATGCCATCAATTACCTTTATGTCATATACATCAAAAATACCACCAAATCTACTAGACTGTAACCTGTGGAAAAACTTACAACTGGATCAGTTCTAGTAGCTCAAGTCTAGGGGATATTTAAAGAAACTCTATTCTCAGAAAACTTCCTAGAGACACCTATGAATCTAGATCACAGAATTGATCTCCACAGAATGATCCACCGGACGATTGCCGCCCACTTGTCACGAAGTGGTTTTAAGTTTATAGAGTTTGCCTGAATGAAAGCAAGACCCTAGTATGAGAAAGTCTGAGGAAATAGAATTTAGATGGAAAATGACATGCCTGTGGACAGATGAGACTATTGACTCAAGAGATAGAACCAGGAGTTGACTCTCCCCTTGCCGCTTCGTGACTTCAGAAAAAGTTATAATCTCACTCCCTCTAGCTACCTTTAAACACAAGGAGATAAGGTGTATAAAAACGACCACAGACACCACTATACAGACCACATGTAGGTATAGTATAGAATAGAAGCTGATCCAGTAAATAATATATGTATATATTTATTTACATACAAGAAAAACATAAAATGGCATCATACGTCATCAAGTCAGTCGATAGCGTGCACTGTTGCACGGCCTGAAAACAAGTAACGATTAAATTGTAAGACCCTCAACAAAAAAAACCCTCAATCACATTCACTCTTCCTGTCACCCTGCTGAGGAACAATAAAAATGGTTAGTGCTTTAAAGTACTCTGATCTGGTGGGGCTGTCAACTTTAGCCTCCACTCTCTAATACCACTAAGATTGCTACTGTCTCAGTCCTGTTGACTCTTTCTCAACGAACCGTCTACACCGCTCTCCGCTTGTTAGGCGATATGCGCCGCTAACTAACACCACTGGAAATGCTACAAATAATAGACTTGGGAGTAACACAATGGCTCAGTATCTATCCGTCAAGTGGATACTGAACAGACCCTACTGGTCCTGTCTATTTTCTCCCTCCTCCTCTCTCTCTCTCTCTCTCTCTCTCTTGGTCTCAGTGTCTCTCTAACTCTCGACGACTGATGATGCGGCGTCTCCGTTACGCTCTTCTCTCGTTACTTTCAAGATCCAGGTATTTTAACCCTCTCACCTGTTCCTGAATTCTGTGATGATGATGATGAAGTTCTGGTGTCAAGCATGAGGTACTTGATGAACTGTCGACAAAACTTCTCTGCTGCTGAATAGCTTCCCTCTTTTAACCCGCTCCAGAGTTAGAGAAAAAAAAAAACACAGCCTTGATTTCCGGCTGTACGCAATTGAAACCAGTCTCACGGCCACCTGCCGTTGCTAGAGACTATAATAGCGATGCTCTCGGCTGTATGATAAATAAACCACAGTCCAGCTGAAGCATAGGGACTTCACTGCCAGAGACCATAGGTCTGACCCTTAAGATAGGTCCTGTTGCCATGGGTAATTTTGCACATGGGCAAATTTACGCTCCCCACTATTCTTGCCGCGACTCGCTGAAATTAAAATAAAATGCGTCTATTGTATAACAATTCCAACCTAACGCATCTCTAACCTAACTCCCCTTCACTCGTCATTTACAACAATACATAAAATAATATTGCCCACGTGGCTCACTCGTCATGTACAACAATACAAAAATTAATATTACCCACGGGGCACTTAAATCTCTCTCCTCCTCTCTCTCTCTCTCAACTAAAATCCGCCAGCCAAATAAACAACCTGTCTGATGGGCCACTTGGCCGTCACACATGGCTACCCACGTGTCAACATTTTCAACTCGGGAACTTCTTTTGTCCGAAATTCCGGAGTCTTCCTTTTTTTTAACATTTACACATGAGGTTTCCTACTTAAGCCTCAATTTAAATGAAATATCGCTATAGGAATAGTTTACTCCTCTAAGCAGTATAATTCACTTACAACATAAATCTGAACCCTCCGACAATATTTCTCACATTTAAGGCTCAGTAAAATTATCGAACGCACCAGGGATTTCCCCATAAAATTACATTAGTAAATTCACAGAAATAAATGGTGGTTTTACATAACATTTTACAAATATGGGCACACGTGTTTCTCACAACTTCCCACACTCCTAACTACTGCCAAAATCATAGAAAGAATAAGCACACTGTTGCATTTACGTCGTTCTTCAAAAAAATGATAATGGATGGCACTATCGTTTATTTTAAAACTGAAAAGTTAATGTCCCCCGAAGAAATTAACTACGGGCGAAATTCTAAAAAACCCACTAATAAGTAAAACGATGAATAAAATAGTTACTTACCGATTATCGCTGGTTTTTCCCACAGTGGAGAACGATAATTACGACATCCTACGGCCAGGCAATTATTTCTTCAGAGACAATTGCCCGCGGTTTCCTCCCTCATTATATACAAGAGAAAACACCCACGCGAATTCCTCTCCCACGCATATCCCAAGCTGCGCGTGTCCGAAAATTGCGTCACATTACGTGATGGCCGCGTGTTTCTGGCGCGTCATACAGGGGTGCCAGAAAATGACGATTTTCGTAAACAATGAAATCTACGGGAATCGCGAAAAATCAGAAGAAAGTAAAACTGATGCTAGAATAAAATAAACCTACCATCATAAACGAACCCATTTAATTTATCTACTCAAAAAAAATACCAAACACGATATATATTCAAATGAGAAGAAATAAAATGGTGAAAAAGCGTGCCCGAAAATAGCGATTTCCGTAAACAACGGAAAATCGCGTGATCAGAAGAAAATAAAACTGGTGAAAATTCAAAATAGAACCACAGAATCGGGCCTGTTAAAAGTCAGAATTACAGTGTAGCATCACAATATAGATCCCGAAAATCAGACTTCTATGTAAGTCTGTGTTCCAGCAAATACATTAATGTCCTTTTGCACGGTACTGTCACAACTATCAAGGTGAATATACTGTTCTAAACGGTGCTAACACAGAACTGTCCACAATAGGATAATAATACGAATATGTCCAATATCCCGACTGAATGTTCACACGAATGGCCAGCTACACAAGTCTATGTGCCCGGTTCTAAATATGTCCCCGTACAGAACACTCCACAGTACTGCACTTCAGGAATCCAGCAGACTTCACGATAGCGTACTCCGGAACCATCCAGATCAGCAGGCTTCACACTTCAGGACAGTAACTTTAATAACATGCAAGTCTCAGCACACTGGACCGTTATCTACACCTACCGCGCAGGTTGGCAGCAAAACATGGACCACAACCCTCACAGTCTATTGCACAGGAACACCCGCAGGAAGGTAGCAGCAAGAGTTCGGCTGAATAGCTACTTCATGTGGCAGGAACAGGACAACTTGCCTACAGCCAAAACACCCTAACACACTCGTAGACCTATGTAAACTTAAAAGTTCACAAAGGTACTCCACAACAACTCCTAACCCTTCTAAGGAAACACTCAAAGTCACAATATATCAAGCAGGATAGCGCAACCACTGAAGTCGTCTCCCAGCCCTGTTGAACACGTAACTTTACTCCGCAGGGAGCCCCGAATGTTACCAAGAAATCGTGAAGACTACCTTGCTATATATCTCTTGAAAGCCTGACTTCACTGCACCTCTATTTCAACACACTTGACACATATTCTAGCAATGCTTGCCAAACTAGCATCGAAATTAACTTGGAACACTGTGTCAAACACAATAACAATGTCCAAATATTTTCTGAACTAACACCAGAATGACAACCTACACTGTGTCCTGAGAAAGAGAAAAACTGGGTCACATACCACTACGCATCACACTTGACCGACCACAGTTCACAGCTACTGACTGACAAACACACTGACCTGAAGCTGGACAATCGAAAATACTCACTATCATGACTTCGTACACATGAAGGCGCCAACACACTGTGACTACAACCTTCTAACACTCTGTGTGCATCTTAAGCTCTGGCTTATAATGAACATTTAGGCCCCTTGGTCTTTTAAAGAATAGGACGAACTGCCCAGATGTCAACTACCAATTAATGCTGTGGATTTAATACTGACACTAATTTAATACTTGGCTCACTCCGCTAAGAGATGACCACAACATACAACGGGTGACACAGAAAGATAACACTTCCTACAGGAATTCCCTTTTTAATAAATAACGGCACACTACACAATGGAAAACTCAATCCACTGGCAAATTATACCCGATGGCCTGACAATAATATCACTGGACACTAAACCACTCCAGAGTTATAATTATGTCCAACAGAATAAACCACTTTAGCAAACTTTAGGCCATAATCCATACTCAATGAAAAGGGAACCAAAAACACGTCTGTATAGGAAAAGCCAGGAAATCACTGTCTCTTTCCAGCTTCATCTATCTTCGACTTCCGTCCTCTTCATGTGACTCCGTCATTTCTTAAAAAGTTATCAGGGTTGCCAAACCTCGCTGATAACGATGTCACCAACCTAGATTTTCTGCCACTAGAAAATACGCTGTGACACCATGGCAATGATGATGCAGTATATTTGTTATTTACTTCGTGATTGCTAATATGTATAATTTAATGACACGTAAGTTTGTTTGTTTTAATTGGTACATTCTGTTTCATGGCAAAGGTGATTCGGTATGTATGAAATTTACTTCATTTAATGACAAATTAGAGCAAATGGAAACATTTGCTTCTTCTTCATAAATTCAGAGATTTGAGTTTTTAACTCTTTTACCCTTGAGACAAATGAGGTGAGGTTTTGGACTTTCTTGCAACCCCAGAGGTCTTCCACAACTCAGTGGGCTCAGCTGTTGGAGGTCACACCAGACCCATTAATTGCCAACATGTATTGATAATGTTAGTAATTACCATTCCGCAAATTCAAGAGAATGCTATTGCTTGCGTAATAATAATTTTCTTTTTTGTATGTCAGCAATACAGGATTCGGAAGCCAGTATAATAAAAGGTTAAACCAAATGTGTGAGGTTGATAGAGCAATCATCCGATATATATATATACAGGGTGTCCATAAAATATTGTACCCTTTTCAAACATTTATTCTCGGCCCCACGATGTGGTACGAGGATGCTTTCTATCACAAAAGTAAAATAATCTCTGCAAGTTTTTAAGCATACTTTACAAAGACTCAATATGTGCACCCTTCGCATGCGCACGGCAGGTATTTCAAGTGAAACTTTCGCAGTTGAGTTGCAACCGGTAATTGTTTCATGTCTCTCCACACACTGGTCAAGTAGGTGAAAAAAAAAGAAATAAGTACATTCTTTTATTTGCTTAAAAACTTGCAGAGATTATCTTACTTTTGTGATAGAAAGCATCCTCGTGTATATATGTATGTATATATATATATATATATATATATATATATATATATATATATATATATATATATATATATATATATATATATATATATATATATATATATATAATACAATGGTTTGAGAATACAAATAAATATAGAAAGTGAACTCCTCCTGCTCGTCTAATCTGTACACAGATGACACTGTTGGCTCGAATCTGGTGTGTTGATGGAGAGTGCAGCTTATTTGGTCATTTCTGAGATTTTCTAATGGCAATGGGGTTCACTAACAGTTAATTTAATGTAACTTTAATTAGGACTTTGATGATGATAGGAAGATTGGATTGAATTCATTAACAGTTTCCCCCATTTTTTTTTTTTTGGTTCTGGCACATTGTATGCACTAAATATACTAATAAAATGGTATTGTTCTTTCTATTTCATGTAAGAAGACATAACTCCTTATATCCTTTCCACAATCCTAGCATATTTTGTGAGCTAGAAGATAATGTGAGCACTCTTTAGATGCTGAAAGTGGGGCTTCTAAAAGGTCAAGAAGCAGTGGTTTATAGCTTCCCTATCACTGTTAAGGTGATCAGAACTAGTTCTTTTGTCTGATTACTTACGTGATTTTTGAAACTCTTGCCTTTCAGAACATTTCTGAAGGACGACCCATTTTTATATGTGCCAGAAGTGATTGATGAATTGAGTGGGAAATACGTGTTGACAACAGAGTTTATAGAAGGTATACCAGTGGACCAGTGTGTGGACATGAACCAAGAGACCAGAAACAAGGTAATACAATTTTTCTTGCATTAACATTAGTCTCCATCTTGTGATGATCATTCTTTATTTATAAACATCAAGAAAAGCCTAGATCTACAGTGTAGACAATACCAAGGAATCTTCAACTTGGTATTGGCTGCAAAAGAGCAAGAAGCTCAGCAGCCCTAGTTAAACAACAACAACAACACCCTTTCTGATGACATGTTGTGAGATTTTAGAATAAAGTTAATGTCTTTCTTTCCATTTTTATCAAACAGAATTAAATGGTGTTATGTCAATAAATGGGAGCCGCGGTAGCATAGTGGTTAGTGTACTGGCTTCCTAGCTCAGTGGTCTATGGTTCGATCCCCAGATGAAGTGGGATTTTTTTAAGCCGCAAACGGCTCCTGGGTCGACCCAGCCCCAATTGGGTACCAGAGCAACTTCTGGGAAGGTTAAGGCAGCCGGCGTGATGCTTACCACATCACCCCTAGTGTGCCGATGGTCAAGAAAATATGGGCCTAACACCATATTCCCAATATGCCTCAAAGGGCGTGTAATGGGATCCTTCTTCTTTCCTTCATGTCAATAAATAGAATATACCATGTGGAATTTTCCTTGAATCAACTAAAATTTTAAATAGAATGTTTTAGACTTTTACAGAAAGTGATAGTGTAAGTAAACAGTGAATGATGATGATAATAGTAAGCTCGACCATGAATTGATATCACGTGTCTCATGGCATATTCCAGCATTCACATTTTGGATAAATTCTTTACACAGTCGTTGTTGCTTAGTACTGATTCATGGTGAGCCACAGCTAAGTTCAAAATGTCCGATTAAAATAAATTTTTAAAAAGGAGCAACATTTTTTTTCATTTTGACTTCTTGCAAGCTGATCTGTAGGATAGTGATCATCGTAGCCTGCTTTTCCTGTCATCATCACCACCCTCTATTTCCCCCAGGAGCATAGGCCTTCAACAAACTAATGACATAAGGCATCAGCTCAAAGTCTTTCCATGTTGCCCTCATCATTTTCATTTCTGTCTCCAGCTCTCTTCTTTAAAGGTTCTTTTTGTCTACCTCTGCATCTTTTTCCTCAGTGTGTGTCCTGTCCATGGCCGTCGTCTTCTTCTCATCTTTTGTTCCACTGGCACTTGTCTAGTTCTTGTCATCAGTTCCATGTTAATTCCATTTATGAAAGCCTGTAATTTCTTGGTTGTCTTTGTTGTTCTGCATGTTTCAGAGCAATTCAGTATGACTGACTTGACACTTGTTATTTTTGTTGGACTTAATTTCACTCGATTCCATTTCCTGTTGGAGGCTGATTTTCACCACCTTCTAGGAAACAACTGTAACAGATGTAATATCTGGCAAGGTGTAATACTTGTGCTGCTAAAGTAAAATGGATCATATCACTCTGTGTTTATTGGGAGATGTAATACAATTTGCTTTAGCTGTACACCATTGTGGCAATGATTGAAAGAGCCTGGCAAATACCAGTGTACCAAGAAGTGAAGAAGACATGATGGCACTGGATGGGACACACATTGAGGAAACCTGTTGATAGCATTATAAGGCAGTCTTATAGCACGTTTCACTAGCTTTGCCCAACTTCAAATGTAATTATCTCATTAACCGTCGAACGTATTAATGCCATTTTTTGCATACGATGTTATATTGGGTTAGACCCAACAAATATATACTTTGTATCTGTGCATCTTGTCCAGTTCCCATAAACGGATGAAATCCTTTGATCTTTGTCGGCATACTAATTATTGTGTATCGAGAAAAGAAATTTTACCACTTCAGTAACAGATTCTGTGAATTGAATAGGCATAGGCGTGTGTACTATTACAATAATGTAGCCATCACGTTTGCATATGAATACCTGTTGAAGACGATTTCTTAAATGATCTGCATGGGAGATACTCGTGACATTGTTTGTCATTGACATTTAATGCGCTACCAAACTGGACCTTCATTGATCTAATTATTTCAATAGGTATCACCTCTTTGCGGTTGATAAATATAATGGAACGTTGCTCCTCTAATGTGCTTGTAAATAACGGTAAGGTCATCTTTAAAGAAGTTAAACTTCATCCGAATCATAATCAGATGTCTCTGAGAAATTGATAATCAATCTCGGCTGAATGAAGGACAAACCATCATTCTTCCAATATTCCCCTTTCTTCTTGTAACACATGGTTCTCACATTTCTTTCAATAATCCCTGGCTATATTGGAGATGGTGGCTTTTGTAAGTATTTCAACATCTTTTAATTTGAACGTTCTATTTTCTGTTGCTACCTGTTCCTTAATTATAGCCCAGACTAATTCTATTGGGTTTAAGTGAGAATGGTAAGGAGGCAATCTTAAACATCTGTGACCATGTTCATGGATTACCTTGTCTATGTGAAATATCTTTGTATGCTGTGTCTTTTTTTACAATTCCAAGTAATTCAGGCTTCAGGGACATTTCATTGAATGGAATGTCGTTTTTGGTCAGCCAAATCTTTATTACATCTTTAGTACTTGATGAATTAGGAACTTTATCTTCTGGTGCCACAACGTTGTGATATGAAGCATTGTCCATTATCAAACACGACGGTCTATCCAAGGAAGGAAGTACATGATTCACAATCCAATCTTGAAATATCATGCCATTCATCTCTGTATGATAATCCCTATTATCTGTCGATTTTGAAACAAATGTGAGTTCAGTATTATTTAGAAGCTCATGATGGCTGCTTCCTGCATGTGCAATTATTAGGCGCTGTCCTTTGCTGCTTGGTACTAGTCTCTTAGTTGTTCCATCAGATGATTGCCATTCTCGTTCATTACTGTGGTGCGCATTGATCCAAGTTTCATCTAAATACACAAAATCATAACAATATCTTCTCATTTCTCTGACCTCGCGTAAATATTTGCTTCTCATTGCAACTATATGAGGCTTCTCACAAATAAGGTTTCTACCACCAGCATATTTTCTAAAATTGAATCCCAAACTCCTAATAGCCCTCCATAGCGTAGATTTGGAAATATCAATGTCATTATTCTTTCTTAACCAAAGTTTCAATTTCCTTAAAGTCACTGCCTCATTATTGTGAAACATATTGCAAATTTCTCTGCGGATCAATTCTCTGTCAAAATTATCCACCACTCTTGGCCTATTTTTCGTGTGTAAAACACTGGAATTACAAATTTCAGATGTCGCTATCCAGCGGTGCAATGATCGTTTGCTTTTCCCCAAGGCATGAATAGTCCTCTTTTGTGGTTTGAAATAGAATGATATAGTTTTCCTCGAGTAGCTTCATTGCAGAAATACTTAAAAATCCTATTTGTGATTTGCTGTAATGTCATTTTTCCTACTTAACCACACAATACTTTTTGTAGACACGCCACTGATTGACAATGTGTGCGTAACACCAGAAATAAACTTTTTTATGTTCAAGAAGTGCAATTTCACGCTAAAATCATGCCAATAGCTTGATAAACGAAAAATGTGCAAATGAGGTCGTATAATTTACTGTAGACATTTCAATATGTGTGTGTGTGATGTGTGTTGGCAAGTAGGATTTTATATTATATTGCTTCTTCTTCTTCTTCTTCCGTCCTTAGCCACCGACCGTCAAAGCAGTCAGTGGCCATTACGCCTAGTGGCGTCTTAGAGCAACAGCAGATAGGTTTTCTTTGCCATTGTTTCCCATCACGCCTAGTGGCGTCTTTAGGGCAACAGCAAATCAACCCATTTGCTGTTGTTTCCGTAATCGAAGTGACTGGCAAACGGGTGATCAGCCCGTTGTCAATATTATATTGCAAAGAAACGAAAATTGAAACCAATGGCCGCATTTTAATGAAAAATTTAATTCATAGGGTCTATACCATTTCAAATTCACACACAAAATTTCACTTATATGCGTTATATATTCGCTGAGATATAGCATTTTGAAGTTGGGCAAAGCTAGTGAAACGTGCTATAGTTGTGAAATCTCCTTTATAAGAGAAGTACAATGAGACCAAAAAACACACAGAGAAGGGAATTGGAGAAAGACGTGAAAGGAATAAAGTAGACTTGGAAAGACATTGAATGGATGGCACAGGATAGGAAGGTTTGACTTGAACTTGTTGAAGGCCTATGCAGCACAGGGAGTTGGAGGGTAATGAATGAAGTACATCACATGCAGGCAGGTGAACTTGCATTGGCTTTGCATGGCTTTTCTTTCTTTCTTAATTAATTATTTAATTATTATAATAGCCCCTTCAGTCATAACTGAATATGGGAATGTGCCCCTGAGGTGATAGCCCTCAGCTGCTTATTTTCCTGATGTTTTTTTCGACGTTTTCTCCTCTCTTCTGCTTGCCATGAGAGCTTTTCACCCAGTCCGAGGTAGCGCCATAAAGAGCATCGCCACTTGGTGCGGTCGGCAGCTTCATCTTCCCAGGTTGCTGGATTACGTCCAGTGCCCTCATGTCTCTCTTGCACACATCTTTGAACCTCAGCTGCAGTCGCCCAACTGTTCTTTTGCCGTCTGGCAATTGTTTATAGAAGATATCTTTCAGGATGTGACCATTTTCCATGCGGTGGACATGGCCAAGCCAGTGTAGTCTGCGCTGTCTAAGCAATGTATATGTGCTTTGAAAGCCAGAACGTGACAACACCTCGACATTTGTTACTTTGCCCTTCCACGAAATATTGAGGTTGTGGCGTAGACACCATAAATGGAAGATATTGATCCTACTTTCTTACTTAGCATAGGTTGACAAGATGGGCAACTGATGAAACCTTAGCATTTTGGAATGTTGATGTTGTCTTTAATCATTGATGTGTCTGGTGACTGTGGAATTCTGATTCTATCTTTGATCATTGATGTTTGTGGTGACTGTGGAATTCTGATGCTATCTTTAATCATTGATGTTTGTTGTGACTGCAGAATTCTGATGCTATCTTTAATCATTGATGTTTCTGCTGACTGTGGAATTCTGATACTATCTTTTATCATTGACGTGTGACTGCAGAATTCTGATGCTATTTGTAATCATTGATGTTTCTGGTGACTGCAGAGTTCTGATGTTTTTTCAACAGCAGGCTTTAGTTCCTGCTGTGTTATTTATTGTTATCAGGTCGCTGTGTGCCACTTTCAACATCTGTTGTAGACTTTTCAATAGATCTTATCTTCCTGTGTTAATCTAATCCTTTGTGTGCACTATTTTCCCATGTATTTGGGTCCTTCATCGGAGTAATTGTGTGGCTAGATGCAGGTGACAAGGTTCTATTGTATGAGATACCAGCATGAGGGTTCATTGCCAAGCCAGTAACAGTGTCTGCCTTGGTGGGGACAGAGGCATTTTGCCTTGGCAATGTTGATATATCTACAAATGATTGCTGCTGACTGTGCTGGTTTATAGAGCATTCTTGTTCTCTCCTGTTGCTTATGCTCTTCTGCCTTATTCTTGCCACCTCAGGGTCAAGTGAGTGACGCCTGAGACTTCTCCATTTCCATACAGCAGTGGTCAGAAGAAGATTGTAAGCGATTTTGTATTCTGTCTTCATTAAGGCATAAATAGGAGCATTGACAGCTGAATTCAAAAAGTTCAGCAGCTGTACAATCACCTTTATCATCTCAGTGTCCCGAGGGGATAAGTTACTGTATTTTAACGGAGCCACCAACACATACGGTAGCCAGAACAAGATAAACAGGAGAAAAAGTATGCCAGTGATACGGACTGTCTGGACCTGCTCTTTGAAACGCTTTATCTGTTGTGCAGTCCATAAGTGCGCAGACTTTCTAATACTTTGCTGCTGTTTGGCAATGGTGTAGAAAATCTTTATATTGAGAATGAAAGGAATGACTGTGCTGACAGCAGTGGTGAAGAAAGAGGCCCAGATGACATATCCCTCAGGCAGTGTTAGGTAGAAGTTGCACCTTTTGTTCTGGTCCTCAATGTTGGGGTCGTAGTTGTTCCACCCAAAGAAGGGCACAAGTGTCATGATAATCACATATACCCACAGAACAATGAGAGCGATCGCCGTGGTCCGCATAGTCATGATTTTTCTGTAAGACATAGGATAGACCACAGCGATATAGCGGTCCACGGATATCAGCAGAAGGTTCTTTAATGAGCTGGCACCCCCAAGCTCCATGGATGCAAACCAGGCGAGGCAGGCATATTTGCCTGAATTTTTTATGAGATTCTGGGTGCTGGGTATGTAGGACAGCGCATACATTGGGATGCAGTAGACACCTACGATAAGGTCCGCTACTGCTAGACTGGCTAGCATGATGTTGTTGGGTGTATGCAATTTGCGAAACAGGACTGTTGAACATAGCACCAGGTTGTTGGTGATGAGGATGAATGGAATGTAGAGGAGCGTTATCACAGCGAATGAAAAGTGTACCTGACGGATGTTATGGTCGTTAAGAAAAGACGTAGTTGTTGCGGTCGAGGTAGTATCAGCTAGCAGCATTCTTTAGGTTATGTCAGCTGCATTGACAAATATGTGTGGGCGATTTCGATGCATGCGCTCATGGTGCTTGTTTTTGTCATATTTTGCACTTAACTACTGCAACAGACGTCACAGGTCAAATGGGCCATTGCTTACAGCTGCATCGACATGCAGGACATAAGGAAGAAAAAAAGCATTCCCATCCGTGCCTTAGGCCTAATAAAAGGTTGTTCTTTAATGGTGGATGCAGTTGCCTTTATTACGTGGCCGCAATATCCCGACACGGAAGGCAGATCCTTGAAGTGAACTAGTTCTGGATTGATCTTGGCGGCAAGATGTAGTGAAGGACCTGTGCTTGTGGTGTTAAATCACTGTAGGTATTGTTATTTAGACCGTGCCCAAGATCTCTATTGCCTGCTATCCCATTGACCAATCGTTGAGTCGGAAAATTATGCAGCCTTTTAGGAGCCTTTCAACAACTTTACCTACTTACAACAACAACAACAAAATTCTTAGCGTCCTCATCTCATGTACCGATCCACCGTTTGCGTTTACATTATGGACAGGTAACTAACGATTTTGCCTTTCCACTTGCAGCTTTCAGTTATCGTCGGTGGAAACTAAAAGAGAAAGAAAAAGGCTGTAATGTTTGTCAATTTTTCCAGAATTAGGAATAACAGCACCAGTTTTAATTTGTCTAATTGCGGTCAGCGCAGTACTTACGTATGGAAAGTAATGGGGAGGGGGATGTAAATGGGTACCTGACTCTCCTCTGAGTTAAGGAAGGCAAAGACAGCGTGGGAAGGTACTGGTGAACAGTGTTCGCTTTAATTTTTAACGGCCTTTGTGTGTGAAAATTTCAAGTTTTTCGTTCTCTCTTTTTGCCCCCACTAAAAAACTGGTGCGCATTAAATTAATAATGTATTTTATAAAGTGTTTTTTTTTTTAATTATCACTTTTTTAAAATGTAATTTTTCTATATGTGCGCAATAAAATTTCCCATGTGCCTTAACCTTTAGCACGCTGCATTCTTTGGCGGAAATTTGCGCCTGCAGCTGCATTCTTTTTCACAACGCCCCGTTTTTATAGTGGGTGACTTGTAATGTCTACAGTTTTTGTGTTTCTTGGTCAATTGCTATCATTTTTTAAATTTATATAAATAAATGAATGATGAATCTGGTGATATAAAATTTGTTTGTGTACATGTTAGATGTGATAGGAAGAGAGGAAAGGAAAGATGAAAAAACGAAAAAAAAAAGTTAACAAAAATAAAATAAAATTTTTTTTTAAATTTTAAAATTTAAAAAAAAGTTTTTTTTAAAATAACCAACAAACGAAGAGTCCATATCCCTTGTATCTCAATGAAAGTCATTTGACCAATACAAATCAAATGACGATCTTTTCGTTACACCCATCATCAGTAGCAAAGCAACAAACGCCCTCGTCAGCAGTGACGTTCGGCCATAAACCTAAACCTTTCCAATAAACCTAAGCCTAACCCCTAAAATTAGTCATACTAGCAATGACATTCTACTATCGTTTCCATTTTCATAAACTCACGAAACCCCAAATTATTATTTTTAATATACAAGATAAACTGTATAAAACTACATAATCTAATTAAAATACTAACTGGGCAACCCAAGATTGGAAGGAAAAGGGCAAAATCTTGGGGGCAGGGGGGTTGCGGAGTGGTACTGCACATGCGCACAGCTTAGAAGGTACAGTGCTAGTCATCCCGTCTCACAAGGCTGGGCCTAGTATTGTGAAGCCATCCCGCCTCATAAGGCGTATTATGTAGTCCCTAACACTTCACTCCCTTAAGGCAGGATATGCTGTAGGGTTATCTTTAAAGGGGGAAAAAAGGTGGAGGATTTCTACACATTACCAGACGTTAAACCTTCAAGTTGGTGCCGTTTATTAAAATTTGATTGAACTGAGCGGGCCTGCTTTTAGGCATATAAACCTTTGTTTCTTTTTTTTTTTTTAAACCAACCTAGTCGTTTATCATGATCATTTTTGTTCCATTTGAAGCATTGAGCCACCACTGCAGCTCCCCCCGCAGGAAGCCTGCATAAGGCAGTCACGTGCTCTTGCAGCTGTGATTTGCTTTACATGATGAGGTTGCTAGTCCCTTATATCATTCGTGTTGCACTACACGCCTGAGGGAGCAGTAGCATATTCTTTCTGTGTCTCATAAGAGACCCCCTGGGAATTACACAGGGCCTGGTCCAGAGGCGTCCCTAAAGTATCCTATGTTGGCCCCCCACCCCCTCCTCTGTTTAAAGAAACATATACTTACTTACTTAGTCGTTCCCCTTCTACCGTGAGGTGTAGAGGTTTGGAAGAGAGAGCGCCAGACTATCCTATCGGCTGTCTTCCTCCTGGCCTGGTTCCATTCTAGTTCTCGGTCCTTCAAAGATTGTCTAATGTTGTCCTCCCAGCGGACTCTGGGTCGTCCTCGGGGTCTGGATCCTTGGCTCTTTGTTTCCCATGCTTGTCGTAGTATCCGATCTTCTCCCATTCTGCAGACATGGCCAAACCATCTTAATTGGGACTGTTCTACTTGGGTCTGCAGGGGGTAGGATTTAAGGCCTTGACGTATCGTCTGGTTGCGTACCATGTCTCTTCTTGTTACTTCAACCACCTTCCTCAGATACCTCATTTCTGAGGTTTGGATCTGGCTTTTATGGGTTGTAGTCATTGCCCATGACTTGCATCCATATGTCAAGACTGGGACATAGGTGGAGCGGTATACAGCCATCTTCGTTTTCTTACCAACCTCTCTCTTGCTGAGGAATCCTCGATTTATGGCCTGAAAAAGTCTCCCAGCTGCTGCTTTTTGAGTGGCCAACTCTTCTTTGATGCCTCCCTTTCGGTCTATAATAGCTCCGAGGTATTTAAAGTGGTCGACCTGCTCCAGGACCTGTTCTCCCAGCTTAATCTGATGTCTTCTTTCTTCTCGTGGTATCACCATGGATTTTGTTTTAGAGCTGCTTATGACCATCCCTCTCTTCTCCAGCTCTTCCTTCCAGACTTGCAGGTTGGATTGGAGATGTGCCTCTGATTTAGCAATCAGGGCAACATCATCAGCAAATGCCAGCTCCGAAATATAGACCTGTCTCATCTTCCAGTACCCCACTGAATACTTTCTTGTTCTCTCCTTACATGCCTTGATGACATCGTCCATAAGGAGTATGAAGAGGTAAGGTGATAGGATATCACCTTGTCTTACACCAGTGGTGGTCCTGAACTCTCTTCTGACTTATGGTTTGCTGTCCTCACATAATTTCTGCAAGACTTGTAGAAGCTCTGTATAGCATGAATCAGAGGTGCTGGAATATTCTTCCTTGCCAAACAGTCCCAAAGTTTGTAAAGAAACATATTTGCAAGTATATTTTAACAGTAAGTACTATCATAATAAATGCCTCTCTTCCCCCCCCCCCCCCCCCCCCCCCCCCCCCCCGTCTTGGGTGTCACCCGGGGCGGACCGCCCCCCTCGCATCCCCCCTAGTACGCTAATGGCCTGATCCATATTCTCCGCGTTAATTTTTGCATAAAAAGTCTTCCCTTTTGCTCTGTCAGATCAGTTCAGTTGCTGCCACCTTCGCTATGGACCCCCAGCGACTACGGTCTTTTGTCTTGATTGTACACTCTTTCATGGCAAAGACAGCTTTACATTAATTTTGTTGATTTTGAAAAGGCTTTCGACAGCATACATAGGGACAGTTTATGGAAAATACTGAGGGCTTATGGAATTCCAAGCTGCATAGTGTCAATCATAAAAAGCCTTTATGCCAACTTTACGTGTAGTGTTGGGCAGAGCAACCTAACCTTTGAGGTGAAGACAGGAGTACGACAGGGATGCCCCTTATCAACCACTCTATTTTTAACAGTCATAGACTGGGTGATGCGCCAGACAACAGAGTTCAGTCCAAGAGGAATAAGATGGACAACATTTTCTACATTGGAAGATCTGGAATATGCAGATGACATTGCACTACTAGCACATTCACATCAACACATCCAGGAAAAAACAGATAGACTTAATAAGTTTAGCCAGCAGGTGGGCTTGAATATCAATTTAAAGAAGTCTGAGGTCATGACGCTCAATGTGAGCAACCCTGAGCCCATATCAGTAAGGAATCAGCAATTGGTACAGACAGATACCTTTACATACCTAGGAAGCATAGTAACACCAGACGGCGGGGCAGGCAAAGACATCAACATCAGAATGAATAAGGCAAGAACAGCCTTCTTTAGCCTAAACAACATCTGGAAGTCCTCCCAATACAGCACAAGCACAAAATTAAGATTATATCAGAGCTGTGTGCTTTCTGTGCTTCTCTATGGTGTGGAATGCTGGAGAGTTACAGAGAAGGAAATGTCGAAATTGTCCTCTTTTCACACAACATGCCTAAGAAAAATTCACCGAATCTTTTGGCCAAATACCATCACTAACCAAGATCTGCTTACTCGTAGCAAGCAAGAGGACATGCACACCATCATAGCTGGCAGACGCTGGAGGTGGGTTGGTCATGTCCTCAGAAGAGACCCCGATGCCATCACAAGAACAGTTATGCTTTGGACCCCTGAAGGAAAACGAAAGAAAGGCCGACCAAAAACAACCTGGTGGAGGACTGTGGAGGCTGAGATGCAAAGAATGAACCAGAGTTGGGGCACTGTACGAAGGATGGCCACCGACCGAGCAAAGTGGAATCAATTTGTTGTTGCCCTACAAGACGCCACTAGGCGTGATGGCCACTGACTTCTTTGACGGTCGGCGGCTAAGGATCAAAGAAGAAGAAGAAGTACACTCTTTCCTGGCCATCTCTTCCACTAAGGGGTCGTCCACATATGACGTCATACAGCTGAGGGGAGGGAGTCAAAAATTTTTAACGGGGGGGGGGGGGCTTGGAAAAATGTGCCGTCACACAAAAATACGCGAGTCTTACTCGCCTCTTGTATAAATCATGTTTTTACTTTTATCCGCAATATTTAACTTTTATCCGTAAAAGTTATCTTTTAACTGCGATAGTTAACTTATATCTTCAGTAGTTAACTTATATCCACAGTAGTTAAGAACTACTTCATGGACGACTTATATTATTATTATTATTATAATCACAGCTGACATATGGGATAATTTTTATAACCTGTAACTAGTTTAAATTGTTTTTAATTATATATTTCTTTTTTAAATAATGTAATAAACACCTTTTTTAAACAAAATGCATACTAAATAAACTGTTCTGTGTAAAATTAGATTTTAAAAACAGCAGTAACAAATTATCACCATCAAGACAACAACCTGGTGAGATGAGAAAAGACACAAACGTTTAGCAAGTAGCGAACCAACTGTTGTAAAAGTTTGTTATTGTTGAACAGAATCGACATCATTGCGTGTTATGATCATGCATGGATACGCGAATGATAGCAGGTGTTCTTTCAGAACATTAGGGTCTGTATACATAACAAAAGCTGGTAGGTGAACAGGTCCACGGGAAACATGGTTGACATTTAATAAATAAAGTCACTTCACAATAACGTCCATCAAAACATCAAAAGTACATGGCAATGGATAAGCGTAGTAGATTATCTCTGGTCCGTCAATAAGTTTCAATCGTTAGGCATCTTTAAGTGGCAATAATATAATAATAATACACTCCTCTCATCTCCACTCAATCTTGGCCGTTGTACTAAAGGTTCGGACAATCCACGAAAACCAAAGTAATGCAGCAGACACAAATCAGGGCAAACAAAAATGTTAGTTGCCTCATATCTCAGAGTTACACTTGTAGTAAATTATGGTATGAACTTCTAGATAAGTTCATGAACCATCTTGCACATAACGTGGCGGCCTCTGAAAATCAGCAATGCCGCAAGGTATATTTATATATCAATCTCCATTATCCCGGAGCTCGAAAAATTACATCTCTCTCGGACGCAAACACAAAGACGGAAGCCCAATTAATTAACACACTGAACCCCACGACATGTGACAAAAACGTCACTAGTTGACCGTCGCTCACCACGAGTGAACGCCTCGTGCAAACCGTAGTTTGACTACAGGCGAACACAATTCCTCACATAAAATTGGAAATGTGCTAGCGTGTAGTAACATGCCACACTATTTTATCTGCATCCCAAATCTGTCCTTAACATATCACCCCCTTCGCGGTGTAAAAAAAAATAAATTTATTTGTTTGTTTTTTTCAATTCAAATATTTCCTATGTGGAAATATCGGCCAAAATTGATCATATCACAAATATTGAGTCATATTGAAAATAATCTAGTCACAGTCAGTCTGCATAATGTAACTTATTATTAAATAACATGCTAGACGAATTTGTCATCAGTCATAAACAGTCATATGTCAATAAGTAACAAGTCATATACAGTCGATATTCCAATGATGTAACAAAAGAATACATAAATGTATGATCACTGTGAGTTTACAATAAACATATCAAACAAATAGCATGCATATATGAAAATGGTATGAGATATAAATTAAAATAAAAACAAAAAATCGAAATCAAAAATTCAAAAATGCATGAATAATAGTTTAAAAAAAAAATTTAGAAGGTTATATCTCCAACTAACAATGCTGTCAAAAATCCTCAAATGAAGCTTAGACGCAATTCACACATGACATGAATCAAATAAGATATAAAGCAATACGATATGACATTAATGTAGCTAAAGTACATGAATATCTC
The DNA here is from genome assembly GCA_024509875.1 of Oreohelix idahoensis. Taxonomy (NCBI): domain Eukaryota; kingdom Metazoa; phylum Mollusca; class Gastropoda; order Stylommatophora; family Oreohelicidae; genus Oreohelix; species Oreohelix idahoensis. The sequence goes on along the minus strand of JAMPIV010022499.1, from coordinate 106,323 downwards.
ACAAAAGAGAAAGAGAGAAAAAAAATAGTACAAGCACGCAAGTATAACTAATTAACATAATTATTTCATTACTTAATTATTCTGCTCTAAGTACCTTTGTACGTTGTGGCAACACAAGTAATGTCCAAAACAAACTTGCAATAATATAATCATACTCCAAACTATCCGTGTCAGGACTAGATTTCTAGCATTAGTATAGCAATCTTAATTAATGTGAATGTGCATTCCAGAATAATAACATGATGTTGTAGTTGGAAATTGTTCGTGTCTGCAAGTAGTATAATACTGTTCATTGTACCACTAGTTAAAGTGAATAATGATTATCTCAAAGTCATGTAAATCACAAATGTTAATATGAATGGTTTGGAAATCAACTTAGTGTTCATATATTCACCGCTCTTGTCATAGTGACTTCTAGTGGATTAACAACATGACTTCACACATGTGTAATATGAAGTCGATTAACTAAGTTAATATGAATCTTCAGGTTTGAGCTGTGGGCATCTCGATAAAGCATCTGCGACCACATTTGCAGACCCTGGTATTGCCTCGATTTCATACTGAAATGGTTGGAGTAGGATGGCAAAACGGGCTAGTTTCGGGTTCTTGTGATTCGCCTTCTTCAATGAGGAAAGGGATTTTTGGTCTGACTGGATAATGAATGTTGCGCCCAACAAATACCGCTCCAGCTTGACTACCACCCAGATAACAGCCAGCAGCTCCCTTTCTATAACTGGGTACTTCCTTTCTGCATCAGTGAGCTTTCTGGATATATAGAGGGTTGGATGCAATCTTCCCTCATACTCTTGCATCAGTGATCCGCCGATACCTTTTGAACTAGCATCTGTGCAGAGATAATAAGTCAAATTTGTATCTGGTAACCTCAAAATTGGTGGCACAGAAAAAAATTTTTGAATATAATTTAACGCAGCCTGGCACTCTGGTGTCCAGCACACGTGGTTCGGTAAGCCTTTTTTTTAGCAAGGCAGAGAGGTCTGCAGTGACGGAAGACAAGTTGGGTATAAATTTACTGTAATACTGAATTAAGCCGAGAAGACTACGAACTTGCTTCTTAGTAGTGGGCACGGACAATTTTAGAATTTTGGAAACATTCTGTGGCATGGTCTGAAGATAACTGTGACCCACCTTATGTCCCAAGAATGAAATTTCCTCAAAGGCAATAAAGATCTTTGAGGGCTTGGCTGTTAGGTGATGGAGACGTAAAGTATCCAGAAGAGAATGTAAACCTAAGAAGTGTTCCTCCCAAGTGGTACTAAATAGACAGATGTCATCTATGTATGTGATTATATCGGACCGATGAGCGAGAATTTTTCTCATCATATGGACAAATGTAGCAGGGGCGTTCATGAGTCCAAAAGGCATCACATTCCACTGATAAAGACCTCGTGTAGCAAAGGCAGTGAGTGGTTTAGCTCTGTCAGTCAAGGGAACTTGCCAGTATCCCTTGGTAAGGTCAATTTTAGTAAAGAAAAGGGCCTTGGCGAGACGAGACGAAAGATTTTCAAGTAGAGGTAAGGGTTCAGCATCAAAGACTGTGATGTTATTCAGCTTCCGATAATCTACACACAATCTGATATTCTTGTCTTTCTTACGATGAGTAAGGTGATGAGTAAGGGGAGTTGGAAGGTTCTATAATTCCTAAATTAAGCATTTGTTTTATTTCTTCTTCAACCTGGTGCTGGTAATGAACAGGGACAGGATAGGGGCGTAGACGAACTGGTCGATCATCTGTAAGGATGATGTCATGCGAAATGACTGAAATACGACCTGGGATGTCTGTGAGGACATCTGGAAAAGATTGTAGAAGACTTGAGGCTTGGGAATGTTGTTCAGAAGACAAAGCTGGACCAATAGCGATAATCCTTCCATGTCTCAGTCGATTGAAGAGGAAAGACAGGTAAGTTCATGGGAACATCCGGAAAAGACGATTCTTCTTCCTGAATTACCGATAGTGCAGAGTAGTGAGTAGCAGGCCTAGGGTGCTCATCAACTGCTTGAAAGATGGCTTGAAGATGTTCCGGTCTAGTGTGGAATTCCTTAAGCATGTTTATGTGGAAGGTCTTCCTTTTCCCTTTTATCTCTAAGATGTAGTCAACATCAGAAATGCGTGACAACACTTTATATGAACCATTCCAAGCAATTAAAAGTCTATTTTCTTTCCTTGAAAGCAATACAAAAGCTTCGTCGCCAGGCAATAGTTGACGTAATCGTCTACTGCGATTTTGGAAATGGCGTGATCTTGCTTTAGCAGCCTCGGAAGAAGATGTAGCCAGTTGGCATGCATCTATAATGTTATGCCGGAGGTTAACGACGTATTCATACGATGACTGGGTGTCCTGAGTCATCTCTGAGTCTATGAGTAGGTCCTTAATAAGTGACATGGGACCTCGAGGTTGAGCTCCGAACACAAACTCAAAAGGCGAGAAATTGGTCTGTTCATTCGCTACCTCACGGTATGCGAACAGTACGGCGGGTAAAATCCTGTCCCAATCTTGAGGATATTTCACTGTAACCTTGCCCAATACCTGCTTTAACGTCCGGTTAAGGCGTTCCACCTTGCCATTGCTCATCGCATGGTAAACACTACTGAGAGACCTGTCGATATTGAGGCGTTTCATAACAGCACTCATAGTGTCAGATACAAATTGGGTACCTCGATCTGAAAGAAGTTTTCTAGGAAAACCAAGTCTAGAAAAAAATCAAGAAAAGGGCATCAGCGACATCATTAGTTGTGATGTTCTTAAGAGGTATGGCCTCGGGCCATCGAGTGCACATGTCAATACATGTGAGCACATACCTGTGTCCTCTAGCGAACATAACAGGTAAAGGACTGATAATATCCACTGCCATTTTCTCAAAGGGGCTTACAGGTATATCACACGCCTGAATCGGGGCCATATGATAGGCTCCTCTTGATTTTACCTCTTGACAAATAACGCAAGAGCGGCAATATATGGAGGTGTCTCTGGAAATTCCTGGCAAAAAGAAAGAGGACAAAACTCTTGAACAGGGAAAAACTACAGAAAGTTGAAAGTTTCAATTATTTAGGCAGTAAAATGACTCAGGATGGTGACACAACAAGAGAAATCCATACTAGAATTGCTTTGGCAGCTAGCGCCTTCAATAGATTATCTAACATTTGGAAATTACGATCATTGAATATACATACCAAGCTTCGTCTGTTTAATTCAAATGTTATCTCAGTGTTAACATACGGTTGTGAGAGTTGGAAAATAACAAAATCATTGGAGAACAAGCTGAATACATTCGAGAACAAATGTCTTAGAAAACTCATGAACATCAGTTGGAAAGAATTCAAGACTAATCGACAAATAAGAGAAGACTCTAGGCAGAAATATGTCTCCGACTATATAAGGAAAAGACGATGGTCATATATCGGTCATGTCCTACGAATGCAAACCAACAGAATACCACTACAGGCGCTCACTTGGGTTCCTGAGGGTAAGCGGAAAAAAGGAAGACCAAAAGAAACACTCAGAAGAACAATAATAAGAGAAGGAAGAACGTTGGGCCTAAATAATGTGCAAGAGCTAAGAGGAGTGGCGTCACAACGAACAACCTGGAGAGCACTGGTTTCTGCCTTATGCGCCGTGTTTGGCGCTTAAAGAATTTATTATTATTATTATTATTATATGGCCAGCACAGTGAGAATCGTGTGCATGTTGTAAAATATACGGACGAAGTTTTTGGGGAACCATCACCTGATGTCTAATTAAAGATGAATCTTTAACATTCCTAACGAATACATCATTTTTAAGTTTATACCACTGTTTGGATGACAAACTTTCATCCACATCATCATTATCTCTGACTAATCTAAAGAATTTCTTCAAAGAGCTATCTTCTCTTTGAAGTTTGATAAAGGACTGTTTGTCTATATCAGAGTGTACTTGAAAATTGTCCTGAGTTCCAGGATCGGTATCATCATTTTCCTTTGGTGCCTTGGCCTGGGCACGCGTAGTAACTGCAGCAGCAGTTGATAAATTTTGACGTTCCCATTGAACAATTTCTTCGGGTGAGCAATCATTGCTGCCATGTATCTGGCCAAGTGTGACATCCGCTATTGGGCTTCTTAACAAACACACTTTAACCTTGCCTGTAAAAAATGGTGAGTGAATATCCACCACGGCTGTGGGATAAAATTCAACTATCCCGCCAAAAGTTACACATTTAACAAAGTCACCCGTTGCATGAGACGGATGTACTAATGACTGTCTCACTCCGACAGTCGTGCAACCAGAATCACGGAGTACTGTAACTTGAGTGCCATTCAATAAGCCTCTATGAAGCTGTAGTGCCCCTGTGCCATCATGTGCTGATGAAGCAGTAAATGCTGGTAGAGGATGACCACATTTTAACAAGGAAGTCACATTAGGCTGGAATAAAGTTTGACAATCTGGACACTGTGAAGCAGTATCAAAGTCAAACGAACAGCATGAAGCTGAATGATTAACAACATTGTTGTCCTGCACGTTCTCAGGTGTAGCAGCAGTGTGTGCTAATTGGCATGGTAGTTCGAATATGCATTATTTCTAGAGCGTGATCTATGTCTCTGATTGTAAAAAGAGTTATTTTGACTCCTGTCATTATTTCTTTGGTTCCTATTGTTGTTTCCTTGATTTCTATAGTCTTGTGACCTATTCCGATGTGAATAATTTTGGTTATTGGGTCCCCAGTTATTCCAATTCTTATTATAGTTACCAAAATTATCATTCCTTTTCTCTCCTGAGTTTTGTTGGAAATTACCTCTGTTTTGAGGTGAATGGTTCCTATATGGTTGTCTACCTCTATATGGTTGTGAGTTATTGAATTTGCTTGGTTTGAATTTGCTTAATTGGCACAAAGCCGTTAAGGATTCACCAGTCATGAAATCCATCAATCTTGTACACCAATGAGACCTATCAAGATTATTTTCTTCACAAACATTTTCATAGCGTTGTAAGAAGGACGAAATATCGTCTATTTCTGGCTTAAACACAGGCAAACGAAATTTAACAAAACCGCTATTGTGGTTCTAGAGGAACCTCTATGTTCAGAGTCGTCATTTTGTCTACTCTGATGTTGCACTTTTTGTTCTTCAATACGTAAAGTCGCCATTTTCTCTTCATGTGCAAGCTTTGCTGCTTCTGTAACTTGTTGCAACCTTTTCTCTTCTAATTGCTGTTCTGCTTTTCTGAGCTCTCGCTCCTCATACCGTGCATCTCTTTGTCTCTTATCAGAACAGACTTACTGCTTAAAAAAAACAGGACAGGACCTGTAACAATATATATAAATGTAAACAAGTGATAGAAGGTTAGACTAGCATTACGAACAGAATGGTTGTCAAGTAAGGAGAAGAAAAACAAAACCAACACACAACAAGAACTGACAACTAGAAGGACGGAGCAGCACACCTAAACAAATTAGGTCACACTAAACAGGCAGTGAACCAAACGTCGGTGAGATAACTCGAGCCGGAAATTTCACTGCTTGAAAAATGTAAGCAAAACCTACAGAAACATCTGCTGCGCTGTCAATTTACACTGACATGTGTTGCTAACAACAGAATTGTACAAGGACATAGAAACCAAGAAAACGAATAACACAGATATTAAAAAGGCTTACACCACGGCAAAGGTACAAGAGTGTAATAAACAGACACTTATCTTATCGCAATCCGGTCAGATGCAAGTCCAGAAAAAGGCGTCAACACTGGAATAACACTGTCCCTCAATACAAGGGAAGCACGGATGAAATGTAAACAAATACACGGTCACAGTCAGATGGGCATCATAAACTGTGTAGACCTCGAAACGTTGTGTTGACTTGGCACAAATAACTTGACATTGCTGTGGCACAGACTTGAAACTTGAAAGAATCTTACAAACGTTGTGATGTAGACTGGAACACGAAATAAACTTGCAAACTGGTTGGCTTGAAATTGTAATCTTAACGTTACAGCGAACAATAGGACATTGAAACTGGAACATTGGACATGCGCAGTGGCAGCATTCGTTATCCAACTGGACCCGTTGATAATGACTGGGTTCACGAAGTGGTGTGTTTACAATAATACGTTTGTGATGAAGTGAATCCGTGTCACCACACGCTCAAATTCCCAGCTTAAAACGTACTCCTAAAACCTATAAACCACTACTACTATATTTGAAAAATTGCCAAGGGCAAGGTCAAACCTACCGCTAAAAATTGGACAAAATAATTTGAATTTTCCACTATTACAGTTAAATATCTATAAATAAATTCCATGTTTGACCTTGATCTCAAGGCCATCGTCAAATCAGACTGCTAACATTTAAAATAAAGTATTTGAATTTTCTAACGCCAAGCGAAACCCCCCCCCCCCATCCTTTTCCCCAAACACACACACATGACCCTTCCCAATATTTATGACGAAAGCCGTATAGCTTGGCAGCGAACCAACTTGTTATATTAAACTGCTCAAAGCAGTGTGTGAGAAAGTCAAGCTTATGAATGTTTCTTGACACGCGTTACTTGAGGGTAAGGCACGTCAGAGTAATTGTATTGCAATAAAATTAAAATTTTGCTGGCAACAACTGCCATTTGAAATTAAAACTATCTAAAGCTGACATCAATGGGAGAGCCTGTATGACCAAAAGCTTTCGCCATCTGGACACGTAAAGCAGTGGTAGAACCCATTAACTGCCAAAGTCAAGCTTATGATATGTGATATTCTTACTTGAGGGTAAGGCACAATCAGTAATTGTATTGCTTTAATTAACATGCAGGCCACAATTTGTGTTACGCTAGCCAAAATAGGAATGCAGTCTTCGGGAGTGAAAGAAAGGCATAAAATATTTGCTAGTGGCTTACAAATTTTGCGCATGCCAATGCAGTAACCCAGAAGGGATATTGGCTTTTGCAGTGCCATAAATGTTTAAATATTATGTAAAATCATGTAGAGAATGTTAGAAAGAATTTATCCAAAGGTTTCAGTGCTAGGTTAAGCACACCCTATCTATTGTATGAACGACAAGCCCTGTATAGGATGTTGTAAAGAGATATTAAGGGATCACAAGCTATGTATTGTACACCCCTATCTATTGTATGGAAGAGACTTCTTGGAGGAGGAAACAAGAGCTATGTACTATCACTAAAGAAGAATGTTTACACAGCAGTGGTGTTAAACAATGGAAGATACAGATTGGTGCAATGATCAGCACACATAGCTGATCAGGGTGAGTTGTCACCGTGTTTGTGTGTGGAATTAAATATTAGATGAGATCTATATGGGGAGGACATTTTCCTCTCATTACAGGTCATATACCAGCATACATATTCTTCTTCTTTGATCCTTAGCCGCCGACCATCAAAGCAGTCAGTGGCCATCACGCCTAGTGGCGTCTTGTAGGGCAACAACAAATTGATTCCACTTTGCTTGGTCGGTGGCCATCCTTCGTACAGTGCCCCAACTCTGGTTCATTCTTTGCATCTCAGCCTCCACAGTCCTCCGCCAGGTTGTTTTTGGTCGGCCTCTCTTTCGTTTTCCTTCAGGGGTCCAAAGCATAGCTGTTCTTGTGATGGCATCAGGGTCTCTTCTGAGGACATGACCAACCCAGTTCCAGCGTCTGCCAGCTATGATGGTGTGCATGTCCTCTTGCTTGCTACGAGTAAGCAGATCTTGGTTAGTGATGGTATTCGGCCAAAAGATTTGGTGAATTTTTCTTAGGCATGTTGTGTGAAAAGAGGACAATTTCGACATTTCCTTCTCTGTAACTCTCCAGCATTCCACACCATAGAGAAGCACAGAAAGCACACAGCTCTGATATAATCTTAATTTTGTGCTTGTGCTGTATTGGGAGGACTTCCAGATGTTGTTTAGGCTAAAGAAGGCTGTTCTTGCCTTATTCATTCTGATGTTGAAGTCTTTGCCTGCCCCACCGTCTGGTGTTACTATGCTTCCTAGGTATGTGAAGGTATCTGTCTGTACCAATTGCTGATTCCTTACTGATATGGGCTCAGGGTTGCTCACATTGAGCGTCATGACCTCAGACTTCTTTAAATTGATGTTCAAGCCCACCTGCTGGCTAAACTTATTAAGTCTATCCGTTTTTTCCTGGATGTGTTGATGTGAATGTGCTAGCAGTGCAATGTCATCTGCATATTCCAGATCTTCCAATGTAGAAAATGTTGTCCATCTTATTCCTCTTGGACTGCTCTCTGTTGTCTGGCGCATCACCCAGTCTATGACTGTTAAAAATAGAGTGGTTGATAAGGGGCATCCCTGTCGTACTCCTGTCTTCACCTCAAAGGTTAGGTTGCTCTGCCCAACACTGCACGTAAAGTTTGCATAGAGGCTTTTTATGATTGACACTATGCAGCTTGGAATTCCATAAGCCCTCAGTATTTTCCATAAACTGTCCCTATGTATGCTGTCAAAAGCCTTTTCAAAATCAACGAAATTAAAGTAAAGCTGTCTTTGCCATTCTGAGCACTGCTCTATAATGTTCCTGAGAGTGAATATATGATCTACACATCTCCTGTTCTTTCTAAATCTTGCTTGTTCTTTCCTCAGTTTGTGATCTACTGCCTTTGAAATTCTCTGTATAATTATCCTGCCTAGTATTTTGCTGGGAACTGAGAGAAGAGTGATTCCTCTCCAATTATTGCAGTCTGCAAGATTTCCCTTCTTGGGCAATTTGACAATTATTCCTTTGTTCCACTCTGATGGTGTTGTCCCTGTTTTCCAGACTTGTGCAAATAGTGGTTCTAATAGTTCTGCTGCTAGCTCAGGGTCTGTCTTAAATAGCTCTGCATTTAAGTTATCATGGCCCGGAGCTTTGCCGTTCTTTAACCCTTTGATTGCTGTGATGATTTCTTCTTTTCGTGGAATGTCTGTATTCACATCTAGATCGTTTTCAGCCTCAGGAACATTCAATTGTGTCTCTGGTGGTTCCTTGTTCAGAGTTTCTCTGAAGTGCTCTGCCCATCTTGTTTCTTGTCCCTCTGCTGTCGTGATGAGATTACCTTGCTTATCTCTTACTAATGTAATATTGTTTGCACCTCGTTTTCCGCTGATGAATTAGTTATTTTGTATACTGTGCTTTGTTCATTTCTCAGTGCTGCCTCCTCTGCCTGTCTTGCAAGATCGTCTAGGAAATTCCTTTTGTTGGCTCGGGTTTGGCGTTTAACTTCCTTGTCCAGCTGACTGTACTGTTCGCTATATAGTTGCTTTAACCTGGGGGACTTCGCTTCTGTTTTCTTTCTTTTCATTTCCTCTCTCTTCGTTATGGTGTTTAAAGTTTCTGGTGTTATCCAGTCTTGCTTCTTCCTTTCCTGGAATCCCAAGCATGATTTGCTGCTTTCTTTGTATATTGTTGAAATGGTGTTGAAATTCTGGTCTATATCATCCGTCAATGTCTTTTCCTGACTTTTGGCAAATTGATATCGTTTCTTTATGTCGGCCGCAAAAGCTTTTCTGGTAAGGGAGTCCTTCAATTTGCTGATGTCAAACCTTTTCTGTGTAGTTACAGTTGGTGCAGCCCTTCTTAGTTTCACTTTCAGTTTTGCTACTACTAAATGGTGATCACTTCCCACATCTGCACCTCTTCTTACCTTCACATCTTGTAATGCATGTCTCCATCTACCGTTAACCATGATGTGGTCTATCTGGTTTCTGTCCCGACCATTTGGTGATTCCCATGTTAATTTGTGAATTTCTTTATGTGGGAAGAGTGTTCCTCCAATGACCAGGTTATTAATGCTACAGAAACTTATTAGTTTATCCCCATTTTCGTTTGCTGTTCCGCTGCCGCATTTTCCCATTGTTCTTTCATTATATGTATTGTGTGTACCAACTTTCGCATTGAGGTCTCCCATTACTATAACAAGATCATATCTAGGTGTGTCTTCCATTTCTTTCTGCAGTTGTTGATAGAATTCATTCTTGACCTCCTCATCGCTATCATTCGTTGGTGCGTAGCATTGTATTATTGTAGTGTTGGTGAATCTCCCTCTCAATCTTAATCTTATCAGTCTGTTGTTGATGGGTTTCCATTCCAGTAATGTCCTTTCTATTCATTTCTGTAGAATAATGGCTACGCCTTCATTGTGTTGTCCATCCTCTCTTCCAGAGTAAAGTACTGTTTCTCCTGTTGCTGTTTTAACTTTTCCTGCCCCTGTCCATCTGCTCTCGCTTATCCCTAGAATGTGTAACCTATAGTTTCTCATTTCTGCCGTGACCTGTCTTAGTTTACCTGTCTCGTACATTGTCCTGACATTCCAAAAACCTATTCTTGTATCCTGTTTTGCGGTCAGGACATCCGTTTTCATGTCAGTGGAGCATACCTATTGGTGGCAGGAAACCGGGTGAGGGAAGAAAGTTTGGGAGGAACGCTCAGCCTTGTTGCCGCAGCTACCCCATTTCTTCAGCTCTAAAGCCAGTTGAATGCATATGAGAACCCAAGGGCCAACAGTTGTCACCAGTTTTACAAGATAAGTCCGTTAGACCGGCACTGAGAGTGTAACATCAATTATTCCACCACAACCATAAGCATAATAATAAATAATAAACTCACCTTGAGATGATGACGAAGACAATCTGTCCAACATATTAACAGTGATACGTACAATCAGATAGACAGATCAGTGGGTGGAATTCTTACAGTGATCTTTATTCATAGGAACAAGATACTTGGATAGAGTTCCAGTTATTTATTTTAAATAGTGTATATAAACAAATTTATTGAGTTTGACCCAGAAAAATTGAGGTACATGGAAATTAAATTGTAATATAATTACCTAAACTTTAACAAAAGTCTTACTCACTTTAATATTATTGAGTTACAGTTCTGTTTACATTTTATTTTTTCCTTATTTTAAATACATTACCCTAGATACACAACATCACAGAGCCTATTTTACACAGATTGAGATCTGAGAGGTGGCGGATAGAGACTCTGAGAATCATCATCATCATCAACAATTAGACTCAGGGAACTTACACAGCTTGACCTCACTCTGTTTACCCTTAATTAATAACACCAGTAACCTCTTTTACCATAACGTTGAACAGGAGTGACGATCGAATATACAGATTAAATGGCAGCTGTAGATTTGCAAAGTATGAAGGTATACTTGCTTACGTGAATTTGAAAACCATGTCCTGATTAAAGTATCGATCCAAAACCACACTGGCTCACCAATTATATGGTGTTACGCTGGGATAAATTAGAGGATCATGCATGGATGCGCGAATGATAACAGGTGTTCTTTCAGGACATTAGGGTCTGTATACATAACAAAAGCCGGTAGGTGAACAGGTCCACGGGAAACATGGTTGACATTTAATAATTAAAGTCACTTCACAATAACGTCCATCAAAACATCAAAAGTACATGGCAATGGATAAGCGTAGTAGATTATCTCTGGTCCGTCAATAAGTTTCAATCGTTAGGCATCTTTAAGTGGCAATAATATAATAATAATACACTCCTCTCATCTCCACTCAATCTTGGCCGTTGTACTAAAGGTTCGGACAATCCACGAAAACCAAAGTAATGCAGCAGACACAAATCAGGGCAAACAAAAATGTTAGTTGCCTCATATCTCAAAGTTACACTTGGAGTAAATTATGGTATGAACTTCTAGATAAGTTCATGAACCATCTTGCACATAACGTGGCGGCCTCTGAAAATCAACAATGCCGCAAGGTATATTTATATATCATTCTCTATTATCCCGGAGCTCGAAAAATTACATCTATCTCGGACGCAAACACAAAGACGGAAGCCCAATTAATTAACACACTGAACCCCACGACATGTGACAAAAACGTCACTAGTTGACCGTCGCTCACCACGGGTGAACGCCTCGTGCAAACCGTAGTTTGACTACAGGCGAACACAATTCCTCACATACAATTGGAAATGTGCTAGCGTGTAGTAACATGCCACACTATTTTATCTGCATCCCAAATCTATCCTTAACATTATTTATATATGGGATAATTGTTATAACCTTTAACTAGTTTAAATTGTTTTTAATTATATATTTCTTTTTTAAATAATGTAATAAAAACCTTAAAAAACAAAATGCATACTAAATAAACTGTTCTGTGTAAAATTAGATTTAAAAAAAGCAGTAACAAATTATCACCATCAAGACAACAACCTGGTGAGATAAAAGACACAAACGTTTAGCAAGTAGCGAACCAACTGTTGTAAAAGTTTGTTATTGTTAAACAGAATCGACATCATTGCGCTCCGGGCAAACCCATAGGCGCTCAGCCTCCCTCAATATACAGGTATACCTCGGAGATATTGCGAGTTCGGTTCCAGACCACCGCAATAAAGCGAATATCGCAATAAAGCGTGTCACACCCATTTTTTTGGCTTCCCATGCATATAAAAACCTAAAATCATGTTTACACTATGTCTATTAAGTGCGCAATAGCACTACGTCTAAAAAAAAAATGTACTGTAAAATTATAAATACTTTATTGCTAAAAAATGCTAATCTTCATCATCTGAGCCTTCAGCGAATCGTAATCTTTTTGCTGGTGGTGAGTCTTGCCTCGATGTTGATGGCTGTTGACTGATCGGAATGCTGGTTGCTGAAAGTTGGGGTAGGTGTGGCAGTTTCCTAAAATAAGACAAACAATGAAGTTTGCTTTTGATTTAAAGTGAGAGACGTGCGACTCTTCCTTTCAATTGAACACTTAGGGGCCATTGTGCGGTTATTAATAGGCCTAATTTCAATGTAATAACAATGAACTGTGTGAAATAATGAGAGAATTCCCAGAATGTGACAGAGACACGAAGCGTGCAAATGTGGTAAGCAAAATGGCACCGATCGACTCGCTGGAAGCGATGTTCCCGCCAAAATCTATCGGAAGAAGAAGGCACGTTCTAGAAAAAAAAACATGAATAATTTGAAGAAACAAAAACGCAATATCTGCGAAGCGCAATAAAGCGAGGTATACCTGTAAAGTTTACAATCTGTGTGTGTGAGGGGGGAAAAAGGGGGGGGGGGGGGAATAAGATGCAAATGCATTCAGTTGAGTACTGTAAAATTTAGGTTATGTCTCCTGCTGGGAAGCAGCACATAAAACGGGAAATCTTTGTAAAAGCCTGATTAATGAAACACTGTTTTACTTAAAAGATTAGTTTGTCTGCAATAACGAACTGTTAGCAGTTTTGCCGTCGAACTGGCTCTTCTGTACATAACTGTAATGAGATGCAAGACAGAATGTAAATACTTTAAGAGGTCACAGCTAGTGGATCTGAAAATAAACAAGGAGAACACAAGGATAATGAGAATAAATGCAGGAAACGACAACAGTATTGCACTTGAAGAAACATGACTACAAGATGTAGAATCATACATATACCTTAGCAGCAAGGGAGGAACAGACGACAGTGGTATCAGATTAAGAATACAGAAGGCTATAGGATCGTTCATTGCAGTGGGAAATATATGGAGATCAAAAGAAGTCAAGGCCATCACACAAAAATCAGAATCTTTAATTCGGTGTCAAGTCAGTCCTAATTGTATGGCTGTATGCACGGAGTACAACAAAAACAACAACCAAAAAGCTTTCAGACTTCCATAAATGGGTACAAAAGATAGTCTCATAGCATTTACTGCCGTAGGTAAGTGAAGTGTTCACGATACCAGATTGAGCTTGGAGAGATGGGGGGTAACCAATTCCCCTCCTCGCAGCTTTTGCCTTTGCTAATCCAAGAGCAGAGTCAGGCACCCATTTACAGCTGAGTAGACTGCAGCGTGACGCCACCGTATTCCCAGCCCGCTACCTTTGCCACGAGAAGCGCGCGCTCTAACTACGCGGTAACCACGAGCGCTCTCATAAATGTGTGCTTACATTAAATATCAGTAAGGAATCAGCAACTGGAACAGACAGATGCCTTCACATACCTAGGATGCATAGTAACACCAGACGACGGAGCAAGCAAAGACATCAACAACAGAATGAACAAAGCAAGAACAGCCTTTTTTAGTCTAAACAACATCTGGAAGTCCTCTCAGTACAGCACAAGCACAAAATTAGGATTATATCAGAGCTGTGTGCTTTCTGTGCTTCTCTATGGCGTGGAGAGCTGGAGAGTTACAGAGAAGGAAATGTCGAAATTGTCCTCTTTTCACACAACATGCCTAAGAAAAATTCTCCGAATCTTTTGGCCGAATACCATCACCAACCAAGATCTGCTTACTCGGAGCAAGCAAGAATTCTTGCACACCATCATAGCTGGCAGACGCTGGAGCTGGGTTGGCCATGTCGTCAGAAGAGACCCCGATGCCATCACAAGAACAGCTATGCTATGGACCCCTGAAGGAAAACGAAAGAGAGGCCGACCAAAAACAACTTGGCGGAGGACTGTGGAGGCTGAGATGCAAAGAATGAACCAGAGTTGGGGCACTGTACGAAGGATGGCCGCCGACCGAGCAAAGTCTAATCAATTTGTTGTTGCCCTACAAGACGCCACCAGGCGTAATGGCAACTGACTGCTTTGACGGTCGGCGGCTAAGGATCAAAGAAGAAGAAGAAGAAGAAGAAGACATTAAATAGAAGGATTGAAGCGATATGACAAGATTACTAATGTGGAACTAATAGCACGAACCAGACAAGTGCCAGAAGAACAATACATGAGAAAAAGACGCTATTATGTGTTACAAGACAAAGTAGAGAAAAAAAAGGGAGGGGAGGGGTAAGAGATTTTTAACGTCACATAGGGAGGTGGGACCTCAAGAAGCAGCAATAGTGAATGCAGTCAGCGACCCATAGCTGTACTGCCTGCGTCAGGACCAGCGAACCAGAGCTGGTCAAGACCAGCGAACCAGAGCTGGTCAAGACCGCACTCCACCTCCACGTGATGGTCCTGGAAACAGTCTGCAGCAGTGCATTCTGGCTGAGCGAGTGCGGATCGAAATGGGAAGGCAAACCCGGTCCCAAAAAAATGCCGTGCAAAAGTCGGATGTGTCGACCGAAAGGTGCAGATATCACAGCTTAGGCGCAAACAGACACAACGCAACCACCGTCCTTTTCAGGGCGAACGAGAAAGAAGAAGACATAGGGAGGTAGGGGAGATCTAGGTTATTGTGACGGGGGGGGGGGGGGGGGGGGGGGGGGGGGGGGGGGATTTTTGTTTTGAGGGGGGGGAGGGGGGGGGGGGGGGGGGGGGGGGGGGGGCGGGGGGGGGGGGGGGGGGGGGGGGGGGGGGGGGGGGGGGGGGGGGGGGGTGGGGGGGTGTGGGGAAGAGGGGAGGGTGGGGGGAGGGGGGGGGGGGGGGGGGGGGGGGGCGCGGGGGAGGGGCGGGGGGGGGGGGGGGGGGGGGGGGGGGGGGGGGGGGAGAATTAAAAATGGCAAAAATTGCGTGACGTCGTATGTGGACGACCCCTAAGCGGTGTCGTCTAGTTGTACGTTCGCCTTCAACTACTGCTCCTTCCATTATGTTTTTCAGCAAGGTATTAACGCCATGTACATGACCAGAATATTGTGACTGTCTAACCCAGATCTCATGCATTATTCACCTCTTTATTCTTAGCCTTTCTAGAACCTCTTTATCTGTCAGATCCGTGTGTCTGGGATGTCAAATCGACAGAATGACCGGCTGATAATGTCGCTAAGTAAATTCTTCTGGTATTTGGAGTTTTTAAGTGCTGAACCGTGTTTTTGCCTGTCTTATCTTGGAATTTTTTTTGCATTTTGTTAAGAGGCTCTCCGCCTTCATTCTTTCCCTCAAGTACTGTCTGTGTCGTCCCATGCCTCCATCCTGTGTTTGTTGGTTACACCTCGCTTTCTCGTAAGCGCCATTGGGACTAAAGTCGCTCAAGTGCCTAGATCCTAGACTATCTGCCAAAACCGTGTTGTCGGGGTCCACTTACCTAAGCCTTAAAGGCTGAAATTCTTTTTCTTAAACAACCCCTTTCTCTTCTCCCCCTCTCCCCCCAACACACACTTTTTTTTTTTTTTTTAAATAATCATTTTTTTTTTCTTCATCTTACTAGTATACTAGTATCTGCTGCCACAGATCACATCTGTGTTGTAGGTTTGTCTCAACATTCCGACCGCACACTGCTTTTTAAAAAAAAGCACTGTAGTGAAACAAAAATTACTGAAAACTGACCAGCCTCACAAAACGCAGTTTAGCAGGATAGAAGTTGAGAATATGGGAAGGGCAGAGAAAACACAGAATTGATTGTCAGACGGCATTAAGCGTGTTCTACTTAGAAATGGCACGGAATTTAACTCATACTGAGCCGCTGCTCTCTGACACGTAGCCATTCTTTTCTGGCATAAGGCAGGTGACAGTATAGTTCTGTGTTGTAGGTGTGTGATTAACTCAACGCTGATCCTGGCAAAAATATATAAGCAAATTGATGATAAACACCTAACCAGCAAACATTCTCTTCTGCAAAGATCTTCATAAAATTATATAACATTTGGATGTGTTTTGCCCTTGTTTCTGACAAGTATACAAAAATAAGGTAGTCCCATACTAAATACTGCTGTCTAGGAAATGAAGTGTTAGGAGACTTCGATATACTATGTCTCGGCATAATAAGATGGGGTGACTGTTTCCCCTTCGCGCTGCCTTTCCCGACCCCAACTCAAGAACCGTCATAGGCACATTTACAGCTGGGTATAATGGAAGTTGACGCTACCAGTTTTCAAACCCGGTAACTTTGCCACCAGAAAAAAGCGCTCTAGCCACTCATCCTGTTGACACTCATCATCGACAGTGTCCAAGATCAAAATCTAATAACCACATAATTAATTTTAAAAAACCAGCAATTTGTGGCTCGAGTTTTTTAGAATGATCGTTTATTGTCCATAATCCTTTGTATAAGCATGATATCCTAATTTATGTTGTAATTCGCACCTTTACGATGTCTCTATTAGGTATTTTAATCAGAGGCGTCCGCCTGACAGTGTTCAGAGCCACACGGCAAAAACATGAATCATTGGTCCATGATCACTGACACCCCATTTGTTACTGGTTCTAATGTCTAAATCCCAGCTATGGACCGTCGGCTAGCGCCCGAAATGCCCAACGTTCAGTCTGCCCCTGATTTTAATGTCGCCATTACAGTAAAAATAATTTTTGACAGTGTCAAGGAAATACAATATGGAATTTAAGGCGCATGTCCTTTTAGAAATGTAAAAATGCATGCAGAGATAGTTAAAAAAAAAAAAAAAATTCTTCTTTATTTTGTTGTTGACATTTTCGCACCTCAGGCCGCACATTACGGTCACTAGTGCATTTGGCTTTCTTAACCAGAAGCCTGCTACAAGGCGGTTCCTCTAATAGTAATTTTTTATAAATGCTGAGGTTGCTAACCACATCAATAACCTTCCTTTGAGGGCGTCAACATATGTCGTCACCCATTTTTTGACATTTTAAACACCCTCCACCCCTTGTCACATTTCGTCATAACTTCCAGCCTCCTTCTCTAATGTGATGTCACAAATCTCTTAACCCCCCCCCCCCCCTTTTTATTTTTTTTGCAATATTGCAAAGAAAGAATGTATTCCGAGTGTAAATTATGTAAATTTGTTAACTAGTGCAGACAAAATAACAACCTTTTAAGTAAGTAAGGTTTGAAGCGTTTACAAGATTATCCCACCTTTCATATGCCTCGACCCAGTTTGAGACATGGCTCATCCATTGCCCTACCCAGCTAAATGCCTTTGCATTTCTCTCCCCCCCCCCCCCCCCCCCTTCTAATTAAACATTCACACCAGCCCGAACACCTTCTTTCAACTATTTAAACTTTTGTACCACACGTCGTCACAAGGTTTTTACCCCCCCCCCCCCCCTCCCCACTGCGTGAAGTCATACGTGGACCACCCCTTAGTTTTTTTTTTTAAGCTACCTGCCTGTTAGGTCGCTGTCGTTTCATTCATTGCTTCCCAGTTGTGACGTGGAAATGTAAATAGATCCTCAGAAATCCGACTACCTTGTTTCCTCATTAGTATTTATGGTTTGCAACGCAAAAGCCACCCATTTCGCTGTCTGTCTGACGCATATTTTGAAGCCACGCTTATTTTTTCCCTGTTTACATGCGCTAACAAGTTGTTTACCTACGTTCATACAGGCTAGATAACAGACAGCGAGAGCATGATTCGCTAATCGGAATTATCACGCGAGCTGATTGCCAATCATCATTGGTTGACAGACAGAAGCGCGTGTAGAGATGTAATCGGGTTCTTTGAAGGGAGGCGACGGGCAGAAATTTTGCCGGTTAACTGTTTGATGTTCAACATTTCAGGGGACTTAAGCAAATCAGGGGCGATAATATTATTCCCCTACCTTGGAAGTATTTGATCTACGGCAGCGGACGAAATCTAAGAAAGCCCTTCGCTTGGCCAATGTCTCTGTTGTTGGTCGGCATCAGTGAGCAGAAATCCTTTATCTTGGAAACAAAGTTCCTTGATTCTTTCCCGACTAGGCCGAAGGTGTGAATTGTAACACACTGGAGAGATATTGCACTAAATCTGTATATATTCTGCCTTCACTCCGAGTCAGTTATCAGTCTCTCAGAAATTTCGGATAAATCTAAGCATGCCAGACTAGGAACCATTTTATTCGCTAAATGTGTTAAATTGTCCCGTGGGGATTTAAATTTCTGATTGTGGTAATAATTTAAGTTGTGCTTAAGTATTAAATGTGTTAAGAGTTTTACCATTTTATTCACTGCTGTTCCCTAGCGTTAAGACTAGCGAAATAGAAAAACGCGTAGATATTTTCTTACCAGGGGTTCAGTAATGTAAAATCCGTCAACCATTTTTTTAGCTGACTTAAGTATGATGTTAAGAGTGACGGATAAAGTGACAGAGTAGTATGCGCATTATATTTCTTTGTGTGTAGTTTTTTTTTAAATGACTAGTGTTCAAATTATGTGTTAAAAAACGATAGACGCTGAAAATCAACTAGCTAGTAATGACAGACGATATTTGTTAAGGGCGCGTAGTCATAATTAAATTATAAACTGACATCGTGCGCTGAGTGTTTTACCGAGTCGGAGGGGGGGGGGGGGGGCTGCATGCCTAAAACCCAAATCCGTACTTGCGAAGCGAAGCACGATAGTATAAGCTTAAAATGCCGTGTGTCTTTTAATTTAATTAGGGGACGGAGAGGATAAGAGATCCCACTTTACACGTGATAGCATAGGATTGTTATTTTGGTTAAATGTTTGTTTTCTTCCCAATATAGGCTTGGTCAAAAGCAGCGGCCAGCGTGTTTTCTGTAATTGTGGGCTTTTACTCAGTTACTGAAGGCATATGAACTGTAACTTGAGCTAAACTAGACTTACAAATATCCAGATTTGTGTATTAAATTTATCAGCCCACGGCAGTATTAAACATATTTTTTTCCCCGACTACTGACAGTCGTTTTTCCCAAGTGAATTTTTATCCAAGAGAAACGCTGTTTCATAATCGGCTCTCATCCCAGAGAAAGTCGAGAGGATTTATTATCATCATCATCAGTTTATAACGTAACAGTCGTAGCACCTAGAGGCTAGACAATACAGGAACTATTTCCTCCTTTTGTTTTATATCTGTGAACGTTCCGAAAACGTCTTGCTTCAATAACTATACCGCGGTGATATAGGACACATCCAGGAAAAAATTACCTCACCAACTGTGGCGACTACCTTGAACTTATTAGTAAATACCAAGGCTAGTTTGGGGCAACATTTGGGCGACCCACCTGACACTATAGATTCATACTATTATTATTGTTCTTTCCAAGGAATACCTACACCAAGTATTGGGTAAGCAAGTGTGTTTTGGCCACAGAATGATAGAGTGAAAAAACGAGAGAGAGAGAGAGAGAGAGAGAGAGAGAGAGAGAGAGAGAGAATATTTTCCTTTTGTTACAATCATTGTACTCATTTTGTTGTTGTTCGCTAACTGATTATTTTGCTGGATAGCTAAGTAGAAACTTTGTTCTTTACTATACTGTCTATTCTATACCCTAGTGTTAATCTTTGACCTTTTGGGTTATTAACTTCTTGCGGGAATCTTTTCTCAACAGAGGGGAGGGCACTTCTGGAGTTATTTTCATAATTCTGTAAACTTGATTTATATTGATTTCTATATGTTTGATGTTGTGAGAAGTTTAAGTGATAATAAACTAAACAAAACTTAATTTATCGTGTTGGTCAGCCCATACCCAAATGATCCATAGTTTTTAACGTTTGTGTGTCTTGTAGTCACATATTTGTGTGTGTGTGAGTGGTTAAACGTATGTTACATGTATGGAGAGTAGGATGGTCTTATAATAAATTATCGCCGTAAAGATAGGTTGGACTCGAGTATCTTCTCACTCCAGAGACAGATTCTACCCTTAAACTATTCGCTCGTGAAATCTATTTCTTATACTTTATCTCTCCCTTATTTACCACTATCACATCTACTCAGACGGGACCAGATAAATCTCTATACCTGTCTTTTAAATCTACGACACCAGTATCGGGTCATGGATCTAAGATATTTAAAGCTTCTCTCCCCCCCCCCCCCCCCCCCCCCCCCCCCCCCCCCGAGCCATATCATTCCTGTCTTCCATTCTCTTTCTTTCCTTCCCCTAGCGACCCCCGCCCACATTTTTTAAATTGTTGTGATAGTTTCACTAATTTTTTTTAACTCACTCTGTTTTATCCTGGGCACATTACAAAACAGGGCACACCTTTTATGGCATCGTATGTGTTACAGAGGTATAACTAGGGTTTTTTGGCGCCCAGGGCAAATAAATAAAAAATAGCGCCCTTGAAAACTGTTTATATATATACTGAAGCACATTAAAGACGCACCACCTGTATAATCCAGGAACAGAGTGTGAAATGTAAATATAAGTGTTTACAAGTTTACATATTTTGAATCTTTATTCATTTTCCTATGAATCCATGCTGGTAATTAATTTGTACATTTGATTGTTATGAAATTCATTGCATTCTGTGCAGGCAAGGGAGAAAACCAAAAATGCAACCAATAAAAAAATTCATTCACAGTATCCTCAGTATCTGGTATGTCCACCGTGTGCTTGCAAACAAGCTTAGCAACGGCTCCGCATGGAACGCACAAGTCTCTAAAGGAAATTCCGGGGAATCAAGTTCCATTCACTTGTAAGAGCAGCTTCGAGCTGTTGCAAATTAGCTGGAGAACCTTGCCTGTAGACTCTGCGTCCAAGCTCGTCCCACAGATGTTCTATAGGGGACATGTCTGGTGATAGGGCAGGCCAATCAATCGTCACAATGTTCTGCTGCTGTAGATATTGCTGCGTAATGCATGCGGTGTACGCACGTGCGTTATCCTGCTGGAGAAGCTGTAAGTCTGGATAATTTGTGAACGCAGGAGCAACCAATGCACCCAGAACCACATCTCGATATGTCACACAGCATTAACATTTCCACGGAAGACGTGAAGAGGCAAGCGATGGTGAAAACGGAATCCTCTCCAAATGTGAATACTGCCACCTCCAAATCGGTTGTGCTGACGAACACAGCAATCTGCAAAGCGCTCTCCACACCGTCGCCAAATCCGCTTACGTCCATCAGCATAGGATATGTTGAATCTGCTCTCGTGTGTGAATAGGATAGCATTCCACTGCAGTCTAGTCCATCTGACATGTTGCTCTGCCCATTGCAGGCGCTGCTGACGATGTCTGTGAGTCAAGTTTGGCCCAACATAAGGTGGTCGTCTTGCAGTAAGGCCTGTATCTCTGAGTCGTCGTATGACTGTCATTCGAGAGACTTGCCCACGTCTACCCACTATTGCTCTTGTGTGTGTGTGCCTTGTTTTTGATCCATCATCACAGAGCATTAGCTCTTGGTGATTATACTTACACACACACAACACACACACATATCTGTCCCACAATTACATATACCTACATATAAATTTGAAGTGGGATCAATTAGATTGTCGGGTAATGATTATTATTAGCATTTTTTATTATGGCAGTCACATAAAGGATTGTAAATTACCTCCCTTGGAGTGCTTGGACGCTTACATATACAAACATTTTTGTGTCCGCCATAATAAAAAAACAAAGGCTAATGGTAAACATTACTAATTGTTATAAATTAAAAGTGGAATATTTGCATTTTTTAACCATAAAATGGCGCCCCCGACACTTGCCCCACCTGCCTTAGCCCAGTTACGCCACTGGTATGCTCTTCGCAGTTTTAGTAAAGAGAAGCGCCGATGTTTGGCAACTATCCATGGATGGCCTTGAGCGTGCTTATTTTAAAAAATTTCTCGTCGTTACGCAAAGAAAAATTCTTGAGCAAAGCAGTTTGAAGTTGGCATGAACAAAGAATACTGAATGTTTGCACACATATATCTGCCTGCGTTTGTTACAGATCTTGAAATATGGGGGCCCAGGGCCAGTCCCTACTTGGTTCTTTTCTAAATTCAGGCACCGCCCGATGACCACGCAGGTTTAAAAACAGAATGAATAAGACAAAAGTGGAACCACAACGAAGCAAAAATCTGGTTTGACCAGAGAAGGAAGAGAAATACTCCAGTGTTGCCACTCCTAGGTGGATTCATCTAGATCTAGGTTTTTTTTTTTTTTTTTGGGGATCCCAGCTAGGTGTCATTTTCCTTCATTAGTTCAAGAACGCCACCTAGATTTCGCCCAAAATTAGCAACAACAACAAAAATCGCCCAAAATAGACCAAGTCGCCGAAATCTAGGTTATTTTTTTCTTCCAAAATTCTGAAGAGACAGAAATAATAACACTCTGAAGAGACAAAGAAGGAATAACACTCTGAAGAGACAGAAAGAATAATACTCTATAGAGACAAAGAAGGAATAACATTCTAAAGATTTAAAGAAAGAATAGTACTCTAAAAAGTTAGAGAAAGAATAATACTCTAAAGAGACAAAGAAATAATAATACTCTAAAAAGAGTCAAAGAAAGAATAATACTCTAAAAAGAGACAAAGAAGGAATAATACTCTGAAGAGACAAAGAAAAATAACACTCTGAAGAGACAAAGAAAGAATGATACTCTAAAATGATACAAAGAAAGAATGATACTCTAAAGAGACAAAGAAATAATAATACTCTAAACAGAGACAAAAAAAGAATAATACTCTAAAAAGATACAAAGAAAGAATAATACTCTAAAGAGTCAAAGAAAGAATAATACTCTAAAAAGAGACAAAGAAAGAATAATACTCTAAAGAGTCAAAGAAAGAATAATACTCTAAAGAGACAAAGAAAGAATAATACTCTGAAGAGACAAAGAAAGAATAATACTCTAAAGAGACAAAGAAGGAATAATACTCTACAGAGACAAAGAAGGAATAACACTCTGAAGAGACAGAAAGAATATCACTCTATAGAGACAAAGAAGGAATAACATTCTAAAGATTTAAAGAAAGAATATTACTCTAAAAAGAGTCAAAGAAAGAATAATACTCTAAAGAGACAAAGAAATAATAATACTCTAAAAAGAGTCAAAGAAAGAATAATACTCTAAAAATAGACAAAGAAGGAATAACACTCTGAAGAGACAAAGAAAAATAACACTCTGAAGAGACAAAGAAAGAATTATACTCTAAAAATAGTCAAAGAAAGAATAACACTCAGAAGAGACAAAGAAAGAATAATACTTTAAAATGATACAAAGAAAGAATGATACTCTAAAGAGACAAAGAAATAATACAAGGGGCTTGACATAAGTCTTGGGCCTGACCATGAAGGACATGTCACAGAGAGCTGAAATTTTGTATAGTGTTTATTCCTTTTCAATATAGCCACCGTCTGAATTGACACACTTCTGCCATCTCTGCTTGACCTTGAAAAGACCTTATGAGTAAAACACCCTATTTTTCAAACTAAACCAGTCATCACATGCCAGTATAACTTCTTCATCGCTGTCAGAATGATTTCCTTTTAGCTGTTTTTTAAGATTTGGGAATAGAAAAAAGTATGATGGAGCCAAATCTGGAGAATATGGTGGGTGTGGAAGAATTTCAATATTCAAATCGTTGGCTGCTAGCTGCACAAGCTTTGCTTTGTGAGAGGGCTCGTTGTCTTGAAGCAAAGGAAGATTTTGAGTGCGCGTTATCCCTCGTTTCCTGGTCACAACCTTTCTTAGTTTGGTGAGAAGATCTGCATAGTACTGTCCATTAACTGTGTTGCCACGAGGCAGATAATCTTTCAACAGGACACCTTTGGCGTCCCAAAAAACAGTCAGCATCACTTTTCCTGCAGATTTCTGCGCTCTCGGCTTGACAGGTGTTGGGGAGCCCGGGGTTTTCCATTGCATGCTGGCAATTTTGGATTCGGGGTCATAATGGTGTACCCAAGTCTCATCTACTGTCACCATGGTCTCCAAAACGTTTTTTGACTGACACTTTTTGAGCAACTGTTGACAGCAATTTACCCTCGTTTGCTTCTGTTCACGTGTCAACAGTCGCGGAACCCAGCGTGCTCACACTTTTCTCATGTTCAGTCTTTTGTGTAAAATTCTATAAACTGTTCATTCATTCAGTTTTACTCTACTAGCTATCTCCACAATTGTCATTTTTCGATCCTGGTCAATGATTTTCTTCACTCTTGTTGCATTTTCATCGTTGCACTCTGAGGCTGGTCTACCAGATCTTGGCAGATCAGCAACATTTGAGCGGCCGCACTTAAACTGTTGACACCAGTTTTTTACCGAAGTATATGAAGGACAAGAATCACGAAACACTGGTTCCATCTCCCTGTGTATTTCTGTAGTCGCTTTTCCCTGAAACATCAGAAATTTTATGACAGCTCTGGCCTCCCAAGACTTATGTCAAGCCCCTTGTAATATTGTTGCGGGTCCATTTACGGCCACCATCTGTTGAAGGTGTATATTTATTGAAACAGGGTATTTCATTAATAAATTGGGTGTCATCGTTTTCTTCCTTCCAAACCCCGTCTACAAGTTCGTTAATATTAGTGTTCCTGAATGAGCAATATCGTGCTTAAACAAACCATAGAATGAAAACAAAGGCGTTCGAATAGTTCGCCAACTTGAGGGTCAATCAAGTAATTTGTTGATAATTCCGGTTTTCTTCTGAGTCCATCTGACATATTTATTACATAGCACATCACGGTTCATGGCATAACAATATATTCATTAATACAATTCATCTCCAATTAGTGCAGTCTAGTCCAAACATATATATCAATTATTATTGTCGTCAAAACATGGTAGGCTATAAATACGCACTGCTGCGATGCAGTCAGTCGAAAGTGAGAACTACCAGCTTGCGAACTTGGATCAAAACATGATCAAATTACTCCCGTAATCTGGACTTCAATAACTAATGGTTATCCATAACCATTCTTACTTTAATCATAATAAAGGCTGACCCTCTAGCCAAAATTCTCAAAGAAATACTCTGCACTATAATGATATCCTGGGAGTAAACAGAATACGTCCGACTCGTTCGGAGCTTATAATCAAAAGGGTAAACGAAGAACGTACTCAAGCGGGACTATGTCAACCGTACCACGTCACAAGTGTACTATACAATTCGCGTTCAATAAATACCTTGAAGCGTGAAAAACATTCTTTATTTATAACATCTCAAGCATCTAATGCGTAACTTTAAAGTGCTCACAACTGTAGCAGACGACATCGTTAAAACGTGTCGTAACATTCCCCTGACCGATGGGGGTAAAAAAAAAAATCTATTATATAGATTTTTTTTTTAATTAACTAAATGAATTATAATAAAAATTTAACGATAATCGAAATATGGCCTACGATGTTCTGCCTAGAACAGTGTCGTAAGTCATGTCAACATAATACATTTCATATAATACGAAGTAATGCCTCGTAATTTTTAATTTCATTCAATAGGCAAGAAAACAGATAAAATTCACATTGAAATGTAGCCCCAAGTCTGAACTTCAAAAATTCATTTCTCAATGTAGTCTCCGTTATTTGTTACAGTTTTTGTCCATCTTCTCACAAGGGCATGTATCCCCGCACGGTAAAAATTTGTGTCCTTTTTCCTAAACCACTGACGTACTGCGCGTTTAAGGGTCTCTGTGTCCTCAAAGTGATGTCCGTGAAGATTTCTTTCTTCAGTGGTCCAAACAGATGGAAGTCAGAAGGTGCAAGATCGGGACTGTAAGGGGGATGTGGTAATAAAGTCCAGCCAAATTCTGCAATCGCATCAGTGGTGCGTTTAGCGGTGTGTGGCGTGGTATTATCGTGCAACTGTATGGTGGATTAGGTGTTATTAATGATTTAAATATTATATTAATGGTATCTGGTGTGAGGTTAGCTGTGCAAGCCCCTGAAGTGTATGAAATTCAGATAAGTTACAGGGAACTTGTCTGCTTCCACCAATGTCCTCACCCGATATATATTTCCCCTACTGAAGTGTAATGGTGTGAGTATGTTATCTAGCAAGTGTCTTGGGTATATGCAAGGTGATAAAGTGTGAAACAGGACAACAACTACACCTATTACTAGTAAACAATGATTAAACAAGTCACTGGTTAAGTTTTCAATTGAACAAATTTTTTTACAATTTATTTTCCTGTATCTAGTTATTCTTCTGACACAGGAATAATCAACTCAACATGATAATGAAATTATTTACAACCAATTATTTTACAACTGTCATTGAGTCGGTGTTATCCCACAATTATTTATGTCTCAAGCTGGGAAAATGTCAAGTATTTCTTGCTCCTAGAAAAGGGTACAAGTTTATTGAACGTTTTTGTTCCTCACTGTCTGATACACTATCTTTTGTGAAAAACTGAGAGAGTAGATTGTTTGTGATATCAATTTCTCAGACAAGTCTTATCTGAGGTCTCTGGAACCAGGCTGGTTGAAGTATATATAAAACGCCAGCATCCACTGCCAAGACACGATTCTGCTTCCATAGGTAAATCACTGTGTAGGCACTCAGTAGTTATGCATCACTGCAGAACTTAAGGGCAGGTGTTAGATCACCTGGGCTCACTTTCACTCGTAGATGAAACTCTGGAACAATACAAATGTGACCCACTCAGCATCTAATAATCTCTCTCTTTCCCTACTCTTACATGTTCAATATCATCAGACATCAGTATGGTAACTAAACAATTAGTTAACGTTCTCAATTTGGTTGGTACCCCCTTCTGGATAAATAACTTTCAAACCACCGTTTGACATTTTCCTTGATAAAGGAAACATTTTACATTAATACTTTCAAGTCATGTACAATCACGGTGACTTGCTGAAGAAGACGGCCAGTGATCTTCCTGGTCTTATGTCATAACACAACTTTTTTTTTTCATCATAAATATTTAATTTTCTTTTCTCCCCATATGGCAGAAAGCCTGCCTGGCTTTTCTACACCAGGTTAATACAGTTCCTAACAATGCTGTGAAACAACACAGAGTTTGATGTTGGCTTCCCTCCAGATAAATGTTTCCCCTTTTAGGTTCATATAGAGTCGATAATGCATACATGATAAAAATGACAATATAAATGTTAATATAAAGGTTTTCATTCTTACCGCAATCAAAGAAATTTTAAACACCAATTAGTTGAATATTGCGATATATGGTAACAAATCCAGATCGCTGCTAGTGCAGAATTAGCAAACAAGACAGTACTCTTGCCTTGTCTATAACAACAACGTCTTTAGTGTAAGAAATTTTTCATCTAGTGGCCCCCTATACCCAATACTAATTGGTTTTATACAACCGTTAGTCTATTATACTACAGCCAATCAGAGACTGTTTAGTGTCTAGCGTTCCTTTTCAAATAAAACTGACCTCAAATATTCAAAATAAGGACTCCTTCCCCTTTAACCCCACCTACGGGCGAAACTGAGAAAGATTTTCAAGTCCATCTGTCTTCTGTCCAACTTCTTTATTTCTTAATAGTTTTAAATACTAATACATACTTATTAATCCTGCTGTTATCTATTACACAGTCAGTACATATTTATTCTTGTATGTCTTTCTAATGCCTAGTATCGTTTTATTTCCTACAATGCTTCAAATAAAACATTTCCTCTCCTATTCAATTTAAATTTGTAAACACGAACTAAGGTCACTCCATCTCACACCCTATTTAGTATTCTTCTTCTTCTTCTTCTTCGATCCTTAGCCACCGACCGTCAAAGCAGTCAGTGGCCATCACGCCTAGTGGCGTCTTGTAGGGCAACAACAAATTGATTCCACTTTGCACGGTCGGTGGCCATCCTTCGTACAGTGCCCCAACTCTGGTTCATTCTTTGCATCTCAGCCTCCACAGTCCTCCGCCAAGTTGTTTTTGGTCGGCCTCTCTTTCGCTTTCCTTCAGGGGTCCAAAGCATAGCTGTTCTTGTGATGGCATTGGGGTCTCTTCTGAGGACATGACCAACCCAGCTCCAGCGTCTGCCAGCAATGATGGTGTGCATGTCCTCTTGCTTGCTACGAGTAAGCAGATCTTGGTTGGTGATGGTATTCGGCCAAAAGATTCGGAGAATTTTTCTTAGGCATGTTGTGTGAAAAGAGGACAATTTTGACATTTCCTTCTCTGTGACTCTCCAGTACAGCACAAGCACAAAATTAAGATTATACCAGAGTTGCGTGCTTTCTGTGCTTCTCTATTTAGTATTACACATTAAAAAAACATCTCACGTTAATTGCATTTTTCCTTTTATTTTTAAACTACCGTATGCAGAACGAACACTACGCTATGTCACAAAATTTTAACAACTTGCGTGTGTGTGTATATCGGAGACAAAGCCAGCAGAGTGATTATCCGCCACTAACGCGTGTAGAGTGAAGAGGGGTCGGCTCGGCGTTTTGTAATATTTTGCGTTAAATGCTACTGCAGTTCCTCTTTTACACTACTGAAAATGTCCGAATTACTACAATTACATGGCGTTAATGTTAAAATCTTCGTTAATTCAAACGCCAGTCATGGTATCGCAGTTCTGGCACAAGAAATTATTTAGTTTCGAGGCCACAGCTTGCAAAGCAAAATCTAGTAGCCTTGCCGGCGAGATCATGTATAAGCATTACTACTGCATACGTTTGATTTCCCGACTGGCATAGTCGAAGCTTCCAAGCCTAACACACGGGCTGGTTCTATATATTAGCACTGGGGGTACAATTTCATGGAATTTAGCGTTTGTTCTCACAGATTTTACTACAAACTGTAGTGCAGTTCTCTGATCTTTTAATGGGTAAAGTCGCCGAAGACGACCTCTAAGCTTCTTCAAAGTTTCAGTGTAACGGTCTGCATTCACCGTGTTTACCTGTTCCAAGAAGTCGAGAAGAATCACACACTTCTCATCCCAAAACACGGAGGCCATAACTTTCCCTACAGATGGTGAACTTTTGAACTTCTTTCTTGTCGGTGATGTTGTGTGGTGCCATTCCATTGACTGCCTCTTGGATTCTGGTTCAAAAAAATGAACCCAAGTCTCATCACATGTCACAATATTCGATAAAAACTCTTCTCCTTCAGTTTCGTAACGGTGCAGGAGGTTGATGGCTATGGTTTTCCTTGTTTCTTTATGTCTGTCTGTCAACATTCTGGGTACCCACCGTGCACAAACTTTTGAATAACCCAGGTCTTTAATGATGTTCTGGACACTGCCTTTACTAATGGACAACATGGAAGAAAGTTCATCCAGTGTTACCCGACGGTCACCACGAATGATGCCATCAACTCGATGAATGTTGTGTGGAGTCACTGCGGTAGACAGACGGCCAGTCCGCTTTGCGTCAGCCATTGAGGAGTGACCTACTTCAGCTTCGTCACAACGATGTACCCAACGTCGGACAGTGCCAACATCCACTGTTGAATCTCCATAAACATTCTTCAAACGTTCGTGGATGCGAAATGGGGTCTCGCCTTCAGCATTGAGGAATTCTTTGACATAACGTTGTTTTAACCGAACGTCTTTGGCAGCCATTTTTAAACTGTTACAGTGGTGCCACCTGTTACTGAAACAGGTTGGTAATGCTATACAGTGCAGAAGAGTGTTTGAGGAATCCTGCTAAATTTACAAATTGCACACCGATGCAGTATTTACATACATAAAAAATAGGAGGCATTACTTTTTGACCTCCCCTCGTACATGACATTTATATTAAGTTAACTAAAGAAAAAGTCAACTGTCAGAAATGATAGTAATTAATTATAACTCTAAATAAATTTATGTCTTAACTAATGGATGTGTATTGTATTAATCGTTATCATAAGATATAACTAACTAAATATATTAACTAAATAAGCAATTTAATATGTGTAAGATGTATAATTAAACTATAGTGAAGTGTACTAAAGTATTGTATCAATGTGACAGGAAATAAAGAAAAGTAAAGTAAAGAAAAGAACCATGGAGAATACCTGAGAGTTAAGTAATAAGAAATTAATAGATAGATGTGTACGGAATTAACTATGTAATTAAATTAATGTATCAGCTAATGAAAAAAAAAAATCATGTTATATCATAATCAAGTTAACATAAGTTCTTAACTACATCTAATAGTAACTAATTATATTACTGAAGTACTTATATCAATTCATTGTGTGATATTTTTTTCGTTCTCTCTTCTTTTTTTTATTCTTTTATTTTTTTCACAATGTTTTTTTTATTTTTTTTATTTTATTCAATCCAAAGTAATGAAATTCATATTGTTCATCATGGAGGTCAATCTGTCATTAGTTCCATCATGTGCGTAAAATATAGTTTGTTCCATACGAATAAAAAATTCATTCCATCAGCGATGATCTTGAGTTAGACCGCTCGTACTTGAAAGTTTGTATAAGTAATTTCATTTCCTAGGTGTAATTGACTTTTGATTGTAGATCGTCTCCAATTGATTCCGACACGTATGGACACTAACCAAAGTCCATTGAAACTTGATCAAAATTGAGAACGTTTTACGAATGTTCTGTATTCATGCATATTGTTAACGATCAAGTTCTTTCCACTATCAGATTTTGTAAAGGAATTTGAAGACTTCCGTAAGGAATATCATTTCGTTGCTCATTGTGAGTTGCAAGTATGTGTTATTTTGAACATGAAAGAATAACTTTCAGCATATAGGTCTTTCCCGTTCCTTGGGGTGTTAGTTCTCAATAGACGATGACGGAAGACGTAATAGGGAGTCTGCCATCACATTCTCACTGCCAGGAATTGATTCAATTTTGAAGTCGAACGGTTGAAGTAATATTGCAAAACGTGCCAGTTTTGCATTCTTGTGGTTAGCTCGTCTTAGTGAAGCTACTGATTTTCTGGTCAGTCTGAATGATGAAGGGTGCACCAAGTAAAAACTTTTCCGGTTTCTGAATAGCCCATACTACCACCAACAACTCCTTATCGATGACGGAGTATTTTGTTTCGCATTGGTGAGCTTTCTAGAAATAAACAGCGTTGGGTGGAGGACTCCTTCGTGTTCTTGTAAAAGACTACTTCCGATTCCATAATTGCTGGCATCTGTGCGTAGAATGAACATTTTTTTTAGTATCTGGCGACCTTAAAATAGGTGGCCTAGAAAAAACTGACAAAATTTAGTTAAATGTTTTGTCAAAGTCTGTAGTCCATGTCACTTTCATAGGCATGTCTTTTCTCAAGACAAATAGACGATATACGAACTTATGCTGCATTAGCTGAGCAAAAGTAGAATAGACAATGAATTTACTGTCCATAGTAGACATGGTAAAATTAATGATAAGACACGAAGACACAGTATCATAGTAGACAAGACAACAAAATGTTATATAAAAGAGAAGTTCACACTAATCAACCTATGTAGGAATAGATGACTAGGAAAGAAAAGGAATGATGACTGACTATGCTGAGTCATCAAAGAATGTGATCCTAAATCCAAGTATGAATTGCTAATATCTGCGTGAAACAGAATCAGGTACCAATTGTAGCCTGAGAGAATGATGATGAAAGTAAACACCATTGTCACGCTCGACCACCATACGAGCATCCCTATTGGTCCTAAATGTTACCAACGCCTCACCATACCTGCTATTGGTATGTGGCAACAGACGCACAAACTTAACGTCTGCCGTGTAGTGAAAAAAATTACCAAGTGTCTGCCAGGTAGTTTCCTATGGCAGATTTCGCACTAACACAGTGCGAGAATGTGCACATTTCCCAATATATGTAGGACCATTGTCACTAACATGGGAACACGAGTGCTGTGCAACCTTAGTTGCATGAGGCAAATTGCAATGTTTGTCACTCATGTATGTGTAATTCTTTCTATAACCTGGATTATACTGTTGGACATGAGTATGATGACTCCTACCCTGTAAGGGTACATTTGTAGGGCATGTAGTAGTAGACAGACCAGAAGAACTAAGTACATTCTTTTTTTCCAATGTCTTACTTACTTAGTCGTTCCCCTTCTACCGTGAGGTGTAGAGGTTTTTTCCAATGTACTGGTATTAATTTTATTGAGTATCTTCCTATCACTCTTAACACCAACCATATGTTTCAACATGTTACTCTTCTTAGTACACTCCTTTCCGCTGTTGACAACGTCAACAGATTTCTTAAGATCAGTTGCCGGCTGATCATGTCGCCAAGACGTGTTCCCTGAATTGGCAGTATTGTTCTGTCGAGGGAAGATGTACTTGCCTCGAAATGATTTGATAATCTTCACTGGGTGTGATGGTAATTTAGTATCACCCTTAGTTTTGAAGGTATGTCGTATAATAGGTTTATCATCCCTTCTGTTCAACATTATTTTCTTACTCAACACGACATCTAATAAACCATCAACTCTTTTCTTCAATTTAACCGATTCTGAATTCAGTAATGCAATCTCTTGCCTCTGCTTTTTATTTAATTTATCCAAGTTAGTAGCCATCTTTCTCCCACTAACAAGTATGGAATCAACTGTCTTCAATTTAGTTGAAAGTTCATCGATCTGCTGTTGCATTCTCTTTTCTAGCTCAGAATATCTAAGTTTTTCATTCAGGAGTAACGATTCCAAGGTAGTCACCCTGTCATCAGTTAAACAATCATCACTCACGGTTGATACAGTATCAGTACTGTAAAATTCTATTTTCCTTTCTTCATTCTCTTATTTCAAACTGATACGTTCAGAAATCAAATTTTCATAATCTGACTTTATCTTTTCACATCTTGATTTCAATTCATCAAATAATGTCTTACACTTCTCATTACCTCTCTGAGATTCCATCATAAATTTCTCATTATCTTCCCGCAGTAGTTTTAATTCGAGCGTGGAAGAGTTCACCTTACCTATCTGGTCATCCAACATCTGTTTCAATGAGGTCACCTCATCCTCTAACTCTTTCTTATGACTAAGAGAAAAGTCATGAAATTTCTTATTATCTGCTATCAACACCGTTACTTTATTATTTAATACAACATTTTCAAAATCCATTGCTGACAACTGCTTCTCATACTGCATTTTCAACTGCTGTATATCAACAGTAAGAGCCTTCTCTTTACATAAATGTTCCACCTTTTTCTGACCATCAGGAATATTGTTGTCAAGGAGATTCTGTATATTCTTCAGTATAGGATCGTGTTTAACATTAATATGTCGATCCAAAAACACACGAAGGTCCAAACGCAATAAATTAGACAAATCCTTAGCCATTATTAAATGAGGAACGGAATGAAACTTATCCTCAGCAAAAAACCTTAGGGCTGATGACGCATGAACCAAGAAACGGTCCATCACATATGTTTCCAGTGCTGGGCCTTGCAATCTATTATAATCTCTACCTTCCTCAAATAAATACTCCAACACAGGCCTCATGTCCTCAGGATTCATATCAAAATCCATAATGACTCACTCACTTAGTCACCTATATATATTAATCACCCATATAAATCAATCAATCAATTATATGTGCCTAATGGTCAAAATAGTACCATGACTAGACCCGTCTAATAGTTGCCCCTCAATATGCTTACCATATTCAAGGTAAGAACTAAATTTATTCTTATTTATCAATATATTATGATATCATGCCATATGCAGCATGTGTAAACAGTAGTGACGTGGACTACTAGTGCATTATGATGCAATCATATTATTCATGAAGTAATTTCAATAAATTAATCCTAAGTATTATTATATTATAATTATATATTTATTATATTCTACTATTAAAATAATTCGAATTAACAACAATACAAAACGATAAATAAAAGAATTTGCGAGCACAAATGAACATCACAATTACAAATTACAACATTTAAAATGATTCTAGCAACTAAATAAAACTACAGGAAATGACGAGCTATACAGAACGAAGGAAATAGGTCAAAGCACAAAAACTAGAAACTATGACGTCACACATGGACTCATTGATGAACGTTACAATATTATATGTGAAAATAAATGATAGAAAGATTAGAAAGACGATTTAGAATACAAACGATGACGAAAATGAATAAAATTGAAACTTAGGACAGTGAAATACAACAAGTATATACATAACTTCACTGCTAAAACACTTAATGTTGAATAGATTCAAAAGCAAACGCAGTCTGCCACGAGCGAAATCTCAGTGGATGCTTTGCAAAAATGAAAATATTCAACTAAACCCAATCAGAACTATCAGGATTTTTGCGGTCAGTTGACACTGACATAACAAAAATCCTGATTCCCGCCAACCAACCCGCTAAATGAACATTCAGACAACATTATAGAACAAAACATGTAAAATATGTTATGAGAAAAAATATGCCTGCAAAAGTAGTGGATATAGACTTGCCCTTGGGCCTAAAACTGTACTTATCTTTAATTGACGACTTCAATCAACCACACACTGCTGGCATACACCCACATCTAAGCATAGATGTGTGGATTGACTGCTGAGGCATTGTTGACTTTGTTTCTATTCGTTCTTTGAAGAAATTGAGCATTCAAGTATTTCAAACTTTTTTTTTCCTCGCATGAGGTCGCATATTTTTTCCTCGCATGAGGTCGCATTTAACTTGCATGAGTCGCATTGGAACGCGCCCAACATAAACGCATGTCCCAACACAAAAAGACCCAATGACAAACAAGTGTCACTGTAATGATCCTCTGTGTTTTCACACAAAAGATCTAATGACACATAAGTGTCACTGTACTGATCTTTTGTGCCGGGCACATGGTTATATTAGGGCGCATGTCCAAATGTAAAAGACCCTTAGGTCTGGGGATATTATTTTAGATTTGAAACACCAACGGTCACGTCTTCTTGTTGCGCCTAAGTATGACGTAAAATGAATATCAGTGCGCATCCGTCTTGAACTTTGCACAATCGTACGCCGTTTGCTCGTAAGGAAATTCGTAAACCACTGTTCCTGATACTGTAATATTTTGACTTGAACTGACGAATATTATTTCTTTAATTCTTCAGCAACCACACTAGCCACCACTGTTGCGGGTCCGTTTACGGCCACCATCTGTTGAAGGTGTATATTTATTGAAACAGGGTATTTCATTAATAAATTGGGTGTCATCGTTTTCTTCCTTCCAAACCCCGTCTACAAGTTCGTTAATATTAGTGTTCCTGAATGAGCAATATCGTGCTTAAACAAACCATAGAATGAAAACAAAGGCGTTCGAATAGTTCGCCAACTTGAGGGTCAATCAAGTAATCAGTTGATAATTCCGGTTTTCTTCTGAGTCCATCTGACATATTTATTACATAGCACATCACGGTTCATGGCATAACAATATATTCATTAATACAATTCATCTCCAATTAGTGCAGTCTAGTCCAAACATATATATCAATTATTATTGTCGTCAAAACATGGTAGGCTATAAATACACACTGCTGCGATGCAGTCAGTCGAAAGTGAGAACTACCAGCTTGCGAACTTGGATCAAAACATGATCAAATTACTCCCGTAATCTGGACTTCAATAACTAATGGTTATCCATAACCATTCTTACTTTAATCATAATAAAGGCTGACCCTCTAGCCAAAATTCTCAAAGAAATACTCTGCACTATAATGATATCCTGGGAGTAAACAGAATACGTCCGACTCGTTCGGAGCTTATAATCAAAAGGGTAAACTAAGAACGTAGTCAAGCGGGACTATGTCAACCGTACCACGTCACAAGTGTACTATACAATTCGCGTTCAATAAATACCGTGAAGCGTGAAAAACATTCTTTATTTATAACATCTCAAGCATCTAATGCGTAACTTTAAAGTGCTCACAACTGTAGCAGACGACATCGTTAAAACGTGTCGTAACAAATACTCAGAGACAAAGAAAGAATAATACTCTAAAAAGAGACAAAGAAAGAAAAATACTCTAAAGAGTCAAAGAAAGAATAATACTCTAAAGAGACAGAAATAATAATACTCTGAAGAGACAAAGAAGGAATAACACTCTGAAGAGACAAAGAAGGAATAATACTCTAAAGAGGCAAATAAAAAATAACACTCTGAAGAAACAGAAATAATAATACTCTGAAGAGACAAAGAAGGAATAACACTCTGAAGAGACAGAAAGAATAATACACTGAAGAGACAAAGAAGGAATAACACTCTAAAGATTCAAAGAAAGAAAAATACTGTGACGAAATGGACGACCTCTATCGATCTTTGGTTCTCTCCGGCATTTGTGGTACTGATTTTTATTAGGTGCTGTCAATTATCGCACTTTTCTTTCTTTCTTTATTTTTCTGCTAAGTAGCAGATATTTGATTTTATCAAATCACCCTGTTGGTGATAAATATCACATTTGCAGGAGCGGCTGATATGAATATCACATTCGCAAGGAGCGCTACCCAGATTTGTGGTTATAGGCGCGGCAGATTAACACGTACATCGGTCAGCGCTATCAGCTTAAATCTCCGATAAGACACTGAGTTTGCGTACTCATACGACAGATAACGAGATTAATGTCTGTGTGACACCTGTGGGCAGACACGTGTGATATAATCGCTTCGGTCCCTTGGTTAAAAGTAATCATGGATTTATTACATTTTAGACAATATGTGTCTACAAATGTGTTTGTGAGAGTGTATGCAAGACATCATATTACCATATATGGATGACCTGTGGCAAAATTTTTCCATGTAGGAAATATTTTGAAAGTGCCACACCCGACATGTTTGAAATGATTGGATCTTTCTGATTAGATTCATAATATCATTGAGGGGGAATATAGGCTGACCATTTCACAGTTTTATCTCACTGTGAATTTCAAGCTCGCCAAGACCTCAGACCTCGCCAGAGTGAAGACTAGATTCATAATTCCTATTTGTTAACCGGACCTTTTATTGGGGAACCAGATAAGACTTACAAAGCACAGGAAATCTCTTTCAACTCTTAATAAGGAACACCGGGACTAGGAAACTGAAAAAAACACGGAGTCATAAGGGGCACTCTATTGTAAAATTAAAGACATCCCAGGCACGCATAAGAGAACAATTCATCTCTTTTATTCATCTGAGCAAACAAGTCTGTAGCCAGGATTGGCGTAAGTTGTGATTTACATTTCATATTTTATTACTAACGTGTGAACTAACACACACACACACACATATATATATTACCATGTGAAGTTTAACGTGAAACTCGCTATTGAATGTCAAAGTCATTTGGGGCTGGCAACCTCAATATCTAGAATGATGATTCATGAACCACCACTGCACGGGCTGGTGATTGCTTTATTGATAGTTTCGTAAAGAGAACTAAAAGCATAAAGTAGTTCCAGGTTCCCTATGGAGCAGGGAGGGAAAGATAAAAGAAATGATGTACATTCTAGTAATAATACTTACAGCTTTAAACCAGTGTAAATGCCTATGTGAAAATATTCATTTTAAATTAATCGAAATGTAAATATGAATGAAACATAAATGAATATATATTGTAAACACTTTTCAAACAGTGAAGATGTAAATGTAAAACATGTTATATCTGTACGTTTAACCTTTTGCTTTAAATGTAATGTAAAGCTAAAGCTATTCAGTTTATATGTAAAGGAAGTTTTATCCCGGGGGATTAAATTTAATTCTCATCGAGGGTAATTCTGACATGGGATGGTAAAATGGAAAAGGGGGGGGGGGGGGGGGCACATAACTGTGTCGGAAAACGCCATACTCAGAAGAGCGTTTCGTTTCTATTTCTGTTACCAGTTATTGGTGGTACCAGCAGAAAGTACTATCTCTGGAACCAAGTGAAGGTAGAAGTGGACTGACGTTTTGCGAGATGCCATCATAAGAGGGTCTTATAGACAGACGCAGAACCAACTTAGCCGTTACTCCTTGAACGTTCTGGGAACGTCCAGCGCCTGAACTTTGATCAGAGACGAGCGAGAGCAAAGTGAAAGGAACTGACCCAGCGGGAGAAGACACTACTAAGTGAAAATATCCGCTGCCAAAAGTGACCTCCTTTATTCAGTTAAATTCCATCCAAGTGATGAAACCTTTTCATACATATTCAAATTATTTTCCAACTGTTAAAACTTAAAGTGATTATTAAATTTTGTTATTTTTAATGTTACAAATTTAACTTCAATTCAATCCTTTGAAATGTACTACTTGTTTGTCACAGTCAAAGTTACTAAACACACACTCTAAACAGAGCTGTAGATATATATATATATATATATATATATATATATATATATATATATATTTATATATATATATATATATATATATATATATATATATATATATATATATTCCACTGATAACTCAGGGGTGGGGGTTAACGAGCTAGAATAAACCATTGCTAAATTCTTCATAAAAGTGTCGTCAGATTATAGAATTAACGTGCTTAGCGACAGCCAGCATTGTTTTCGCCTATCTGAATATTTTATGAAGATTCCCATGTGATAGAAGCTTTACTACTCTTCTATCGACATTTCTGCCAAGAGTAATCTTATGTAAAGATACTCCATTGAAGCCTATAATAGATACTCTTGAGTTTTATCCACTGTTGGACCACTACTGCAAAGCAGGGGAGGCAATACCGTCACAAAAACTCCAAAGAAACAATAACACTAAAGAGACAAAGAAAGAATAATACTCTAAAGAGACAAAGAAAGAAAAATACTCTAAAGAGACAAAGAAAGAATAATGCTCTAAAGAGACAAAGAAAGAATAAAGAGACAAAGAAAGAATAAAGAGACAAAGAAAGAATAATACTCTAAAGAGACAAAGAAAGAATAATACTCTAAAGAGACAAAGAAAGAATAATACTCTAAAGAGACAAAGAAAGAATAATATTCTGAAGAATTAGGGGTGACAGGCTGCTATAGCCGTTAGTACGGCGGTTCTGTGTTATCACTTTTTTAAATAAACGTGAGTGACCGAATGGTTGAGCGCTTACTTCTTTAGGCAAAGTTAACCTGTTTCGTAAC
This sequence comes from Oreohelix idahoensis, assembly GCA_024509875.1. NCBI lineage: Eukaryota > Metazoa > Mollusca > Gastropoda > Stylommatophora > Oreohelicidae > Oreohelix > Oreohelix idahoensis. Next base: position 66,979 of record JAMPIV010022499.1, on the reverse strand, counting down.
CAGGTAGCGTCAAGCTTCGGTCTGTCCAGCTGTATTTTACGGTAGTATACAATATTGTATTTATCTTTTCTTTAGTGATAATGTTTACTGTACAGCACTTATCTTACGTTAGTATACAGTATTGTATTTATCTCTTCTTTAATGACAATGTTTACTGTACTTATCCTACGGTAGTATACAGTATTGTATTTATCTCTTCTTTAATGACAATGTTTACTGTACTTATCTTACGGTAGTATACATTATTGTCGCTTGTTTGTTACAAGAGCCCGAAAGGGGAGCAACGAATAGTAACACTGTGAACGAACGAACGAACTTTATTTTCAAAGGGTTGAGAATTGGGCATGCAGGCCCGTCTGACATTCTGCCCTTCCTTTCTCTCGTCTTTTATACTGATTTCATTTATTCTCACATGCATTTGACCCATCAATATAAAGGAATTCAACGGTGTAAAGGTAAAATAATAGCATACTCACATTCACAGTATCTAATTATAAACGTGAAATAAAATATGTTGAAAAGTACAAACTAAGTATCACCATGAAATAAAATATGTTGAAAAGTACAAACATCATTAAACCTACATTGGATATTATATCATTTGTTCTGAAAAATAATCACATTAGGGGGGCAGATAATCAGAACTCATAAAGTATTCGAAAAGTCTACGATTGTATGAATAGGGACTGAGGTTATTATTTTTTAGATAATGTGGAAGATAGTTCCAAAGATGAGCAGCAGAGTAAGCTAAGCTTTTCTTGAATAAGTCAAGACTAGGCTTGGACACTTGTATTTTGTTAAGGCGTTGACTGTGTTTATCATTGTATTTGAACATTGGCCACAGATATGTTGGATTTTGTGAACAAATTTAGCTTTGTTGAACAGAAAGCGCTTTCTTAGAGGCAGTATTTTGAGATCTTTATATAGATCTACACACTATGTTTGGCAGTTGTCAGAAACTAGACGCAGTACACGCTTTTGTAGTAAATGGAGTCTTTTTGTGTTGGACATAGAATAACCATCCCAGATTGTGGAGCAATAGTCAAGGTTTGTGAGATATATAGAACAATTTTCGTGCTTCTTCATCTAGGAAATGTTTGATTTTAGATAACTGGTAAACTTTCTGTGCCGTCTGCTTGGTCAATGCATGTACATGTGAGTTCCAATTTAGATGCTGGTCAACGACTATTCCTAGAGTTTTATGTTCATTAACGTTTTCAATTGGTGAGGTACCAATGTAGATCTGAAGTGTTGTTTTCTCTGAATTTTGTAATTTTTGTTTAGTTGATATTAACATGCATGTAGCCTATCGAGCATGTTAGGGAAGGCGACTGAGGAGGGTTGGGCATGAGGCCGGCTACCCCGTCATATAGAAACTTATCCCCCTTCCCCTCCTTCCCCCCCCCCCCCACCCCAACAGAAAGCAAGAATGGGCACAAGTATGAGCAATGTGAAACTGATTACAAGATCCAGACTGGCGTAAATAGAACAGATGAGAAGTTGCTGTCCGTGGATTAGACACACATTGAAGAAACCTGTTGATAGCATTACAAAGCCGTCCTTTTTCTGTGACCCCCGCGGCCAGAGAAGTAGAGGGAGGCCGAAAAGCACATGGAGAAGAGAACTGGAGACATAAATAAAGGCATAAAAAAGACATAGAAAGACCTTGGGCGATGACACAGGACATAAGTCTCTCCCTTCATTTCGTACTTTCCAGCTCCCCTTGGAGCACAGGTCTTTATAAAAATACACGCCGCGAAGCCTTCTTGTCGTCTGCTATCCTTTCGAGGTCCTTCTATGTCTTCTTCAACCCCTTGACGTCTGAGCCATATTCTCTTCTCCACGCGTTTGTTATCTTCTTCTACCTCTCATACCCGGGAGATTCAAGAACTAGGGCTAACTTAAAATTCTATTAACTGGTTTTGTTTTTTCTTTTCACTGTTTGTCCTGCCCAACACCACTGTGCGTTACTTACTTCGTGACCCATTAGTATGTGGTTTTTTTCTTCAACATTTCCACATAGTGATCTTGTCACGCCATTTCATTTCTTCTTCTTTGCGCGAGTACGTATCTATCCCTTATCAGGTAGCTAAATCGAGGATTTACATGATTTTTTTTTTTTAAAGGAAGTTTGCCTCGTTTTGGCGAGGCGCGTCCCTTTCAACCTAGACACAAGATCGTCAATTATGTTAGGGCGCTAGCCCAGATATAAAAGAGCTTGCGGTCTGAAACCCAACGTTTACACCGACTTGAGTGTCACTCCTTACTGATTTTGTTTTAAAAAAATGTATAAGCCGAACATCTCTTCTTTCTCTCTTCCCACCCCCTTTTTGTTTTATTAAATGGAGAGATTGGAACAATGAGAACACAAATCCAAATATTAGAAACAGCAGGAGGATAATATCGTAATAACAAGGGACAGGGGTGGGCACAATATTCACGCAAGAACCTAGAGTAGTGGGCGTCGTCAGCTAGATATAAATTAATAAATATTACACACACAGGTGCCGCACGGAAGGTCCTGGGTTCAATTTCCCGGTAAGCCGCTCACGTCTGTTGTTTTTCTGTTGTCTAGTTTTCTACTTCTTTAGTTCTCACGAGTGCCTGAGAACATACCTTTATGTGTGTGTAATATTTATTTACTGTTTACAGGCCTCGGGTTTCCCTTCTTTATGTGTTTAGATATAAATTACTCCGCGGGTATTTTCGAGTTTTCTGTGGTTAAAAGCAACTATAAAATGGTATTACCGCTCCGCTTGTTTTTTCCTCATGATCTTGGCTGTTGGTTTTGTGTGTGTGTGTGTGTTTTTTTTAATAGATTCTTTAGTTCATCCTGTTTGTTTTGTAAATAAATAAAACAGTTTTTCGTTAATTTTTATTTTTCTCCTATTTATATAACAATAGTTTCCTTTTATAAAGAGAGAGATTAGAGCGCTGGTCTCTCGCAACAAAAGTGTCCGGTTCGATTCAAGGTATCGACAAGCTGCAGTCTACCCAGCTGTATATGGGTACCTGACTTTGCTCTGGAATTAAGGAAGGAAAAGGCAGCAAGGAAGGAGACTGGTCACTCTGCCTCTCGATGCTGGACTAGTATAGTGAAGTCTCTTACACTTTACTCCCCTACGGCAGTATCTGCTACGGGACTAACTTTACCTTTTTAGTTTCCGTTGGCCGGGGTAACGGCAGTGCACTAAGATTCTGACACGGGGTAGTGGCCAAACCTAGTTGCCGACCACTGTCACTGAGGGAAACGTGCATAGAAGGGTGCAAATTAAAAAAAAAAAACACAACACACTGTAATAAAAATTAAATAACGACTAAAATGCGTAAAGTTTAACTCACGTCATACAATTTTGCCAACATCTTTCTCTCAATTATTATAGCTCACACTCATCCTCACACGAAATCACAGTTTGCCGTCGAAATCACAGTTTGCCGTCGCTAGTGTCTATCATCTCTGCTTACACAACGTTGTCCACGGTCTGGCGGTAAGCTGGCACGCGCGTATTCGAGCCACTTTCTCCAGAACTATATAGACGTTATCGCAGTGATGCCCGTCGTTATCTTGTTCAGAACGAGAGCTCTACAGCCTTGGACTGAGCACTCGGTTGGACTTGGTCTTAACGTCGGGTTGATGGCAGACGTAATGCTTTGCCATTGACGTTCAAGACTGTCACGGATTATCTCCCCTTCTTTGCAGTAGTGGTCCCACAGTGGCCAAAACTCAAGAGTATCTAAAGTGGGTCGTCAAAGGTGTCTACCTTCGCACACGATTACTCTTGACAGAGATGTTGATAGAAGGGCAATGACGCTTCTATCTCAAGGGAGTATCCACAAGATAATTCAGAAGTCAAGAACAATGCTGCATAGGGCCCAGGGCTGGATTTAACCATTAAGCAAAATAAGCACGTGCTTAGGGCACCAAGGAAGGGGGGCACCACAGAATTTTCCCTCTAGCTATCATGCCCTTAACTCTAATCTCTTTCACTGCCACAGTCATCTTTAATCGAATTTTTTGTAATTTTCAATATCTGCCGTGTTCGACTTTAATCCGAATTGTTTAAAAAAAAAAAAAAGTGTTCTTTGCTATGGTGAGTGACTGAAAGTGTCAGACATAGATCTAGAGTTCAGTATGTTTGCCTGTCTTACCATCGTTTTTCTGCGTGCATTTCAGTGGAGTCCGTGGGGGGGGGGGGGGGGCGGCTGTGCTTAGGGCATCAGTTGGCCTTAATCTGGCCCTGATAGGGCTGCGCAATTGTTAACATATCTGTCCGTCGCCTTTTGTGAAGAATTAAGCAATAGTTATAGCCCGTTCAAGCCCCCAGCTGGTGTAAATCCAGCGAAATTCCCGTTTACAAGAAGTAGCCGTATAGAAGTATATATATTTTAAATAGTCTTGCTCATACGTATGCTTTCACGCTTATAATAACTGAATCAACTATGATTGTTATGTTTTAAAATAACATGTAACAATCAATCAGTTTTAACAAGTTAAAATAAATAGTATGACAGTGAATTTTAGATGAAAAATCAATTTCTCGTTATTGAGACGTGGGTTGAGGGTTTAAATTTAAAATTAAACTTTTAATGTTAATGTCCGTTTGCTGGGGCCTGTTAGCACTTAGCTTGTATGAGCGAGTCCTGCAGCCTTGGTTTTTGTCGATTCTTTTGTGATGATGACACTTCACAGTCTAATAGCTTCATTCCTCGAACGGTCTGGTCTGATAGTTACTTTGTCTACACGATATATATATATATATATATATATATATATATATATATATATATATATGTATATATATATATATATATATGTATATGTATGTGTATATATATATATATATATATATATATATATATATATATATATATATATATATATATATATATATATATATCATAATAATAATAATAATAATAATAGCCCCTTCAGTCATAACTGACTATGGGAATGCGCCCGGAGGTGACAGCCCTCAGCTGCTTATTTTCCTGATGACGTTTTCTCCTCTCTTCAGCTTGTTGTGTGAGCTTCTTTTCGCCCAATCTGAGGTGGCGCCGTAAATAGCATCGCCATTTGGTGCGATCGGCAGCTTCATCCTCCCACGTTGCTGGATTTATGTTCAGTGCCCTCATATCTCTCTTGCACACATCTTTGAACCTCAGCTGCGGCCGCCCAACTGTTCTTTTGCCATATGCTAGTTGCCCGTAGAAGATATCTTTCAGGATGCGACCATCTTCCATGCGGCGGACATGGCCAAGCCAGCATAGTCTGCGCTGTCTAAGCAGTGTGTACATGCTTTGAAGGCCAGCACGTGACAACACCTCGACACTTGTCACTTTATCTTTCCACGAGATGCCGAGGATGTGGCGTAGACACCGTAAATGGAAGGTATTGAGCCTTCTTTCTTGCTTAGTATAGGTTGTCCAAGTCTCGCTGCCATATAGGAGAGTGCTGGTGACGCAGGCGTTATGTACCGCAGCCTTGGTCTTCGTTGTGAGTTTGGAGTTTCCCCAAACACGCGATGTGAGGCGGGCAAAGGTAGCTGCAGCTTTGCCAATGCGGCTGTCAATTTCAATGTCTAGTGAGAGCATATATATAGGGGCGGGGGAGTGGGTAGGAAGGGCATTTAAAGGTATGAAGACATACACTTGGTAGTATAATTCTAAGTAGTCGCCAGTGCCTGGGCTTAACGTAACATGTTTATCTTCCATAAATATATGACCATTTGCATTCTACACCGAGACAGATCAGATGTCTGTGCTTCAAACAGTCAAGTCACTTGATCTTGTAATCAGGGCCGACTGGGGCATGGCGACAGGGGCAACTGCTCTGGCACTAAAGGCAAGAGTTCGTTGAAGCGGGCGAGAGAAAGAATTTTTTTTTTTTTTTTTTTTTTTGGTCAAGAAGTTGGACTTTTCTTCAGCTGTGGTACAACTATCCCAAGTCAAAGAATGCATTGTACATCCTCATCACCATCACCTTTCAACCCCATAAGAAGTTGTTGTTGTTTTGAAGAAGTGATGGGTGGAGAGCGGGGACTTAACAGCTGACCGTTATTGCCTCTTCTCGTTTCATCTTGGTCTACCCTGTTCAGCCTGAAAATTGGTTATAATTGGGGTATTTAGTGTCATTTTATTTACTCATTTTGTATTAAGTTTAGATAACTATTGTCTTTTGCAGTTGCTGGTTTTAATTTATATTAGTATTTGTCATTTTATTTTCAGTTTTATATTGTATACAAAACAACTATGTCACCAGCCTACTGCTATGGAAACACCTGTTAAAGGTAATTTAGGGAATTCAATACCAACAGAGAAAGAACAAATGAAGAGATGGGCTGAGCACTTCATGGAGGTGCTAAACAGACCACCACCAACAGTAACACCTGATTTTAATAATGAAACACCCACAACCACCTTGCCAATAACTTGCGATGAATTCACGCTGGACGAGATCAAACAAGCCGTTAAAAGATTAAAAAATTTTAAAGCTGCTGGAGTTGACGAAATTTCAGGGGAAATGATTAAAGCAGTTAATGACAACAACCTCTTGAGAATTTTAGATGTTATAAATGAAGTATGGAGAGAAGAACAACCACCACAACAATGGAAAGACAGTATTATTGTAAAGTTACCGAAGAAAGGTGATCTATCAGACTGTAATAACTGGCGTGGTATATCTCTATTATCAGTACCTGGAAAATTATTATGTTGCATGATGTTAGAAAGACTTAAATTGCATGCTGACGAAAAGATCAGAGAAGAACAAGCGGGTTTCAGGCCGAAACGATCATGTATTGATCAAATATTCACATTAAGAACAATTATAGAAGAATCAGTGGAAAGGCAATCGCCACTTATTATTACCTTCGTCGATTTTCAAAAAGCCTTTGATAGTCTACACCGCCCATCATTGTGAAAGATACTTACAATCTATGGTTTTCCAACAAAATATGTGAATATAATCAAAGCGCTATATGACAATGCAAGATGTTGTGTTAGAACAAATAAAGGGAATACAGAATGGTTTACAGTAGAAACAGGGGTGAAACAAGGCTGTATTATGTCACCACTACTTTTTGGAATAGCTGTTGATTGGGTTATGAGAAACTATACCCACAATGAACAATTAGGTATAAAATGGACAAATGGAAAATTCCTGGGGGACCTGGATTTCGCAGATGATGTAGCATTCTTAAGTTCAACACCAAGACAATCCCAAGAAGCAATAAATAATTTGTGTCATCTCTCGGTTGAAATAGGTCTCCAAATAAATGCCTCTAAAACTAAAGCTATGAACTTTTCTAACGAGACCTTTGATATCATCTTGAACGGGGAAAAACTACAGAAAGTTGAAAGTTTCAATTATTTAGGCAGTAAAATGACTCAGGATGGTGACACAACAAGAGAAATCCATACTAGAATTGCTTTGGCAGCCAGCGCCTTCAATAGATTATCTAACATTTGGAAATTACGATCATTGAATATACATACCAAGCTTCGTCTGTTTAATTCAAATGTTATCTCAGTGTCAACATACGGCTGTGAGAGTTGGAAAATAACAAAATCATTGGAGAACAAGCTGAATACATTCGAGAACAAATGTCTTAGAAAACTCATGAACATCAGTTGGAAAGAATTCAAGACTAATCGACAAATAAGAGAAGACTCTAGGCAGAAATATGTCTCCGACTATATAAGGAAAAGACGATGGTCATATATCGGTCATGTCCTACGAATGCAAAACAACAGAATACCACTACAGGCGCTCACTTGGGTTCCTGAGGGTAAGAGGAAAAAAGGAAGACCAAAAGAAACACTCAGAAGAACAATAATAAGAGAAGGAAGAACGTTGGGCCTAAATAATGTGCAAGAGCTAAGAGGAGTGGCGTCACAATGAACAACCTGGAGAGCACTGGTTTCTGCCTTATGCGCCGTGTTTGGTGCTTAAAGAATTTATTATTATTATTGTATATAGATAACTATTGTCCTTTGCACTTGGTTTTAATTTGTGTTATTGTTTTTTCTTTTTGTTTTTTTAAATCTCTTTGCCTTTCCTTGTCCTATGAGTAGTTAATGGGTTTGCTAATTTTTCTGGGTTTTTTTTAAATGATTTGTTAGTTTTTTGGTTTGTTTTTGTTGCTTAATTTCTATTTGGTTGAATGTCTTTTCTGAAGTATCATTTTTGTTATTGTTGTTTGATATTGCCACTGTAACTAACCTTATATGTTTTCCTTTGTTTTATGTGTATATCGTTTAAGGATTGATTGGGCTTCCTCTGGGGCATCTATACTTAACACCTTATCCCCTGTCATGTCTATATTGTATGTTTTTAATTCAAGCCTCTGTTGATCATATTTTATACAGTGGATCAGGTAGTGGTCTATGTCATTTTCTTCCTGACATTCTTGGCAGTGTGGTTCCTCTATCATGAAGTATGCTGCACCGAGACGGAGACGCCACAGCTTTTTGTTCGAGGGTATCTTTAGTTCTTCTCTGACCTGGCATGTCCTTGTTGGTTCTTTCAGCAGTTTGAACGCATGTCTGCCTTTTCTACTGTTCTTCCATGTTGTCTTCCATTCCTCGTTTATAGTTAGCTTCACGTGGCTCTTTATCTCCGACCTTCCCAGTCCTGCTCTTATATTGTTTTTACTTATCCTTCCATTCTTGGCGTTCTGGTTTGCCAACTCGTTTCCAGCTATACCTATGTGTGCTGGAACCCACACTAGCCTCACACTACATCCTCAAGAAGCATAGGACTTCAACAAATTTTTGCCAAGTCTTCCTGTCTTGTGTCATCAGCTCAAGATCTTACATCTTTATAACAAATCGCAAAAATCAAATTGTGACATATTTTCTGCATTCCTTTATCGTGTTTTTGTTCTGTAAGTAATCACTGTGTAAAGTTGATCTGCATTATTTATGAATCTTACTTTTCCAGCGGAGTTTAATTGACTTTCGTGACTGGGGGCGGGGGTGCATCTCAAACTACTTGCCCCGTGCGCCAAACGGCTGACCCTGGTTGTAATGAATGTATTCCCGTATTTTTACCATTTCCTTTCTCAAGATCGCTGGTGATGGAAACTAACTGTGCCAAATTCAAATCATGGGGCTTAAGACAGCATCGCTTTGATTACAACAATCTCACATTTGGTAGAGGGCAGTGCTTAATTAAGTTGCTAATAACAAATTTTGTAGTATAAAGTGAATTTAATGTAGCAGTAACAGCCCCTGTTTAATGTAGCAGTAATGGCCCTTAAGTGTGCAGCTGGTGACAGTGCTTCTGGCAGAACAGCAGAAATCAGTGATAAAAAGAGGCCTGCGTAGCAGAAACTTTGGGAAAGGGGTTTTTGGAGTACCAAGAAGCTCAATAAATCTCTGCTGCAAGGGGAAAATAATGCATAATATTTGTTACCTGTACTTCTTCTTCTTCTTCCGTCCTTAGCCACCGACCGTCAAAGCAGTCAGTGGCCATTACGCCTAGTGGCGTCTTAGGGCAACAGCAGATAGGTTTTCTTTGCCATTGTTTCCCATCACACCTATTGGCGTCTTTAGGGCAACGGCAAATCAATCCATTTGCTGTTGTTTCCGTAATCGAAGTGACTGGCAAACGGGTGATCAGCCCGTTGGTTACCTGTACTACTTGGTGTTATTATTATTATTGCAGCTTAAATGTGTGTGCATTAAAAAATAGCAGAGAAAAAAGTTGTATGGTTAAGAGTCATTTGTTGATTCCATGAATGTGGAACTCATCTCCCCTACTTTATATATACATACACGCGCACAGAGAGATAAACATACATTATATATATATATATATATATATAGCATGTCCGGCAGAATCACTACCAATAACAAATGTCAATATTTCCTCATCCATGTAAGTTAGAATTATTTTTTTATGGTTACCTCGTATAGAAACCATCACATTTTTAGGAGCAGTGAGATAATTGATAAATTGTCCGATAATGTGCAGATAACGCATACGTAATGCGCAGCCGCGGAATGTGATGAAGCGTGTAGTGAAAATGGCGGAGTTCACGGTGCAGCAGAAAGTGCAATGCTGTTATTGGCTTGTGGAATTAAAGTTTCCCATTGTTGTACAAAGGAGATTCAGGCAGAAATATGGACAGAAACCTCCAGAACGACATACCATAGTGAAATGGCACAAGCAACTGTTGGAAACAGGTTCTTTGTTTAGAAAGAAGGGAAGTGGCAATGAAGCGTTGTCTCCAGATAGAGTTGAAGCAGTTAGCGAAGCTTTTCAACGTAGCCCGGGGAAATCCATTTGACGGGCAAGTGGAGAATTGGGTCTTCCAAAATCTACTGTTCACGACATTGTGCACAAAAGATTGCGGCTTAGAGCCTACAAGATCCAGCTAGTGCAGAAGTTACAGCCAAATGATAAACCCAGATGGGCCGAGTTCGCAAATGCAATGCTATTTCACCTCGATGATGACAATGAATTTCTCAATCGTGTGGTATTCTCCGATGAAGCGACCTTTCACACTTGTGGCAAAGTTCACCGGCATAATTGTAGGATATGGGGAAATGAAAACCCACATGTCGTAATGGAGCATGAGCGAGACAGCCCTAAACTTAATGTGTGGTGTGCCTTAACCTCGAATTATGTGATCGGGCCATTTTTCTTCGCCGTAGCCACAGTCAGAGGAGCAACATACCTAAACATGCTGCAAAATTTTGCAGTTCCAAGGATACCAGAAGGATTCATATTCCAGAAAGATGGAGCACCTCCACACTATGCCAATGAAGTAAGAAACTACCTTCATCAACAATTTCCAGACAGATGGATTGGAAGATTAGGTCCCATTGATTGGCCACCAAGGTCACCAGATTTGACCCCCTTAGATTTCTTTCTATGGGGATACGTAAAAATCTTTGCCAATCAAACTCCGGTGCAGGGACTGGATAATCTTCGGCAGCGAATAATTGACGCTCGTGCATCCGTCACACCTCAGATGCTGCAAAACACGTGGAGAGAGATAGAATACCGTCTTGACATTCTTCGAGCCACTAAAGGCGCTCATGTAGAGATCTACTGAAACTTGGTAAGTTTCTACTGAAACTTAATGAGTTTGCCTAACAGAAAATGAAAATCCGGTCGGTCTGCTATTATTAGTATAAGAAATATTGACATTTGTTATTGGTAGTGATTCTGCCGGACACACTGTATATATATATATGTGTGTGTGTGTGTGCGTGTGCGTGTGCATACATAAACAGCCACAACAAATATTGACCAGATGTAATAACAGACAGATCTGTGGAACAGAACCAGATAAAAACAAGTAGAGTAGGAGGTTGAGAGAAAGTGGAGATGGATTGGACCAGAGTCATCCATAGGGATTATTCAGGGTGGTGCAGTGCCTCATTGTGGCACCTCCCTCTTTCCGGTACTGTATTGTTGTCTTTTGAGGGTACATTTCCTACACAGATGGATCAGCAACAAATGCTGTAGAGAATGGAGGTGCCGGTATCTTTATCTCATATCCTGACAACCACTATGAGACTAGGCATATTCCCACTGGTAAATTCTGTTCCAACTATATAGCTGAGGTTCAAGCTCTAGAGCAAGCTGCAAATATGATTTATAACACCAACTCTGACTGCCACCCGGTAATCATCCTAACAGATGCACTGTCTGTACTGCAAGTTCTCAAGAGTGGTAAACTCCTGCATCTGAGAAATGAACTAAGCAAGGTAGCTGCCAAAAAGCGAACCATACTTCAGTGGGTACCATCCCATTGTGGTATACTCAGAAATGAAAAGGCAGATAAACTTGCAAAAAAGGGAGGAGAATGTGAACAAGAAGATAATGAAATCACATACTTTGAGAAAAAGAGAGCTGTCCAGACTATCAGAAGAGAACAGAATCAACCCAATGACGACTACCACACTCTTGACCGGCAGGGACAGATCACCATTTTTCGCCTCAGGATGGGGCATAACAAACTGAATAAACACATGTACAAGCTACGACTGTCTGCTTCACCAATGTGCACATGTGGATTAAACGAACAAACTGCTGAGCATGTTCTACAGGATTGTCCTATGTACGACCAGTTAAGAAAGATATAGTGGCCCAATGACTCAACACTAAACTCAAAGCTGTATGGAGCTAAAGAGGAACTCCAGACAACGATCTAGTTCATCATGAGAACTCATCTGACGGTGTAAACATCAAAGATGCGATCGCAAGAAGAAGAAGAAGAGAGGGTACATTTCATATTATTAAGTTGAATCACACTATATTTCTTGCGATATTTTCATATTTTGGCGCCCACCTGAAGACGGAAACCGGTGCGACCACACCACCCAAGCTCCAGCTCTGTATAGGAACACACCTTCAAGAAACAACCTTTAAATATAACCAGATATTCCCTTGACTAAGACCCATAGCATCTGTATGTTACCCAAAGCCCAAAAGAGGAGCAACAAATAGTAACACTGTAACCTACCAGGCATGTTGTAAAAGGCAACTAAGGATGGGTGGGCATGGGACTGGTTACCCCATCATGTAGAAACTGTAAGCCACAACACATGTTAACAATATGCACAAGCTAACTAAAGAAAATAATTAAACTCAGCTATCCAAGACTCAAGAAGGTGCGCTGGTAAGGAGGCTTATGATGCAACCAGAGAATTTCAAAAGAAGTCATGGAAAGACTGAATTATAGCACAGGACAGGAGGATTTGGCATAAATTTGTTGAAGGCCTATGCTCCTTGGGGAGCTGACAAGGAATACTTGAAGACCCGCTGAAAACCTGGAGAAGAATGATATAAGAAGAAGATGAAGCAACAGGGATTGCATGGGAACAAAAAGAAATGATGATATGTGGGATGAAAAATACCCCATGACATTGTACCTCCATACTAACACTTATATAGTTGGCTACTCTTTTGCCAGCTTGTACCTTGTTCTCTCACCTCCACCACATTTTTTTTCTTTCTACCATTTTACGAGGCGCGTTTTTAAAGTAATTCCCGTTTTAAAATAATAAAAAAACCATCATATATAAAAATGATCTATTGCAGCCAAAAGTGGACCACACATTTACATTATTTCTCAACATAGTCACCATTGACTTCAACACATTTTTGGTATCGTGGCACCAGGTTCTTAATTCCAGTGTCAAGGAAGTCTGCCGCCAGATGGGTGCTGAAAATGTTAACCGATGAACACAAGCAGAAATGCCTGGCTTCGGCTCAAAAATGTTTGCAGCGCTATCGAAATGAAGGAGATGAATTTTTGGGCCACATTTTTACTGGAGATGAGACCTGGATTTCCTACACAAACGTCGAATCAAAGCAACAGTCGATGCAATGGCGACACTCATGGTCCCCGAAAGCACCTTCTGTCAAAAAGATCATGGCCACTGTTTTCTGGGACAAAGAAGGGGTCATGTTTATTGATTTTCTTGAACCTGGAAAGACAGTTAATGCCAATGCTTATTGTGACACTGATAAAACTTAGACGTGCCATCCATAACAAAAGACGTGGGTTGCTGTCCACTGGGATTGTGTTTTTGCACGATAATGCTCGACCTCACACCGCAGATCAAACTGTTCAATTGTTGCAAAAATTTAACTGGGAAATTTTTGACCACCCGCCCTACAGCCCCGATCTCGCGCCAAGTGATTACCACCTTTTCATGCACCTAAAGAAGTGGCTGGCATCCCAGCAGTTTGAAACTGATGATGAACTGCAGACAGGCGTTAATGAATGGTTCAAGACACTGGCGGCAGACTTCCTTGACACTGAAATTAAGAACCTGGTGCCACGATACCAAAAATGTGTTGGAGTCAATGGTGACTATGTTGAGAAATAATGTAAATGTGTGGTCCACTTTTGGCTGCAATAGATCATTTTTATATATGATGGTTTTATTATTATTTTAAAACGGGAATTACTTAAAAAATGCGCCTCATATCTTTCACATCTTCTCCATTCAGAGCTCAAATATAAATTTATGGTCTTATTGATCCAAACAGATATCTGAAGGTATCCTTAAGTTGTGCTTGACTGAACTGTTTGTGTGGAAGTTTATGCAGACAGATCCCAACTGGTCAAATTTCTTCTACAGCCCTGAGACAGATAAGGTAGGGTTCACTCATACTATGATATTTGAACCATCCAAACAATTTGTACTTGTGGCAATATATCACTACATGAAACATTCAATTTGAGATCAAATTAGTCTCAAAGGTTGCATTTTTTATAGTTTTGAAACTTTTGATAGTATGACATAAGGAATAAGCATAAACTACATGTATGACACATTAATTAATATTAAAATGGTGATCTACTTGTTAAGCATAGTGATCACAAATACATTGTGGTTTAAGAAAATTTTGAATGTGTTTTAATGGGATTTGATATTCAAAATTCTTAAAGATGTTTCTGATAAAAAGAGAAAAAAATGACAGATACAAATTATGTAACTTTTTTTTTCTTCACAAGGACAAAAGGCAGAACTACTAAAAACCATAATGGCGTTGACAGTTTAAGAAGAAAAAAATTACAAGACGCCAACAGGCATTATGGCCACTGACTGTTTTGACAGCCAGCGACTATGGCTCCAAGAAGAAGAAGTTTAAGAAAAATGGGAAAGAGGATGGCAGTCATATAAATGGGAAGGAAACAAAAGATACACTGTCAGATCAAACTGACAAGATAAAGATGGAAAATGTTGATCAACAGCAATCAGCTGTCAGTGTGGATAAGCTCATCAGCATTTTTCCTAAAAAAATAAAATGAGCCTGTTCAGCTTGTACCACAGCACACTTTGCTCTACAGAGCAGTTTCAAATGGATTTTTAGTAATAAACATTGATATTAATAGTATATGTTGGCTGACTGTGTCATTCGTGGACCTTCTCAACAAACATGAAGGTACAAGGAATATATGTCAGATGATTGAACATAACCGTTTTGCTAAATGTAAACAGGAATGTCTTAATGTTTAAACATGGATAATGATGATAGTAATGATGCAGTGGTATACCACATCTTGACAGTCTTCTTTATACCACTGTGCTTCAACAGTGTTCCTTGCTTCTATATAGAAATGGCAAGACTTCTTTCGTCATATTAATGATAATAATAATAATATATCATTTGGCAGTTAATTACCAAAGATTGTCCGTGCCCCCTTGACAAGCTTCTCGTACCCTCTGGTACGGATACCCCAGGTTGGGAACCTCTGCTCTAAGATATATGAGAACTGGGACGAGCGAGTTTGGGAGAAGCAGTGGGTGAGGGTTTCTCCAGGCTTTGTTCTCCTTGGATTGGAGATGTGCCTCTGATTTAGCAATCAGGGCAACTCATCAGCAAATGCCAGCTCTGAAATACAGACCTGTCTAATCTTCCAGTACCCCACTGAATACTTTCTTGTTCTCTCCTTACATGCCTTGATGACATCGTCCATGAGGAGTATGAAAAGATAAGGTGACAGGACCTTGTGGTGGTCCTGAACTCTTCTGACTTATGGTTTGCTATCCTCACATAATTTCTGCAAGACTTGTAGAAGCTCTGTATAGCATGAATCAGAGGTGCTAGGATGTTCTTCCTTGCCAAACAGTCCCAAAGTTTGCTCCAGGGGACCCTGTCAAGCGCCTTTTCCAGATCTATGAAACAAAGATGGATCTAATACTCAAGGGTCTTTTCACTCAGCTGTCTGAGTGCGAAGATTAGGTCTTGAGTACTTCAGTTTGCTTAGAATCCGCAGTGGACTCATCCAATTGTGGCTCGGCTAGGCGTCGGAGTCTCTGCTCTAGGATTCTAGAGTAGATTTTACCAGGGACACCGAGAAGGGATATGCCTCTATGGTTTCCACATTGTCGATTGTCACCCTTTTTGAAAATTTGTGTTATGATGGCAATCTCCCAATCCTTTGGTATAGTCTTGTTGCACCACGCTGCCTGTAGGACCCTTAGGAGTAATAGATCGCCTGATGCTCCCATGTACTTAACTATTTCTGGTGTTATACCATCATACCCTGCAGCTTTGCCCATCTTGATTTTCTCCAGTGCTGCCTTCAGTTCTTCCATCTTTATGTCATCTTCACCACCATTGGTTTTCTCTTCTGTGCTAGTGGTTATCATTTCTGATGCTTGACCTTGCTCACCATCAAGGAGTTCTGAGAAATATTCTTTCCATCGTTCCATTACTTCCTTCAGGGCAGTAAGCAATTTGCCTTGCTTGTCCTTTATAAATTTGAGAGGGCATTGTTTTTCCTTACTCATGTTCTTTAGGGTCTTATAGAACAATTTCTAGTTTTCTTGCGCATCTTTTTCTAGCTTTTCTCCAAATTTTTACCAGGACTTCTGTTTTGCTGCTAGCACCTTGTTCTTTGCTTCTATTCTGAGTGTCACATATTCTCTATATTTCTCTATTTGTCCTGCTGTGTTTTTAGATCCTAAGATTTGTTTCCATGCCATTTTCTTCTCTCTTATTTTCTCTTTGACTTCCTCTGTCCACCAAGGTGTCCACTTTCTCTTGTTCCCTGTGATGCTGCACTGTAATTCTGTCTTTCAACCGCCCGATTCTGTTCTTCTGTTTTGAATTTAACCATTTTTTTCTTCTCATTTGAATATATATCGTGTTTGGTATTTTTGGGTAGGTAATTAAATAGGGTCTTTTTATGACGGTAGGTTTATTTTACACTCGACCAGTTTTACTTGTACTTTCTTCTGATTGTCCGCGATCATGTAGATTTTCGTTGTTTACGAAAAATCGCTAATTTCGGGTACGCCTGTATAACGCATCAGAAAACGTCACGTAACGTGACAACATTTTTGGACACGCGGTTTGCTTGTTTTCAAATCTGATTGGCGTAGGTCGCAAGTATTTTATTTTTCTAGCGTTTCCATTGGCCCGAGTGGATAACTTAGCAGATACGTAGGAGGTAATTTGCGGGGGTTTTTCTCTTGTATATAATGAGTCGGTAAACTGCGGGCAAGTCTCTATATGAAGAAATAAATGCCTGCCGGTCGACTTCGATTTATTGTCTCCACTGTGGGAAAAACAGCGATAATTGGTATGTAGGAATTTTATTATCGTTTTACTTATTAGAGGGTTCTTTGAGAAATTCGCCCATAGTTAAGTTCTTCGGGGACATTAACTTAAAGTTTTAAACGTATAGCGCCATCCATTATGATCTTTGAAGAGCGATGTAAATGTAAAAGTGTGCATATTCTCTCTATGATTTTGGTAGTAGATAGGAACGTGTGAAGTTATGAGATAAACGTGTGCTCATAGTTGTAGAAGGTTGTGTAAAACCACCATTTATTCCTGTGTAGTTACAAATGTAATTTTATTGGGAACTCCATTGTGTGTACGTTAATTTTATCGTGCCTTAAATGTGAGGAATGCAGTTGGAGGGTAAAGATGTATGTTATAAGTGAATTATACTGCTTAGAGGAGTAAACTATTCCTATAGCGAGATTTCATTTAATTGGGGCTTAAGTAGGAAACCTCATGGGTAATGTTAAAAGGGAGACCACGGAATTTCGGACAAAGGAGTTCCCTAGTTGAAATGTTTGGACACATGGCTAGCCATGCGTAACAGAAAAAATAAGAGTCAGACAGGTCAGAAGGTTTGTTTACCTACCTGGCAAATTTAAGTTGAAGAGAAGGGGAGTAGAAGGAGCGTGAGATAGAGAGACAGCTTAAGTAGGAAACCTCATGGGTAATGTTAAAAGGGAGACCACGGAATTTCGGACAAAGGAGTTCCCTAGTTGAAATGTTTGGACACGTGGTTAGCCATGCGTAACAGAAAAAGATAAGAGTCAGACAGGTCGGGAGGTTTGTTTACCTACCTGGCAGATTTAAGTTGAAGAGAAGGGGAGTAGAAGGAGCGTGAGATTGAAGAGACACGTGGGATAGTAGTATCGTTTTTCAGAACGAGAGAAGGGGAGTAGGAGGAGTGAGATTTAAGTGCCACGTGGGTAATATTATTTTTTGTATTGTTGTACATGATGAGTAAGTATTGAGTAGGGGAGTTAGGTTAGAGATGCGTCATGTTGGAGTTGTTATACAATAGACGCATCTTCTTTTAATTTCAGCGAGTCACGGCGAACAGTGGGGGGAGCGTAAATTTGCCCATAGGCAAAATTACCCACGGTAACAGGACATATCTCAAAGGGTCAGAGTACTCGAGGTATCGCCAGCAGTGAAAAGAACCTAAACTAAACGGTCTATTGCAGCGAAGTTCAACTCTTCAGCGAGACTGGTTTAAATTGCCTACAGCCAGAAATCAAGGCTGTGTTTTTCCTCTAGATCCAGAGCGGGTTAAAAGAGGGAAGCTATTCAGCAGCAGAGAAGTTTTCGACAGTTAATCAAGTACCTCATGCTTGACACCCGATCTTCTTCATCATCACCCATTTCAGGAGTAGGTGATAGGGTTAAAATACCTGGGTCCTGAAAGTAACGAGAGAAGAGCGTAACGGAGACGCTGCATCATCAGTCGTCGAGTGTTAGAGAGACGCTGAGACCAAGATAGAGAGAGAGAAGGAGGGAGAAAATAGACAGGACCAGTAGGGTCTGTTCAGTATCTACTCGAAGGATAGACACTGAGTCATTGTGTTACTCCAAGTCTATTATTTTAGCATTTCCAGTGGTGTTAGTTAGCGGCACATATCGCCTACCAAGTTGGAAGCTGTGTAGACGTTCGTTGAGGAAGAGTCAACAGGACTGAGACAGTAGAATCTTATTGGTATTAGAGAGTGGACGCTAAAGTTGACAGCCCCACAAGATCAGAGTGTGTAACTCACTAACCATTTTATTGTTCCTCAGCAGGGTGACAGGAAGAGTGAATGTGATTGAGGTCTTTTTCTAGTGTCTAGCCATTTAATCGTTACTTGTTTCAGGCCGTGCAACAATGCACACTAATTGTTTTGATTGATGTATGATGAACTTTAATGATTTCTGTGTGTAAATAAATTTATCTATAATATATACTGGATCAGCTTCTACACTCTATACTTACTCTGTTGTCTGTATAGTGGTGTCTGTGGTCGTTTTTATACACCTTATCTCCTTGTGTTTAAAGGTAGTCAGAGGAGGGTGAGATTATAGCTTTTTTCTGAAGTCAAGAAGCGGCAAGGGGAGAGTCAAATCCTGGTTCTAGCCCTTGAGCCAATAGTCTCATCTGTCCACAGGCATGTCATTTTTCATCTAAATTCTATCTTCTCAGACTTTCTCATACTAGGGTCTTGCTTTCATTCAGGCAAACTCTATAAACTTAAATCCACTTCGTGACATTCCCAAGTCGGACTTCACCATATGCTTCTGCAGCAGCTGTCTTTATGATGTCCTTGAATTTAAGCCAGAGGGTTTCCAAGTCATCAGGTTGTTCTTCTGTGTTTCTCACCGCTATAGCAATAAGCCCCTGATATCTGATCTTAATTTCTGGATCTCTCAGCTTGTAGGTCTTAATGCTCATTTCTCCCATTCGTTTACTTAGTTTCTTGCGTGATGTTAGGCAGTTCCTAGGCTGAGCAACTCTTTCAGTTTTTCTTTTGATTGTAAGCAGGTAGTGATCACTTCCAATCTCTGGCTCCCTCTAGCATCCCGGACATATTTGAATGAGCTCCTCCTAACTATGGCATAGTCGATCACTGACTTCTCATTCTTTGTTGGTTCACATCTGGTGTATGCATGTATGCGCTTATGGGGGAACTTTGTGTTAGTAATGATTAGATTCTGCTCACTGCAGAATCTAAGGAGTCGCTTTCCATCGTCATTGAGAGTATCTTCTCCATATCTTCCGATAACTCCACCCCATCTAGCATGGTCATTTCCAACTCTGGCATTGAAATCTCCGAGCATGATAATTTCATCTAGGCACTCATCCACTGTTCTTTGAAGCAGCTCGAAGAATTCCTCCTTGACGTCTGCTCTCTCATCCTCACTTGGCCCATACACTATGACCAGGTTGACTATGGTTTCTCCTTCTTTTAGTTTTTACAACCATAATGCGCTCAGAGACAAAGTTCGATCCCTTGATACTTTCTTTTTGGTTTTTGGCCACAATGCAACCCACGCCCCTTTTTGCTCTTTCAGATGTGGGTACACCACTGTAGAGCAGCATGTTGCCATCGAGATCCATGACTCCTTGTCCCTTTTTCTTTGTTTCCGTTATAGCCAGGATTTCTAGTTTTGCTTTCCTCATCTCTTCCACCAGCTCCTCTTCCTTCCCATTTATACTTCTTGTGTTCCATGTTCCGTAAGTCGTAGTCCGTTCCAGTTTGTTGCATTTAGAATCAGACCGGTTTTCTCTCTTGTAGTTTGCGTAATCATGATTTAAAGCGAATAGGTGATTGGCCTGTTGTGCCTTTGCATGGTGGAGGGGCTGCCTCCTTACGGCCTCTATGCAGGCCGTCCTCCTCCTTTTTCAGCCGGGCTTGGGACCGGCCTAGGTGGAGTTTTAACTGTATATACTAAGGTTAAAATTTTAAAAAAGGCAACGGATTCCACTACGTGCTCATTGAGGCATATTGGAAATATAGTGCTAAGCCCATATTTTCTTGACCATCGGCACACTAGAGGTGATGTGGTGAGCATCACGCCGGCGCCTTTAACCTTCCCAGAGTTACTCTGGTACCCAATTAATGAGGCTGGGTTGACTCTGGAGCTGTTTGCGGTCTAAAAAAATGCCACCTCAACTGGGGATCAAACCAGGACCACCGAGCTGGGATGAAGTGCACTAACCACTGCGCTACCCTTATATACTAAGGGCAGAAAGGCAAAGTTAGTCACATAGCAGACACTGCCTAGAGAAGTTAAGTGAAGGGAATAATCCCATTCAAGTCACTTATAATAATTGAAATAATACTGTCTCTTCTTTCAGTCATAAATATCAGTACTGGGAGAATGATTCCATTCAAAGGTAGTCACATAGCAGATACTGCCTAGGGAAGTGAAGGGAGGGGAATAATCCCATTCAAGTCACTTATAATAATTGAAATAATACTGTCTCTTCTTTCAGTCATAAATACCACTACTGGAAGAATAATTCCATTCATGGACGTTATAAATACAGTGTAAGGATGATACTACATTACTTAAGTCTTTCCACTCAATTATGTAACATCAGTGAAGGTGCACTTGAAGATACACTACTTATATGAAACTTCAAACTTGATGACAACCATTACTTCAACAATAATTCATTACTAGAATTGTTTTCTTTTCAAGAGACCACATAATTCAACTCAGGCAAGCAAGCTTCTGTTCTTATAGCTGAGAACCTACTAAATGTTTATTGACCAGTCTGAACTCTCACCTGTTGAAGTGCCCCCAGAAACTTCTTTTCAGCTATACACTGTTATGATTGAGTGTTTCTCGGTGCGTTCTTCACATTCCATTTCACCATTTGCAGTTCATTCACTTTATTCATACTGTTCTTGATTTACACTAACGAAAGCATCACTTTGAACTGCACTCACCTAACTCATGAGTACATCATTCATCTTAAAACTATCTTAACCTTATGTACATAGTTATGTCCCATGCATCAGACCAAATATTGTTATAAGCTCAACTATAAAATCTATTCCTACTATGTGGTTCAGAAATGTCGGACAGCTCCAAGAATATTATATCCAAACTTCAGGCCCTCACCAATACATGGCTCAATGCATTATTTTTACTAGATGCCCAGATGTAATAATACACAGACCATGCGGAGAGCAAAACAACAAAAAATGCGGCTAGAAATTAAAGAGATGAAATTGAGCTAGATAGGACATATCCTCAGAAATCCAACCAGTATAACTAGACATGCTCTTGACTAGGATCCACAGTGTGTGTGTGTGTGTGTGTGTGTGTGGGGGGGGGGGGGGGGGGGGGGAATGAGTTTGAGGTAAAAATACGTGCCCACTGCTCCACTGGGAACAAAAGATTATTATGATGATGATTTGATGTGACGATGGCGTGTAATCGTGATGTTTACATTTCATTATAAAGTATAACAGTTTCATAATATTGTACATTTTGAAAAGTTGAAGTCACATTTTTTTATTGTCTTGCAGCTCATCTTACTTGATTTTGGTGCTAGTAGGGAGTTCAGTAACACATTTGTGGAGAAATACATACGTGTTATCAAAGCTGCTGCTGACCATGACAGACAGCAGGTCTTGATTGGTTCGCGGGCACTTGGGTTCCTTACGGGATATGAGACAAAGGTTTGTTTACTCATGTGTGTGATGAGATGGAAGTTAAATAGTAAAATAATAGTTCCCAGAAATGGATAAGATAACTGGTGATCTAGTTGTATGAATGGCACAGGACAAATCAGGTAGATAAATGCACAGCACAAGATGGTAGCTGTAGAAGAGAACTGTGAAGTAAGTCACCTTCCCGCTAGACCTATCCTATGTTCCAAGGGTGTGTCTATAATATTTTTTGTGAAATGCAGCTTGTTAATTATCCCTATCAATTTTAAAGTATTAAATATTCAATGAATTCCACCCAAACCAAAATTTGGACTGTAACTGGAAATTAAACAAATAAATCAACTGCAATTAAAGAAATATATCAGTACACTTTAATAATTAAAACAGAAATTTAGTAAAAGTTGCAGATAAGTATTTAAAAAATCACAAGCTGAAAATTAATATATTGTTAGTGTCTCTTAACATCATATCAGCCATTTGGTGACTTTTGGATTTGCTTCTTCAATGAAACAGTAGTTATCTCGATCAGTATCTTTACCTACAGACACTTCTGTCATTGATCAGATGTAGACTTTCCCAAGAGAGTTAATTCACCTGGACAGGTAGACATGATGCTTCTACCAGGCTGTGCATTTTTTATTTTTTTTTATTTTTTTTTAATGCCCCTTCTGGGGTTCAAAATGAGGTCTAATGACTTTATTAGGTTTGGTGTGTTAAGGTGTGTGATCCCGGCCCTGGCTAAGACCCAGCATACTCTAGAAATTATCCCTAAAAGTATGACACTTTGATCTTAGCCAAAAGGCTTTTTTTTTTTTTTGCCCCTTCTGTGGTTCAAAGTGTAGGAACCTGCAAAGATATGCACCAGATTATGGTATTTGTTATTTATAATCAAGACAATCCTCCGATGATGACGGGCCACTCTTGATCAGAATCCTCATTTTGACAACATAGTCATGAGGCCGTGGTCATGTCAATCAAAGAATTATGTCATACAAACAATAAAATACATCGGAAGGCTTTAAACATCATTTTGAAATTGTCTCAATTCTGTCATAATTAATTCCCTTTGGTCATGCCAAAGTAGTTTCCCTTTATACACACATCGAACAAAAATGTAAATGAAGGAGAAGAGGAAAAAAAAAAACAAGAAGAATTCTTTGTACACCCAGCATTTAAAAGCTAAACCCTGATAAGGACTGTAAGCTCTTACAGCTAGTATTGAGCAGTCCTGACAAGGACTTTAGCTGCATCAATGCTGTTCAGGATTGTTTTCAGCAGGTTATATACAGCTGGAGGCCATCTTCAGTTGGCAGCAAAGTTTTAGGAGCACCAAGATAAAGACACAAGCATGTAAATCAAAGTCAATCGTAACATCAGTGTTAAATATTACATCAATTTACATGACACCAAGATACTTTGTAAACGGACTGTCAATACAAGCTTTAACATACCCTTCAGACACAATATTACGGATCTGAGCTTATTACTATGCAAGTCAGCTCACAAAACAGGTCAGCTTAGCTTTTTTCAGCTGTGGGCTGTGGCTATGTGGCTTCTACAAGTGTGAGTCAGTCCACTGGATGTCTTCTCAGCTATGAAATCTTAAAGTGAAATTTTGAGAGTCCAGATTTGAGTCTAAGCTGGCTTGTATACAGTTTCCCAGTCTGTATGAATTTGATTGAGCCTGTGTTTGTTTGGAACTCCCTTGCATCAGTCTGACTGGTTTAATCTATCTCTAGTTGAATCTCTTTGTTTAATTCGATGAGTTTATCCCTTTCACTCCTCTGCCTTTGATTGGCTCTTTTTTTTTTGCATTTCGATTGGTTGCTTTCTTTTTCATCTCAGAAATAATTAGATGATTCCCCCGTTGTGAATCTCAGATATAGAAACATATATACAATAAATCCTAAAGATTACTACTTATGTGGAAATTTCCAGAGTGATTCCTGTCCATTTTGCTACAATGTGTAATCTAGATTTCAAAGTATTCATTTGCCAGGCATGGAGCCAAGTAGGTTTTATGAAAAAAACAGTGTTTTATATGGTCATAAGTTCAATTTTACCTTTTTATGCTTTAAATGAAGCATATTCTTTTTCTCTGTCATTGGTATCAATGTACAATTTTGTTTGTATTTCTTTCAGATCCGTTTCTGTGTTGCAAATTCATCTTCCTCTTTTGATATTCTTTTATGATTTATTTGTACTGTTTAGCTTTATTGGAAATGTCTCATCCGTCTTATCCAGTTAGATTTTATAATGTTGATTATTGGATAGGTATATATTGTGTAGTTATTTAATACTTTTCATTCTTCGATTCCTAGTGTTAATAAATCTTTAACTAGTCCATTTTGTGTAATTTTACCACATGCAAAAGTAACTAATCTTATATGTTATCTTTGTTTTTGTTTTTTAAGCCTTCTAATGCCATTTGGTAAAGAAGTATGAAATCTGTTATCATTTTACAAATGCCCTAAACTGATGCAGGTGTGTAACCCACAATCCGAATAGCTCAGGGACGGCCATGTTTCAGAAATTTGATTTTTTTTGGATTTGGCACAAAGTAGCCCAAGTAGCCCTGGTCGCCAAAAAAATCAGTTCAGAAATTGCCCAAAAGTCAGCCAAAATAACTTATGATTTTCGGAATATTTCAGTCTTTGTGTGTTCGGATTCTGGGTTATGCACCTGAAGTTGTGTATGAAAATAATTTTTCTCCCTACTGTATCATGATCATATATTTTTAAGCCTTTTAAAATTGAACAGTTTGCATAGCTATCCAGAATATATGTACAGGATGATAATTAGTGTGGGACTTTGCCTTGGGCTGCTGTATTTTACAGGGCATACAAAACATTTTTTAATGATAATTTAAAAGCTTGATAAATTGTAAGAAAGAAAGTAATATGTGCATAATTTTCCCCAGGTACCATGCTAGTTTTTACTGCTCAGTATGTGTGTATGAACGAACCAATGATAATCTTCTTTCTCCAGGTCATGGAAGAGGCTCACTGTGATGCTGTTGAAATTTTGGGTGAGGCTTTCTCTGATGAGGTATTTGACTTTGGCAAGCAGAACACAACTGCCCGAATCCAAAATCTCATTCCTGTAATGATGAAACATCGTCTGACCCCTCCTCCGGAGGAGACCTACTCTCTTCACAGAAAAATGTCAGGTGCCTTCCTTCTTTGTTCCAAGCTGAGAGCCAAAGTGGATTGCAAGACAATGTTTGAAAATATCTGGAATAACTACCAATTTAGTGATAGTGACCAAATGAATTTATAGCAGTTTCCATCACATTTAAGATTGTTATGTAGTATTAATAATTGAAAAAAAGGAGTAAATATTTTAATTCCAAAATAAGAATAGTCCAGTCACAAAGGTGAATATTTTTTATTATTACTGATTTACAGAGCTAGATAAGGTGCAAAACCAGGCGCTTAGGGTCATCACGGGGGCAATGAAATCAACGCCTATAGTGGAGATGGAGAAAATGGGGAGGATACAAGCACTGAGAGAACGCAGAAACACGAAAGTGCTAACACAGGCAGAAAAGTTCCTCTGTATGCCGAGCCATCCAGTGAAGGACAGATTCCAAAACCTAGCAATGGGGCGATTGAAAAGAAGCAGCTTTATCCACCAGGCCAAACGATTTCGTAGACAAACCTCAGACCTGCCTGAAGTTAACAGCCCCCTAAAGTATGTGCCAGAACAAACCCCTTGGAGAGAGGAGCCTGGACTACCAGTACACATCCACACAAAAGTGAAAGGAATATTCGACAGGGATGAACAGAACGGCGTGCAACGTAGGACAGTCTCTCTCAGTTTCCTGGATGATGAATACCCACAGGACCTCTGGGTCAGAGTATACACGGATGGGTCAGCACAGAATGCAGTAAAGAATGGAGGAGCAGGAGTGTACATAGAATACCCAAACAACACTAGGGATACAGTCAGAGTACCAATGGGGAAATTCTGTAACAACTATGATGCAGAAATCCAGGCAATCAAGTTGGCAACTGAGAAACTGTTGAACACCAATCTCGGTCCACAGCCTGTAGTATTCCTGACAGATGCAAGATCAGCTCTCCAAGCACTTCAGTCCAGAAAATTGCCAGTATACAAACCCTACTTTCTGAACTAAGCAACCAGCGCAGGGTCGCCATGCAGTGGATACCGTCTCATTGTGGAATACCAGGAAACGAGAGAGTGGACGGATTGGCTAAAGAAGGTGCTACAGACGAGCAACCGGATGTACTAGTTACTTACCAGCAAAAGAAAAAGATGATCAGATCAATCAGGAAGCCACCAACACCAACACAGGATGACTAACCAAGCTATGAACAGATCAAAACAAATTGTCATTCTGCGCCTCAGAACAGGACACAACCGACTCTGCAGCCACATGTATACAAAATTCAAGATTGGCAATTCAGCCATGTGTACATGTGGACAGGCACCCAAGACTGCGGAGCACGTACTTCAAGATTGCCCTGAATATGATATATTGAGGCAAACCCACTGGCCCAGAGAAACAACACTGGAAGCAAAACTATATGGACCTCTGTATGAACTACAAAAGACAGTGAAGTTTATACAAGATACAACATTGCAGATATAGACAATATAGTTCAAGCGAACGAAAGAAGAAGAAGAACTGATTTACATTTACTGTTTACTAAGGCTGTATAAATGAGGATAAGTCAGAGAGTATGCTTTTCATTTTATTTCCATGAAATGGATGAGTGTGGTGATTTGCTGTTACATCAAAGATTAGTATATTTTCAAACTTACAGTACTGGTGCACACATGAAACCTGCAGATCCAATGAAACGTTATTTATAAAATGGAGACACTATTGACTCAGGAGAAGGGGTGCATACAGTTAATTATTTGATTCTGTTGGATGGAAAATACAGGATCAGTGAACATCCATGCTAATAGAGAGAGAGACCAATAAACACATTGAGAAGAGAAGTGGAGACAGAGGTGAAAGGGATAAAGAAGACATGGAAACACCTTGAATGGATGGCACAGAACAGGAGGGTTTGGCATGTTGTTGTTGTTGAGGACTTGTTCTCCATGGAGAGCTGAACAATATTAATGATGATTATGAACACCTTCACCTCTTGCATAGCCTGAACAGACTTCCATTTGCTAGAAAAATTACTGGGAGTAGAATGTCTTTTTTGTTGTTGTGGGGGGTGGACTTTGAACATTGTATTTTGCGCCATGACAGTATGGGAACAAAAAGTGTGGTGACCTTGAAAAAATAAAGGTGTGTTGTCTATACATGAAGGCATATTTCAGTATTTTCCACTTGCCTCCCACATTTAAAAAAAAAATTAAAAATGGGAAACTTCCTTTCTGAATTTGTAGTTTAAATAATAAATGCTGCATATGTTTTTTTCATGGGTATCTTCTTCTTCTTCTTCCTCGTTCGCCCTGAAAAGGACGGTAGTTGCGTTGTGTCTGTTTACGCCGTAGCTGCGATATCTGCACCTTTCGGTCGACACATCCAACTTCTGCACGGCATTTTTTAGGGACCGGGTTTGCCTTCCCTCTTCGATCCGTACTCGCTCAGCCAGACTGCACTGATGCAGACTGTTTCCAGGACCACAACGTGGAGGTGGAGTACGGTCTTGACCAGCTCTGGTTCGCTGATCCTGATGCAAGAGTCAAGCTATGGGTCGCTGACTACATTCTCTATTGCTGCATCTTTGGGTCCCTTTCATGGGTATATAAACCGCATTTATTTAAAATATTTTAAGCTTTATTATTCCAAGCCTCATCACTAGGTTGCACAAGGCATGCCTTGCCAAAACAAAGAAAAACTCTTAAAACAAGTATCACTCATATGTAATATTTGAAGATATGCTTTTTTCACAATTTTAGACCTCGATTTCCTTAATTTTATTTAGGTAGTCACTGCAATTTTTATTTACATTCTTGATTTATCTCGGTAACCTCATATCCATCCATCATTTCGGATGTAAAATAACAGGATGACAGATGGTCCTATTTCTGTATTTGTATGTTTTCTTGCATGAGTGTTTGCATGTGTACATGTCTCATCTCTCTCTGCCTTCTTCTTGTACACACATCTGTAGACATCATCATCCTTGGAGTAGATAAGACACAAAGAACAAACTGCTTTCCACATTAGGTTAGAATGCAGACTCAATTGTGAGGATGTAGAGCATGAAAAAAAAAAATTATTAGATTCTTTGTAATGTTTTTTATCCAGTCAGAAAGCATATATTTGAGACATCAGTGGGTTTTGCATTATGTATATATTTATACACTAATAAAACAAATATTGTTGAAGTTTTTTGTGGTTTAAATTTTTTACAGGATGGGGTAACCGGCCCCATGCCCAACCCTCCTTAGTCGCTTTTTACGACATGCTTGGCAGGGGACAGTGTTACTATTCTTTGCTCCCCTTTCGGGCCCCGGTAATTTAATAAAGAAAACATATGAAGACATGACATGCAGAGTTCTTCACGAAGGACAGCTTACAGAACCGTTTGGGATAAGAACAGGAGTGCGACAGGGATGCCTCTTGTCTCCATTTCTTTTCTTGCTGGCAATAGATTGGGTTATGAGATCATCGGCAACACACAACAGAAATGGAATCCAGTGGACTCT
Organism: Oreohelix idahoensis; assembly: GCA_024509875.1. Lineage (NCBI taxonomy): Eukaryota > Metazoa > Mollusca > Gastropoda > Stylommatophora > Oreohelicidae > Oreohelix > Oreohelix idahoensis. The sequence goes on along the minus strand of JAMPIV010022499.1, from coordinate 38,137 downwards.
GACTAAGCAGTTGGATGATCTGGATTTTGCTGATGACTTGGCTCTTCTGTCCCATAGCCGTAATCAGATGCAGGACAAATTGAAAACACTCGATGAGAGGTCACAGCAATTGGGTCTGAAAATACACAGGGAAAAGACAAAAATAATGCGAATAAATGCAGGTAATGATAACAGGATTGAACTTGAAGAAACACCAATACAAGATGTAGAATCATACACATATCTTGGCAGTAATATAGACAAAGTTGGAGGGACAGACAGCGATATCAAAATAAGAATACAAAAGGCAAGAGGAGCTTTCATTGCATTGGGAAATATATGGAGATCAAGAGAAATAGGATCCAACACGAAAATAAGAATCTTCAACTCAAATGTGAAGTCAGTCCTATTGTATGGCTCAGAGAAATGGAGAACAACAAAGACAACAACCAAAAAGCTACAGACTTTCATAAATGGGTGCTTGCGTAGAATAGAGGGATTAAAATGGTATGACAAGGTTACCAAAGTGGAACTGATGACAAGAACTAGACAAGTGCCAGTGGAACAAGAAATGAGACGAAGACGATGGCGATGGATAGGACACACACTGAGGAAACCTGTTGATAGCATTACAAGGCAGTCCTTGTTCTGGAACCCCCAGGGCAAGAGAGGCAGAGGAAGACCAAGAAGTACATGGAGAAGAGAGTTGGAAACAGAGGTGAAAATGATGAGGAGAACATGGAAAGAACTTGAGATGATGGCACGTGACAGGAGGACTTGGCATGTGTTTGTTGAAGGCCTATGCTCCTTTGGGAGTGGAGGGTTATGAATGAATGAATGAAAACAAATATTTGAACTATAGAGCTGAATGAATTGGTTATATAAAGTTTGTCTAGCCATAGTATCTGTTACGCGCTTTATGTGTGTGTGTGTGTGTGAAAAAGAGAGAGAAAGGGATGTTACAGAGTATATACTCTGTAAAGAAATTATTTTGTACAACTAATTAAATAATGTAAATAATAATAGTAATAATCAACAGACATTCTGACTGGTCATCAGATATACATGGTGGATTCGTACCAGTCTGAAATTGAAGTACCCTCGTTAAATAATGAAGATAGCACATTTTTTATACTAACTATCCTACTTGTCTGCTGTAAAGGCAAGTGTATCACCCGCAAAACAAGAGTGCAAACTTATAAACAAATGTGTGAATTTCTACAGTATATCATTCTCGTATATTAAATTTTAATGAATTATTTTCTGCTGCTAAAAGAAAAAGTATGATAAAGTAAAATAAAAAATTCTACTGCATACCTCTTCAACCCCTTTCGAACATCTTCAAGGGTAAACATTACGACACTTTGGGAAACACTGAATAAATGTTTGCATTTGGAAAGTCAAACCGAGATCACAGTGACAAAAGCTCGCATATTGTTCAATTTTAAAAAGGCAATAAGTAGAAACAGGAGAGAGAAACAGTGGAAAATGTATATGTAGTTTAAACACATGAGAACAGAATCACTCATACAACCAACAAACAAAGAAACTTGGCTGAACAGATGGGCCGTGGGAAACACCGGGAGAGAGGTTAACAGACATATGGCTGGTCCTGATCCTAATGATAACATTGGTCATCTTGCAATTAGGGATCAAAGCACCATTTTTCGGCTCAGAACACAACACATACCACTCATCAGTCACTTGAACAGAATCCAACCGCAACACTCTCCAGAGTGCCAGCTGTGTACTACCCCTACGAAACTGTTGACCACCATCTCTTTGAGTGCCCAGCACTCGATGATGTTAGGAAAATGCTCCTTCCTCCGAGACCAGATAAGTGGAACACCTTGTACGGAGAAACAAAACAACTTGCGAAAACATGCAGATTTCACTATGTGGCATTGGGCCGAAGGGCAAAAGCCCAAGCGCCGCTGGATCAATAACAACAACAACAAACACATGAGAACAGAAATAAAACCAGTTTAGTTTTTATTGTGGAGCAGAAATTTGGGTAGAAGTTATGAAGAAAGTCATTTTTCAACACTAAAGTTTGAGCTCCCAACTTGAGCGAATGCCAGTCTCAGTCTTGTCACTGTTGTTCATATGAAGAATACAGTAGTTAGATGTAATCTAAGGAAAAATTTACAGGTCTATGCAGTGTGGATCAGTAATAGTGAGGTACAAGCTGAAAGCTAGCATTAATTTACAGTGTCGTTAAAGATAATAACTATCTACAAAGGCTATCTATACATGAGAGAATGCCACCACAATAATCAACTACTTTTGACAAAGGCTTGTTGACTCATGTTTGTCCACAATAATTTAGTCAACTTTTAAAGTTTAAAGGTCGGCTCTTTTCAAGTTGTCTTTTGTTTTTTTTTCAAGTATGGCAATGCCATACATAGTTGTAATGGAAATTGAATGACTTATTCACAGTGTTTGTTGAAGTTTTTGTGGTAACAAGTTTTTAACGGGATAGAGTAACCAGCCCCATACCCAACCCTTCTTAGTCACTTTTTACAACATTCCTGGTAAGGTGCAGCGTTACTATTCTTTATAAGTATATAAACCAATAAAACGGTATTGAATCAGTTCTACAAATTAACGGTTCACATGAAACAAGGGACGTTTCGGGTTTTACCCTTCGTCAGCCACAGTTACAAACAGGTGACAAGGACAAGAATTACATGTAGGTACTACAAAAACATACGATGATGAGAAACATACACCAAATGAGCGATACAAGCAAATGGAAAAAGTAAACACCCACAGTGATGAGCAAAACAAGAACAATAATAATACAAGAAAATCGTAAAACCTGAAAGAAATACTGAAACAAGAAAGTAAATAATCAACGAAACGAAAAAAAGAGAATGAACAAAACTTCGGAACAAGTAAAAGGTCACTTAGCTAGATCCGTAGATGCTTGGAAAAGAACACTGAGGTACCTTGTCCAAGAAATCATCCAAGGAAGTATAAAGCAAGATGGTGTCGACATCCCATAGCTGCTGAGCTGTCTACTCTTGGCTGCCCAATGCCACTTTTAGAAAAGTGTAGGTTGTCTGCAGTTGGTCCAAGATTCCATATAGTGAGTTGGTGATGGACAGAGGCATCTGTTGTAGGTTTATTCTGGCGTTTGTGAGTGGTGGGCACTCCATGAGAAGATGGCTGATTGTTTTATAAGTGTGAGAGCAGTGTCTGCACATGGGTAGGTGCTGAGGGTTAATACGGTTTAAATGGCAATGGACTCTGGCATGTCCTGTTAGAAACTGGAAGCTGGGACTTTGATTTTTCCTGCTGAATCTGTTGATGTTGTCATCGTCTTTTGGATGGGTCATTTCATTAAAGACATTTTGACCAGTCTGCCATTTTGCCCATCTGTTCAGCCAGATTTCCCTTATGTTGTTTCTGAGAATCTGTTTGACAGTTCTCATGCTGCAGGATCTGTCCTTCTGTTGTTTAGAGGCTCATGTTGTAGCAAGTTTATCAGCTATCTCACATCCATGGTAGATCACTGTGTCCAGTGATTGACAGTAGGGTTGTACTGATGGAATGGGCTGTGATCAAGTTGTGAACCGCTTTTCCTATAAGTAAGATGTCTTTGTTTTCATATGGAACAAATCAAGATAAAAACTTAGTTCAAATATACCAGCCCCGAAAATTTTCCCCCATCACAAGTTCCTGGGAAAATTGGCCCTGAATACTGGTCTCTCGTCCTTTGAGAGTTAAATATCTTAGTCATGTATGGTATTATCATGAGCTTTCTAAGAAACCACACCAGCGACAATCAGTAAGCTCAACATGTATTCATTTAGTGTCCATGCTTCACGTTTACCTCATTATCTAGAATGCTGCACGTTCGTGCTATTTTGTGAGTTATGGTTCTTTGTCTAGATTTATCTCAAAAGTCATATAATAAACAACACAATTTCTCACAAACATATCGGAAATGAGCAAAAAAATGACATTTCATCTTGATACTATAGCTGCTTGTGGAAATGTAGGACTGGGCAGCCCCTAAAGACTCAAACCATCAAATTCACAATTTAAAAAACCACGATTTTTAGATGAACATGTAGTCGCGAGAGGTTCAGATGTTATTAGAATACAGGATATCCCAGACAAAAAGATGTATCAAAGGATACCAGTATAGTGCCAGATAAGAGACTGGTCTTATAAGAAATACCCCCTTCTCTGAAAAGAGTAAGGGTGTATCGACAATCAAGGTAGGGTCAAGCTGTATAAACCTTCAAGTATGATGATAGTGAATGTTACTGAAGGTCTAAGTGCTACCTCTCCAGATCCCACCCTGAATAATGGTTATATAGTTATTTTGACTCTGCTAGGGGATAAATTAATTTAATAGATATGTAATATATATACAAACAGAACCTAACTCAACTTGAATAATTAAGTAAGATTGAGTGTAAATATTTACAATTTATTGATCCTATACCGTTTCTCTTTTCGATTAGGAAAATGATAATAAATTCAAATGCTTTTTTACATAATAGAAATAAATAAGTATGGAATGTTCATTTCCACAATATATGATAGTTATATATATTTATATATATAGTTGTTATTTTCACTGGACTGTAAAGGTGGTATAAGTTTATTAAATCTTCATGAGTCATCACTCAATTGTTTGTTTGATGTGTGTTTTATTTCTTAACAAACTGAGTCTGGATGTGCCGACCAGTGGAGTTATGTGTCCACCTACCTTTTATAATGCGAAGCATCCATTATCGCCAGGATCACACAGTGTCTGGATCTCCAGGCTGGGAAACAACATGGTGACTCGCTCTAAGTATCTTGAGAACGTTTCGCACCAACAGAGTTCCTCAGAATTGAATGTTTCGAAGACTGTTAGTCATTTCAGGATAAAACCTGGAAAATACAAATAATCGCAATCCTTGTATGGTCCAGCACTATTTTATCCACACACACACACAATGAACGTTACAAACAATCTCAGACAATGTGCTAACAGTTGCACATAACACTTTACTTCAGTACCACTTACAGCCAGTTCGATGTGATTACATTTTCCTTATAAATCATAAGTTCGATCCATTGTCCATAATATGCTTCCTTACAATGATTAGGTTTAGTACAAATTATTAAGTGACACCTTGATTAACACATGTTAACAATTCCTGACATCCTTTCTTATGTTCCTGAACAGTGTGACGTTCCTTTATGAAATACTCCTTCAAATACATTATTAAACTTACAGTCGTAGATTCTGCCATAATTTTCAATTATCCTACACATTCCCAATGCTGGCTTTTGTCTCTAAAAATCAACACATGCTTGCGTTCAAGCCGGCAGCACACTCATCCTGTAATTTTTTTCTTAACACATATAACACACTACCGAACACAAAAGTGGATTATACACAGGAAAATTACATAATTATATACATATATATATACTGAAGCACATTAAAAATGCACCACCTGTATAATCCAGGAACAGAGTGGGAAATGTAAATATAAGTGTTTACAAGTTTACATATTTGGAATCTTTATTCATTTTCCTATGAATCCATGCTGGTCATTAATTTGTACATTTGATTGTTATGAAATTCATTGCATTCTGTGCAGGCAAGGGAGAAAACCAAAAATGCAACCAATAAAAAAATTCATTCACACTATCCTCAGTATCTGGTATGTCCACCGTGTGCTTGCAAACAAGCTTGGCAGCGGCTCCGCATGGAACGCACAAGTCTCTGAAGGAAATTCTGGGGAATCAAGTCCCATTCACATGTAAGAGCTGTTGCAGATTAGCTGGAGAACCTTGCCTGTAGTCTATGCGTCCAAGCTCGTCCCACAGATGTTCTATAGGGGACATGTCTGGTGATAGGGCAGGCCTATCAATCGTCACAATGTTCTGCTGCTGTAGATATTGCTGCGTAATGCATGCGGTGTGCGCACGTGCGTTATCCTGCTGGAGAAGCTGCAAGTCTGGATAATTTGTGAACGCAGGAGCAACCAATGCATCCAGAACCTCATCTCGATATGTCACATCATTAACATTTCTACGGAAGACGTGAAGAGGCAAGCGATGGTGAAAACTGAATCCTCCCCAAATGTGAATACTGCCACCTCCAAATCGGTTGTGCTGACGAACACAGCAATCTGCAAAGCGCTTTCCACACCGTCGCCAAATCCGCATACGTCCATCAGCAAAGGATATGTTGAATCTGCTCTCGTCTGTGAATAGGACAGCATTCCACTGCAGTCTAGTCCATCTGACATGTTGCTCTGCCCATTGCAGGTGCTGCTGACGATGTCTGTGAGTCAAGTTTAGCCCAACATAAGGTCGTCTTGCAGTAAGGCCTGTATCTCTGAGTCGTCGTATGACTGTCATTCGAGAGACTTGCCCACGTCTACCCACTATTGCTCTTGCTGTTTGACTTGCCGGGAGAGAACGATTCCTTAGGTGACTCAGCACAATATGACGATCTTGCGCAGGGGTAGTAACTCGTGGTTGGCCACTCCGAAGTCTATCCCGGGCACTGCCAGTGGTTCCGTAACGTTCATTGAGACGTAAAATAGTGCTGTGGTGGCAATTCATCCTTCTGGCAATGGCCCGCGAGCTCATTCCGGTCTCCAACATACCAATGGCTCGTTGGCGGTTGTTTTCAGATAGTCGTGGCGTTTCAAGAACATGTACTGGGTGTTTTGTCTCAACGGCCTTTTTATACCGAGTATACTGCCACAACACGTACACATTTTCAGGGTCATAGCTGTTGGGAATCGTGTTGCACGTGTAACTTTCATTGTTTTCATGGAGTCTGTACACAAACCCGTGGGTTGAATCATGCACTTTCCATTCCAGCAGCCATTCGCTCTCTACCTCATGACAAACACGGGGGAAAATCCATTCCCACACTTTTTTTTCTTCAGCTTCTCTGCATCAGTATATATAATAGTGGTGCGTTTTTAATGTGCTTCAGTATATATTTTTCTTTACCCTCAGGTAATACCCAATAGCTGTAACAGGCTGTAAAGGGGTATCTAGGTCTGCTACGGCAAATTATTGGACAGCAAGCGTTTGTCGCTTTCGTCTGTTCAGCGTAGTATTTGAAAATGTTGTGGCCTCAATTCAGCCAAGTTCAAGGACTTATATAGTATCGCATCGTACCTCGCGGATGGAAGGGGTAGAAGCGGTGTTGAGAATCTCAAACCAATGCGTCTTTTTGCCTTCGCGTTCAATGTGCAGAAATTTTAATATCTATTATCTCTCTTAATTGTGGACTGATTTTAATCATTTAAAGTTAGTATCATACTGGTAATTTATCTCTATCGGTCTATCTAAAATTTGTTTAGTTAGCAAAATGCATTTAAATCTATGCAGCCTTTAACTAACTATATTGGGGACTACCCTGATGTATAAATATCAATTTAAACGATTTTTCTCTTAGAATAACATACTATTCGAGGGAGTCTTTACACATACCTCTTAAGTAATATCCCCGTTGTTAAACTAGCCATATCTTTTCGTTTAAAATATCTTTAGTCTTTAAGAAATTAAATATCTTCGTACTGTCAATTACACAAAATAGGCGTCTATGTTAAGCATAAAAGGTTTCCTTATACACACCAGAAAAAGGAGCGTTCTCATTGGCTGTGTATCATATCTTGTTCCAATGTATGGTGCGCGGTAATGGTCAGAATATTTAGAATTCGTGATGTTAGACAGACGTCATTTCACGACAACATGTCGGAACTGTACAGCATAGTAGTAGCTGACGCACACAGTGGCTGTAAACGCTGGGTAACACTGCTAGTTACATAATAAAAACTTCCTTAGGCGTCCTTCCGTCCCAAAATTTTTTCCCATCTTTTCCCCACCAACGTTGCAGTCCGGAAATAGTGTAAAAGTCGTGCGCTTCTGGCCATTGCACTAAATTGCGCTGCGCTTAATACTGCGCACATCTTTTCCCCACCAAAGTTGCAGTCTGGAAATTACGAAAAAGTCACGCACTTCTGGCCATTGCACGATGCACGTTGCTTCATAAGCAATGCATCCAGATAAATGACCTCAGGAAATTGAGTGCCGCCACATCAGAGTATGCAGCAGAAAGAGCTCAACATAATTATTTGCCACCATATTTTGGCTTGTAAACAAACAAACAAACGAACTGAATGTTTATCATTGTTGACTTTCAGCTCCTCAAGGAGCATTGACCATCAACAAGCGCATGCCAAATCCTCCTTTCCCTTGCTTTCAGCTGAAAGTATTGCCAGGTCTTCCACATTCTTTTCATTTCTGTCTCCAGTTATCTCCTCCCTGTGTTCTTCAGCCTTCCTCTACCCCTCTTACCATGGGAAGTCCAGAACAAGGGCTGCCCTGTAATGCTATCAAGTTTCTTCAGTGTGTCTTATTCATCTCCAGCATCTTCTTCTCACCTCTTGTTCTACTGTCACTTGTCTGGTTCTTGTCATCAGTTCTATATTAATGATCTTGTCAACAGTTCAATCTTTCTATTCTACGCACGCACCCTATTACGATGGTTGATGGCTTCTTGGCTGTTGTTGTTGTTCTCTGTGTTTCAGAGCCATACAATAGAACTGACTTGACATCTGAGCTGAAGATTCTGATTTTTGTGCTGGATATGATTTTTGTTCATTTCCATATATTTGTTAATGGAAAAAGTACTTTTTTTTCACAACTTTATTCACATTCCATGGAAATTTACAAAGACATGTGCATAGAAACATTGCCAATATTAGTATGATTTATGAGTATAAAAATGAAAATACAATGAACTGCTGAAAAAAAATTTTTCACTCCCTTGCACACTCATTTACACACTCTTTCTTGTACTCTGAAGTTATATATTGTACTTTGTTTTGTAATGATAGTGTTGATTAAAAAGAGAACGAAAACAAAATTGTGACAAAGAAACTATACACCCTCTTTCTTAGAATTTCAGAGCGCACTTTTTTTTTAAAAGTGAAAACAGTGGTAAAAAAGAGGAAAAAAAAAAACACCCGAATAGACAAAAACTATCCACTAAGAGGTGTCTCTTTTCTGATTCCATTTTATTTCTCCTGCTGCGCTCTTCACTGGATGAACCAAACCTTGTTCTTCGTCGCGAGAGGCATTCCAGGCATTCATTCAGATTACATTTCACAGTCGAGCATGAAGTTATTTTATCTGAGCCAGATCTGGGATCTTGGCATCGTAAAACAGCGAAATCGGACACCTGCGTTTAGCTGAAGTAAATTTAAGTACCATTTGATTGGTAATTTTCCAAGGAGACGGAAATCTTAACCTTCTTGTGTGTGGTTGCCTAAAGTTTGCGTCTTATTGGGGCTACCAGCCACAACAACCGTTATACACATTTCTGTGAAGATTTTAAGTATTTGCACAAGGGAATTACAATATACATAGTAAAAACACTTGTTCGCCCGAACACGAAAAAGGAGTTCGAACTAGATACATTTTTTCCACATATACATTTTCCGCATGAAAACTATCAATCAATCAACACCATTTAGCTCCCCAAGAAGCATAGGCCTTCAACAAACACATGCCAAGTCCTCTTGTCACGTGCCATCTGCTCAAGGTCTTTCCATGTCTTCCTCATCATTTTCACTTCTGTATCCAGCTCTCTTCTCCATGTGTTTTTTGGTCTACTTCTGCCTCTCTTTCCCTGGGGATTCCAGAACAAGGACTGCTTGTAATGCTATCAACAGGTTTCCTCAATGTGTGTCCTATCCATCACCAGCGTCTTCTTCTCAACTCTTGTTCCACCGGCACTTGTCTGGCTCTTGTCATCAGTTCCACATTTGTGACTTTGTCATACCATTTCAATCCTTCTATTCTTCGCAAGCACCCGTTTATGAAAGTTTGTAGCCTTTTGGTTGTTGTTTTTGTTGTTCTCCATGTTTCAGAGCCATACCATAGGACTGACTTGATATTTGAGTTGAAGATTCTTATTTTCGTGTTGGACTTGATGTCTCTTGATCTCCATATGTTTCCCAGTGCAATGAAAGCTCCTCTTGCTTTTTTGCATTCTTATTTTGATATCACTGCCTGTCCCTCCAACTTTGTCTATATTGCTGTCAAGATATGTGTATGATTTAGTGGTTTTTCTTCAAGTTCGACCTTGTTATCATTACTTGCATTTACGAGGTATGGTCAAAAAGTAATGCCTCGTAATTTTTAATTTCATTCAATAGGCAAGAAAACAAATAAAATTCACATTGAAATGTAGCCCCAAGTCTGAACTTCAAAAATTTATTTTTCAATGTAGTCTCCGTTATTTGTTACAGTTTTTGTCCATCTTCTCACAAGGGCATGTATCCCCGCACGGTAAAAATGTATATCCGTTTTCCTAAACCACTGGCGTACGGCGCGTTTAAGGGTCTCGGTGTCCTCAAAGTGATGTCCGCGAAGATCTTCTTTCATTGGTCCAAACAGATGGAAGTCAGAAGGTGCAAGATCGGGACTGTAAGGGGGATGTGGTAATAATGTCCAGCCAAATTCTGCAATCGCATCAATGGTGTGTTTAGCGGTGTGTGGCGTGGCATTATCGTGCAACAGTAGTGCAGTTCTCTGATCTTTTAATGGTAAAGTCGCCGAAGACGACCTCTAAGCTTCTTCAAAGTTTCTTGGATTCTGGTTTTAAAAAATGAACCCAAGTCTCATCACCTGTCACAATATTCGATAAAAACTCTTCTCCTTCAATTTCGCAACGGTGCAGGAGGTTGATGGCTATGGTTTTCCTTGTTTCTTTATGTCTGTCTGTCAACATTCTGGGTACCCACCGTGCATAAACTTTTGATTAACCCAGGTCTTTAATGATGTTCTGGACACTGCCTTTACTAATGGACAACATGGAAGAAAGTTCATCCAGTGTTACCCGACGGTCACCACGAATGATGCCATCAACTCGATGAATGTTGTGTGGAGTCACTGCGGTAGACGGACGGCCAGTCCGCTTTGCGTCAGCCATTGAGGATTGACCTACTTCAGCTTCGTCACAACGATGTACCCAACGTCGGACAGTGCTAACATCCACTGTTGAATCTCCATAAACATTCTTCAAACGTTCGTGGATGCGAATTGGGGTCTCGCCTTCAGCATTGAGGAATTCTATGACATAACGTTGTTTTAACCGAACGTCTTTGGCAGCCATTTTTAAACTGTTACAGTGGTGCCACCTGTTACTGAAACAGGTTGGTAATGCTATACAGTGCAGAAGAGTGTTTGAGGAATCCTGCTAAATTTACAAATTGCACACCGATGCAGTATTTACATACATAAAAAATAGGAAGCATTACTTTTTGACCTTCCCTCGTATTATCATTATCTGTGTCTTTTCCCTGTGTATTTTCAGACCCACTTGTGACCTCTCATTAAGTATTTTTATTTTGTCTCGCATCTAATTATGATTATGGGACAGAAGAGCCAAGTCATCTGCAAAATCCAGATCATCACGCTGTTTAGTCAGATTCCATTGAATTCAATTTCTGATGTGTGATGTCAATGCTTTCATAACCCAATCTATTGCTAGTAAGAAAATAAATGGAGACAAGAGGCATCCCTGTCGCACTCCAGTTCTAATCCCAAAAGGTTCTGTAAGTTGTCCTTCATGAAGAACTCTGCATGTCATGCTTTCATAGGTTTTCTTTATTAGGTTAGTGATCTTCATGGGAACTCTATAATGTCTCATCAATTTCCAGAGTGCTTCTCCATCTACACTGTCAAATGCCTTATCATAGTCCACAAATCCGATGTATAGCTGTGAATTCCATTCCAGGCTTTGTTCCACTATTATTCTCAGTGTGGCTATCTGGTCTGTACAGGATCTGTTTTGTCGAAAACCTGCTTGTTCATCTTTCAGTTGCTTGTCTATGGACTCTTTTAATCTCTCAAGGATGATTCTGTTTAATACTTTTCCTGGGACTGATAGTAACATTATTCCTCTATAATTTGTGCACTCTTGTAAATTTCCCTACTTAGGCAACTTGACCAGATAACCTCCCTTCCATTTTGCTGGTATTCCCTCTCTCTCCCAGACTTTGCCAAGTAGTTTGTATAATATCTCTGTAGAGGTATCAATATCTGTTTTAATGGCCTCTGCTGGAATGCCATCTGGACCAGCTGCTTTATGGCTTTCTTTATTTCTTCTCTACTTGGTTGTTCATAGCTGATTTGTAGCTCCTCTTCTGCTGGCTGGATATCTGGGGGATTAGTTGGAGCTAGTCTATTGAGGATTTCCTCAAAATGTTCTGTCCATCTTTTCATTTGTTCTTGTATATTACTAAGCAATTTTCCATTCTTGTCTTTGATGAGGCCATTTGCTTGCTTATATTTCCCTGTTAGCTTCGTTGTGTTGTTGTACAGGCCCTCATATTTTCTTTGGCTGCAGCTTCCTCTGCTTCCCCGCCAACTCTTCAGTATACTTCCTCTTGTCTCTTGATGTTTCTTCTTACTTCTTTGTTTGCTTCTATACTGTTCAAAAAAAGAAACGCATAGCTACTGAAGGCACACACATAGCCATAATTTTGACATTCAATAACTTTTTAAATTTAATGAGTTAATTGTTCAAATTGCACACAAGGGCTCCTTAGGGTTCAACCAATCAATTGACAGTTGTTTTGCATCTGGGTCACGAGAGTTTTTTGGCGTACGGGCTTTCCCGTTAGTATGGTGTGTGGCCTCCTCTTGCATCGATCAGCGACTGGCATCTCCTGGGCATGGATGCGATCAGACGTCTGATGTAGGCTAGTGGGATGGCTGCCCACTCTTCCTGGAGTGCCTGGAACAGATCACGACGATTGGCTGGAGCACCGTCTCGGCGACAAACACGTCTATGCAGCTCATCCCACAGGTGCTCAATCGGACTCATGTGTGGAGACAGGGATGGCCAGGGAAGGGTGAGAATGTTGTTGGCAGTCAGGAACTGCGTGGTCAACCCTGCACAATGGGGTCTGGCGTTGTCCTGTTGAAACACAGACCTTTGGGCAGCTAAAAGTGGAAGGACATGGGGTCGAAGAATTTCATTGACGTATCGTTGCGCATTCAAGCCTCCTTCAATGTGCACCAATTGACTCCTTCCGTTGTAACTGATCATTCCCCACACCATTGCACCTCCACCACCGTGCGGCGGAGCTTTATCAACGCAATTTTGGGCAAAACGTTCATTTCGCCTACGGTAGACCCTACGCCGTCTATCATGACGCTGCAACAAAAAGAAAGATTCGTCACTAAACCAGACACGTCTCCATTGGTTGTCAGCTGCCCAGGGACGATGCTGGTGTCGTAATATCTGAGGTTACACCGATCAAAATATATATATATATATATATATATATAGTTGTTTATAAGACAAAAAAATAACATAGGGATAAAATAAGGACGTTGCGAGAAACGTTGTCCCCTACGCCAGCAATCGTATTAGTCTGGGCAAAGCCTTCACGCAACGAGACTGTAACGTCTCGCTTTCACTAGTGCTGGCTTTTGCATCCGACCTTGGAAAATAAATATAACATCTTGACAAAACTTAGGCCTAGTTTTCGAGCAAGAGTGTAAGAAGAAAACGGGGAACGAATACGCGAAGGCATAAAAAGTGAGAGAGCAAATGCTACAATTTGACACGCGTTTGAATTTTTTTCTGGCCTCGCGAACCAGAGGAAAACGATAGTGCAAGTCAATGCAGTAGTATGTTGGAAGAAAAACGTGGTCGCACGCCTTACAGACCCAGCTTCGCTCGACGCGCAGATGCGAATATATAACCACGCTGTTAGACGCGACACAGACCAAAACACACACACAGTCGTATTTCGGGCTAAAAAGTAGGGCTATTGTAACGCACGGCAAAGCGTAGTCGTTTTTGTGTGTGACGTACTACAAATACGGTGTTTCGTTTGAATGAGAACGTTAGACAGGCCTATAATACGATTAACGTGGAAAAATATTTGAAAAAATACAGTGGGAGGGGGGAAAGGAAAGGAGCATAGTTGGTCGTGTCACGAGTTTGTGTTTACAAATTTGAATTTGCAAGATAGAAGGATAGAGAATAAAAACTTAGATAATTTACTTACAGGGTAAAATAAAGGACTGTTGCCGAATATAATGACCTTAATTGTTTAGTAGAAGAGTATGATGTTAATGTATCTTACCGTAGATAGGAAAATATGTTATTTGACGAATTGAAGGAGAAAAACGATAATAGTGAATATAAGGAATAAAATAATAAAAATGGAACCACTGTGTGACAGACAGCAACAGGATCACTAATTACTTGTCAGAATTATAAACTAATAGTAAATAATTGAGATATTGACGAAGACAGATGGACTAACAGACTTGAATCTTTCTCAGTTTGCCCTGCAGTGGGGATAGAGGGGAAGTTAGTCCAAGATTTGAAAATTGAGTTCAATTTTGAATAAAACAACGCTAGAAGCCAAACAGTCTCTGATTGGCTAGAGTCTAATATACTAACTGAGGGATAAAACCGAATTGAAGGTAGTGTTAGACGCCACTTGAGATATAAAATTCCTACACTAAATTTGTTTTACAAGCAAGATAATAGTACTATCCTGACTTAGCTGATCTGCACCAGCAAACGATCTGGATTTGAACATATTTATCGCAAATCAAACTTATTAGTGTTAATATTTCTCTGATGCGGGTTTCATCTATGACTCCAAGTGAGCCCAGGTCAACATAGATCTGTATAAACTCCTGCATATTAAGAAGTGAGGCAGTAGAGACTGTGTGCCTCCTGGTTATATCTCAAAATCAGTATCCAGACATGGCAGTGTGTAGCTGTTGGAGAGGAAAGACATCATCTTGTGAACCAGCACTTACCAAGCTAAGAATCTGTTCACGGGTTCATGATATATCAAACTACACCACTCTCTTATCCCAAATGTGTATTTCATCGTAGAACATGATGAACCCAGTCGTGCTTCAAAATATTACCCATTCATAGGAGCTAGTTTTCTTTGACACTTTTCCAGAGACATTTAGATAATAGTTGTGAATAATAAGAGACTCATTTATAATTTGAATTCAATTGGTGTAAATATATTCTATTATCATTTTGAGTTTTCATTATTCCTGTATCAAAAAAAGAACTGAGATACAGGAAAATAAATTGTAAAAAGATTTCCAATTTAAACTTAAACCAGTGACTTGTTTCCTTACTGTTCATTAATTTGTTAGGTGTAGGTGTTGTTATTTTATTACATTACATCGCATATACCCTAGACATCTAGCTAGACAACACTCACACACCTTTACACGTAACTAGGAGAAAATATATGACAGGTTGAGGTCATAAGGTGGTAGCAGACAGGTTCCCTGAAAACACATTTATAAATAACTAACTTCAGGGGCTTGCACAGCTGACCTCACATCTGTTACAAATAATATTTTATTCTTTAAACATCAAAATCCACCACAGCTGGTTGGCCCAAAGAAGTCGATTTTGGCGATGGCGGCGCGTAAGGACAGGTCCTCGGTGAGGTCGTTGTGCCCAAAGTCCAGCGTCAAGCAGTCTATTCCGGACAGTTTGATCAGACACATGACGTCCTGCAGGTAATGACTGGGCAGTTGAGGAAGCTGTTGTAACCCTGTCTCTGAGGTGACGAAGCCGAATAAAGCGATCCTCCGCTGCTGTTGTCACTCTGGGTCGTCCAATGCGATGCCGGTCTTCAACTGAGCCAGTGGCGTGGAACCGGTGCCAAAGTCGACTGCTGGTACTCTGATGCACGTTTAGATGCCTGGCAACCTGACTTTGACTTTCGCCTGCATGCAGTCGGCCAATAGCAATGTTCCTTAAATTTATCGATAGAGACGCCATAAATGTCTGCTTTAAAATGAACTGAATTGTGTGTGTGTAGCGTTATCCTTTTATAGGGTTTCAGTTGCGTTGTCAGTGAATAGTGTTCACCCCAAATTTTGTTGCTTTCCCGTGCGCGCAACATGAGCTGTGGTCAAAAATTGCGTCATAAACACTATTGACCACTGCGTTGTAACGATTACAAAAACGAACGCAATTCAGGTCACCACGTGCATTTGACACTGTAAAGAACATTTGAGGCTGGTTTTTATATACCCTAGCACCAAATTTTACTTACAAACACATAAAAACGCGCCCTCGGATAGCTATGCGTTTCTTTTGTTGAACAGTATATGTACACTTCATGAGCCTTGGCTTTGGAGCTTCTGGTTTTGCTTCTGTTTAAATCTGCTTTCTTATTTTTCCTGTCTTCTATCTTGTTTATGGTTTCTGTTGTTATCCATGCTTTGTGCTCCACTTCTCCACATGTCTCCTCCATATTTACTTGTTGCCAGTGGGCTTCCAGCTGTTGGAGTACTTGGTATTTGTTGGTTACTGTGATCGAAAATGTTTCTCTTATTTTCTGATTTCTTAGATATCCCATATTATACTGTTGTCTATGGATATTTACTGTTGCAAATTTCTTGAGTTTAAATTTTGTTTTGGCTAACAGAAGATGGTGATCTGATACCGCATCTGCTCCTCTGCATACTTTTACATCATGCAGTGATGACTTAAACTTCTTATTTATGCATATGTGATCAATCTGATTCTCAGTTCTGTGATATCCATGTTGCCTTATATATTCTTTTATGTGGAAATATGCTACCTCCTAAAGCTAGTTGATTTCAAGCACAGAAGTTAGTTAATAGTTCCCCATTCTCATTCATCTTGCCTAATCCTTGCCTTCCCATGATTTCTTCAACGCCGATGTTGTCGGTTTCCTATTTTTGCATTTAGGTCTCCCATCAAATTTGGGATGTCCTTTCTTTTCTTTTTATCCAAGACATTTTGTAGTCTGGCTTAAATTGCTTCTTTTAAAGATTCTTCTTTATCGTTTGTTGGTGCATAACACTGGATGATGTTTATATTTATTTTTCTTTTGGCTGTTTTAAACATTGCTAAATATAATTTGGGGTCCCCTTGCTTCCCATTCCACAAGTGCCCTCTGTGCTTCTCTAGACAGCATTATAGCCATCCCTTCACTGTGGTGAGCACTTTTCTCCATGTCCTGAGAACAACACCAATTCTCCTGTGATCAATTTCTTCATCTCTATGCCCTTCCATCGTGTCTCGCAGAGACCCAGGATATCAATCCTGTAATTTCTATTTCTGCTGCTACCTGTGCAGTTTTCCCTTGTTCATATAGAGTACGAACATTCCAAGTGCCAACCCTGGAGATTTTCCTAAATGAAAAAAGGTTAAGACTCCTATCGGCTTTCTCTGGGTTGCTTCATGTGCCTCCTTTCCACAGGACCTTCTGTCTTGGGCGGCTGTGTTGATTTATATTCTATATTTGACTTGTCCATGGTTTAAGTTTTTTGGTAAACAATTTTTTACGGGATGGGGTAACCAGCCCCATGCCCAACCCTCCTTAGTCACTTTTTACGAATTGCCTGGTAGGATACAGTGTTACTTTTCTTTGCTCCCCTTTCGGGCCCCGGTAACACACGTATGAAAACTATACTAACAACTTTTTTCCGTTTGAATTTACAAACAATGTTAATTTTACGTTTCAGTAAAGAAGTTTCAAGGAAAATACAATGTAAAATGGAAAGACAACAACCCCCACACTCCCTCGCACACACTCATTTACACACTCTTTCTTGCACTCTGACCTTTTTATTTTCCTTTTCCATGCTTTTTTTCAAAAAATGTAAACAAATTTATGACTGTCGATATAATGCATGTTCAGGTATTAACACGTTTGAAGAATCTTCAATTTTAGAATAACGGTGAAAAAACACACACGCACTATCTGGGAATTTTAATTTCTTTCTTCTTCTTCTTCTGCGTTCGGTTTGTAGTCATGCTAAATCTGCAGGCCTGTCGCCAGGACGAAGTCCACAGTCTTTTCCAGGTCGGCGCGGCAGCCCCATAGCTTCTGCTGGAGCTCATCACCTTTTGGCCAGGTCGCACGTCGCAATTTATCATGGGTTGGACAGTTCTGGAGAATGTGTTCTGGAGTCTGGATATCAGTTCCACATGGGGATTCATTCGTGTGGGATATCTTGAGGCGATAGAGATGTCCAAGTAATCTGCAGTGACCAGTTCTCAGGCGGAAAATTGTCGTCTGTTGGTGTCTGTTTAGGTGGTGGATTGGGTCATCTCTGCTGTATATATCCCCTTCCTCCTTCCACTGATTTTTGTACTTGTTGTGGATGATGGTTTTTGCTTCCCGATAGGGCAATGGGTGGCTGTATTGTTCTATTTTACTGCCACTTCTTGATAGAGCATCTGCTTTCTCATTACCAGCTATTCCACAATGGGCAGGTAACCACTGAAGGGCAATGGTTGATGACCTTTGGATGATGTTAAGCTCAGATCTGATCTCATTCATCATGTTATCATTTCTGGTGTTTTGTATTGATTCCAGTAATGACCTGCAGTCAGTGAAGATTACTATCTTAGCTTGTGGCTGCTGTTCAGGTCTGGTGAGGATCTTCAGGGCTTGCAGTAGTGCCATAGCTTCTGCCCTAAAATTGGAGGAGATCTTTCCAGTTGGGAAGGCCTTTCGGATGATCTTTCCATTTAGGAATCTTATAAAAATGCCTCCTCCACCGTTTTTTACTGCCCCCTCAGCAGATCCATCTGTGTATACATGTGTCCACTCCTTCGGGTTGTACTTTTCTTCAATCATTTCTTGAGCCAAAGTTTTTAGTTGTTGAGGGGTCAGGTGGCCTTTCTTTTTTATTTCAGGGACTTCTGTGATGATAGATATATTTCCATGGCAGTCGTCTGGCTCCTCGTAATCAATTAACATTTCAATCTCAGTAGATCGATTTGGGAGGAGGTCTTCATGGCATCGATGCAGATGTTTGGAGATGTTTAGGAAGCTGGTTCTTTTCAGCCTGTTCTTAGTCACATTATGGAGTTTGGCATGCATTGGATGACTTGGCATTCGTAGAAGCTTCTCACTGTGAGTGAATACCTTTTCCTCACGTCTGTCATCAAGAGAGCGGATGTTGGTGTATCGCTCCATTGCCTGGATTGGAGAAGTCTTCATCCCTCCAGTGATTAGTCTAAGGCCTGAATTTTGCACTTTCCCTAGACATTCTGTGTTTGTTTTAGATGCTGTGGCCCAGGCTGACATGCCATTTTCAAGTACAGGTCTGACTGTGCCTGTATAGACTTTTTTAAGTATGTTGGTATTTGCCCCCCAACTTGTGCCAGCCAGTTTCTTCATAATAGAGAGCTTTCTTATTGCTCTCTGTTCTACTGCTTTTATGTGCGGCTTCCAGGTGAGTCTCTTATCCAACTTGACTCCTAGGTATGTTGGGTTTTCCTCGATTGGAAGCTCACTTCCATTTAGCTGCAGTTTGATCGTTTCTCGGCGATTTGACAGAGAGAAGCAGGTTGCTACTGTCTTGGAGAGGTTTATCTGTACTCCCCAATCTGATGCCCATTTACCGATGGTATTTAGCGCTGCTTGCATCCTGAACTTCGCAGTAGGCAAATGTTCAGCAGCACACCAGGCAGCAAAATCGTCAGCATGAAGAGCCCTGGAGATATGCCCGGACAGTTTCTCTGCAATATCATTTATATATATGATAAAAAGTGTGGGGGAGATAACTCCTCCTTGTGGCACACCCTGTTGTAGAGTGACGCGATGGCTCAGTTTCCCATCAAGTTTTACTCTTGCTGTGCGGTATCGAAGAAAGTCCCGTATCCAGTTGAACATTCTCCCTTCAATTTTGCTGTTGAGCATCTTAAGGAGGAGTCCTTCTTTCCATACCTTATCAAAGGCTTTTGTCAAGTCTACAAAAACCGCCAGTACTTTCTTTTTCTCCTGAAAGGCATTTTCTACTTCCTGGGCTAGATATACTAGTTGGTCTTCGGTGCTGCGATTTTTCCTAAATGCTGACTGTGTGTGTAGTGAAATTGACAGAGATACAACGGTAAAATACCTCCAAAGATAACATGTAAGGATAAAAACATAATGCGTAGGCTGCTGATAGTACATGGTCGCCCAGACCGCGGGTCATCACCCTCCATAAAAATTGACTTGCTAGACAGGAGGGGAACGGCGGATAAAAAGGAAAAAACATGACTGGAAAGATTGCGTGAGACTAGAAAGGCGAAGGAGACGCAATTGGGGGGGAAACGGAGAAAAGTCACGTTTCCCAAGTTAACATAAAGTAAGGAACTCGACAGAAGGGACCTTGGATATGTTACGCCACAGTCATTTATTGGTCGCTTTTGCGATACCAAGCCTTTGATTTGAATTCAGCGGCAGAACGCAGATGTTTGGAATATTACAAAAATTAAAAAGTAACTTTTTCGTAACATTAATGTTAGGAATATAAAAATTAGCTGGCCGGATGGCCCATTCTGAGCAGTGAACTAATATGTTCTTAATTTTACAGACGGATAGATAATATTGAAGATAATGACAAAAGACAGTGTTGTTCACATCAGCGACAGACTGTATGGAATAAAAAGTGTCGCTATTTGCACAAAAAAACACGACCTCGAGACGCAGGTGTTCAAATCTACTTAGTAGGGAAGCTAAGGGACATTGGTGGGAGCTGTGTCTAAATATAACTTTTAACGACAAAATTTTGGAGGGGAGAGAAAGGTTGGTTCAAAAATCCAGTACGTTTTTGAAAAAAACAAGTAGAGACGGACAGACTAACAGATAAACATCCATACTTGACTGAAGCATGACTGAAATGACTTTAGGGTAGGAAATTTGAATTTGAAATAAACCTAGGCAGTGATTGGCCACAGACAATCATTTTATCGGCGCTCAGACGCGCAAGTGGGGCCATTCCTCAATAGTTGTTCGATGATAGACACAGTATTTTAAAGTGTGGTGATTTCCAAATGAAAGAAAGTGAAATAAGTTCAGGGACGCCATACTATAGCCAGCAGCTCAGCTGAGGTTTGCTAGCATTTCTGTGTTCTTTATTCATAATCTGGTAAGATTGAAATTATTTCTTTGTATATTTTGAATATTGTTTAATGTTCGAGTGATTTGATACTGCCATATCATAATCTAGCCTTACAAACAAGTAGGGATTTGCTCTAGACCCCCCGCCCAAGTCAGGGTCTAGGGACCAACAATATACATAAACTCCAGCAAGGGTTAGGAAAGACAGATCAAGTGTTGAGAATAATGAAACATATTACCTATCCACTTTTAGGGAAGGAAACTAATAAATATTTTTCAGAATCTATAGTCTGGGAGGACCTATCTGATGTAAAACCACCATGGTAAATGTGCTGTTTGGTCAGAGAGATCTGACCTGTCTGTATGATGTGGTTGTTGTGTCCGTGTTGTGTCCAGACGTGGGTAGAGAATAGAATTTTGACACATAGCCAATACTTTGATTGCAGAGCTGTGAGTTTCAGTTGTCAACAAGGCGGTGTCCATTCAGTTGGTGATTTTACTCGAGTGTATCTGTGCAGTACGTTGTGACAGAGACCACTATTATTGCCCGCCAGCACGGAGAGGTGGGACCACCAGATTTCAGCACCAGAGCTACATATGCAAGTTGAGTGAGCCTCTGGTCTGCTGGAAGTTCACCAACGCCTTTTAGTTACTAATACCCCATAAAATTCCTGTAATTTACTGGACACTGTGTAGTCAATATAGACAGGTGTGATGAGGCCACCCCAACAGCACAAGCATTAACTATCCTCCCAAGTAGATGACTACTAGAACATTTTAATAAAACTAACTAGTCTAGTACTTATATATGTACACTCTTGCATTTATTATGTAACATTCCATGCATTTCTTTCATAATTTTTAAATCCTTTTTTTAAAAAAAGTTCTGGTCAACATAAAACTTGATCCAGAACAAATAAATGTAATATAATTCTATCAAAAATTTTACACTCTTGAGTTAGTTCAGTGTATTATAATATTTGTTAAATATTATTAGTCTGCTTAAATATCTGTGGGTGTATCCATAACTATCACACCACATTACATATCATTACCCTAGACATTTTACATAGCTACATTCATTAAGAAAAAAAAATTGAGTGTGAGGTCGTAGTGGTAGCAAGAAAGGCCTTCTGACAATTCACAACTACATTTTATCTCAGGAGCCTTCACAGCTGGCCTCATACATTACATTTAGTAATATCACCATCATACAATACCATCAAACCCACTACATACATTGGGGTCTTGTCCAGGGATAATTAGCCCAACAGTAATATTAGGATCTCCTGGTTGGAGAAATAAAATTAGGGGAAAAAAATTGTGAAATTCCCTTTAAAATTAAAAGTGTCCCTGCAGATAAAAGTTGGTGAATCTTCACAGCCAGTGATAATTAATTAGTTAACTGGTTAGTTAGAATTAGTTAGACTATAGTCATAAGAAGTACTTAGTGTATTTATGTCGTGGAATATTCTAATCCACATATATAAATTATCAAGTAAATATAAAGCCTAATAAATACATATAATAAATAAAGGAAGAAGAATGGTAAAGAACAGTGCTGTCACAATGACTGTACTCGAAATCCCCCTTGTTTTATGCTTCGTCTGCAAATTGTAACGCTTTCACGTTGATAGTAAAAGCTTACTGTATTATTACCCGCTTTCTTCAATGAAACGTGTGCTGCATTTCTAAGAAAAACATTGAGAGGCCCTGCGTAATGACCTAAATTAATCCTAACATTAATTATATTACGTTACCAAAACGAACGAACAGATGGACTCAAATATAGAGAGAAAGAGAGGGGCGAATAAAATCGGGAACGCATGCAACACGCGTCGCGCGATACACAAATGCTGCCATCACGCGTGTAAGTCTACATGCACTAATTTTTTTTCAGACGGACAGTGATAAAATACACTACCCTTTCCCAGAGTTAGGTTTATAAATCATAAAAAACTCTTATTAGAAAAGATAACATTAGATGGGTTTACGGTTGAAAACATAACAGTACCCAGACAGCACATCTTCGAAACAGGAGGTAGAAGAAATTGCATATTTTGAACGCAGCCACGTAGCTCCTTTAAATTAGTATTGTTGGGTTCCTTAGGGCTTGCTGACAAATAATATGTAAAACGTTACGCAAATAGTCCAGGAATTAATAAATTATACCCAAAATAAAATATTGGGGGTGCCTGACAGCATAAAATCATTTCTGCTCATAAGATTTTTTTTTAACGTGTTTGAAAAAAATTTACGTTACAGAAATAGCCTACCATGTAAACTCCAAATTGATTGGAGCGCAACAAATGAAAGCCTAACCACGATTGGTCGGGCTATAAATACTATCTTGGTTGTTAGGGGAGACGGGGAAAGGTAACATTTTTTCAAACACTTGTCGAAACGGGGCTCATTGGTCAGACTCGCTGATATACACACTTGGGAGCGTTAGTTCGAAACCACTTGTTTAAATAAGCTTGATAAAGCATCAGTGCGTTGAAGCCAGCTTATATTTTGCTAAATAAAAGCCTGGAAGATAAGCAGATGGGAATTTGTGCCAGTTTGTGCCAGAATTCATTGCTAATCAACGTATCTGTGTTTATTCGTATGAATTGTGGTAAGCTTGAACCATTCAATATCTTTTAATGAAAATTGAATGTGAATTGTTGATTTATGCCTGTATATATATGTGTAGTTCAGTGGCAAACGTGAGGTAAAGCCTATAATGCTCCAGCCTGAACAGAGGGTGTCGGAGAGAAGTAAAACGGCATGGAATGGCCAAACAGTACACTGACACCTGGATGATTGACTAGAAAGAAATAATGCTGGAAGTGCAGAGGCGTAGTAACCATTAAGAAGGGTAATACTGGAATAAAGTATTTCAAATGAAGCTGACAGTTGGCCTAACGCTCTGAACTCAATGTTTGTGCTGTATTGTGATCAGTGTAAAAGAGAGTATAAGTTAGTTATGAAGTAGAAGGTACATCCTTCTTGATTTCAGGGACAGTGGTCTTGATGGTACTGAGCAGCACCTGGTCAGAGCTTTGCTGAATCCAGTGTCGGACAGCATACTCCTTGGTCCTTTTAGCTATCAGTGAGGTGTCTCCAGAGCCCAGAGGAGAATTCGAGCAGAGGAGTCCTTTCCTGCCGCCATCACGCCAGATAAGCGAATTGGCCAGCTGAGCTCAACATTATGTCCCCTCATCTTGAAATGACTTTGTAAAAATAACATTAAGAGGGGAATTTAATTGTCTTAATATCAGGAACTGAGAACATCTCCAATACTAGTCCCTAAAGACAAACTATTGAAGTCATGATGACAAATACCAACAGAGCTTGAACAAAACAAAACCAGTATTACCTCATATTACTACTACACAACTGACACACATAGGATATTTGTAATAATATATGTCACTACAATATTCATATTAATACATTCTGTACATAACTTGTAATTAAAATTGATTGTGATTCCTGGTTCCCTTTGTATTTGAATCAGGACACATATTCATTCATGCCAGTAATGAATACATATTGTTATTTGAAAAGTTATCAGTGACTTCTTTAAGATATTCTCATAGAGTGTTATATGTATGTGAGTGTCACAGTGTTGTTAAGAGTAGTGGATTAAATTAAATTGTTTATCTGTCTGTTGTTGTGACTTACACTTCACCATACACATACCCTAGACACATAACGTAGCATCACACTATTCCAGAATAATTCTGACTGAGATATATAGATATGTGGTAGCAAGTAAGGTTATCTATAATACACTACTCTTAATAGATATAGATACCTTCACAGCTGATCTCAGTCAGTACACTAAGTCCCCTATAAATATTTATAACATCCCACTTCACCACATATATTGGGGTCTCGCTCTTGGGATTTTGAATCTTTCCCTATTAAAAATATTGGGGGTAATTCACTTCAGGGAATATAAGAATTAAAAGGTATCCTTGGGTGGAATTAAATAAGGTTGAGCTCACGGTGCCTGTGTTGTCCATTAGAGATTGAATTGTTGGTTAGACATTGTATAAATTTACCTGATAGACAATGGCGGACCTGGCCAAATTTCGATCTGCTGCGGTTCAGACTGCAAAAGAGTTAGGATTAGATGGGCAAGTTATGGTTGCCTATGTCACGACGGAATGTGACAAATTTATTGAACGTGAAGAAAGAAGGTTTGAAGCCGAAAGAAAGTTAGAGGCTGAAAGGGAAATTAAGAAGTTACAGTTTGAAGCTGAGGCTGAGACTAAGAGGTTGCAGATTGAGGCTGAGGCTAAGAAATTGGAGGCAGAAAGAGAAGACAAAAGATTAGCTGCAGAAGAGAAGAAATTAGCTGCAGAAAGGGAAGAGAGGAGATTAGCTGCAGAAAGGGAAGCAGAAGATAAAAGATTACAAAGGGAACATGAGTTACGACTAAGGGAGTTTGAGTTTCAAGGCCATGCTCCTGAAAATGGTGCCAGTCCCTTTGCCTCTGATGCTACGGTTACTCAAGGAGCCTCAACCTCAGCTATGAATTTTCATTTAGATCATTTTGTTGAGAAAGACGATGATATTGAGAGCTACCTAAATAGGTATGAACTATTAGCTACCACGTATGGGTTAGAGAGAGAAAGGTGGAGCTTAAAGTTATCTCAGGGACTTCGTGGGGCAGCTTATGAAGTTTTTGCAAAAATGAGCAGAGGTGATCAGGAAAATTATGACATGCTAAAGCAGGCTCTTTTGTTAAGGTATGAAAAGAATGCAGAATTTTATAGGAAAAAATTTAGGAATGCTAAACTACTGTCAGGTGAAACCTATCACCAGTTCTCTGCACGAATAGAGACATACTTGGAGAAATGGACTTCTCTGGGGAAAACCCAAGATCTTAAGGAAATGGTCCTTATAGAGCAACTAAGAGAGTCCATGGCTCCAGACCTGAGAAAGTTTCTCATGGAACAAGGTGCAGAGAGGCTGGGTGAGTTGCTAAATGTTGCTGAAAGGTATCAAGCAGCTCAAGCAGAGGTAACAGGTAATAAAAAGAAACAGGTGGATAACTTTAGGGCACCACAGAACTTTAATAAATTTGATCCTAAGGATCAAAATAAAGGTAAGCACCAATTTGATAGGCCACGGTATGAAAATAAAAATAAATTCCCACAATTCGATGAAAGGAAATATGATGAAAGAAAATCTTTCAACCAAGGAAAAAGGTGGTGTAAAAATTGTCAGATGGACAATCATGACACTGACCGTTGCAGAAGGAAACCTGTGTATATGGCAACCCTTCAGGTCAGGTCGACCTCAAGACAGGAGGAGGATATTATGTTAGATACCACTCCAGAAGAGATGAGGAAGGCACAGGCTGGGGATAAAACACTCAAGCCTTGTTTCAGGAAATTGTCAACTTGTCATACAACTCCAGGCAAGGGAGATTTTTACATGAAAAACAAGTTGATGTATAGGAAGACTGGAGCTAGATCCAAAGGTCACGGACAGCTGGTTCTTCCAAAAAGATATAGGACAGAATTAATAAGGAGCCTACATGTGAAACCAGATGGGGACCATGAGAAAATAGGTACCATCATTCAAAAGGTGGCTCACAATTATTATTGGCCCAAAGCAAGATGGGACATTGAGAATTTTGTAGAAAGGTGTAGCATAGCACATGAGGGAACACCCACAAGTGGGAACATGGATCAGGACCTGGACACGCCACGGGGCAAAATTAGGCCTGATAATAAAAAGAGAAATAGATTTGATAAAGTGGACCAAATGGAATGGGAAGCCCCTTTTCACGGACAAGCTTCACTTAACTGTTTTACAATGGCCACTATGCGGAGAGTGCAAAAAGATGTCTTACCCCAGGATAAGCCGACAATCCCTCAATCGGACTTAAACAAACTGGAGGAAGAGGATGTAGAGAGGAAATCTCTCATCAAGAATTTTAAGTGGGGAGAAAGCCCCAAAAGAAAAATTGGTAGCGGTCGTTTTGTGAATGATAATTCTGGGAGGAAAAATCATCACTATAAAGCTTCGAGTGGAAGAGACCATACCGGTGCATGGACAAATAGGTCCACACAATTAAAGGTCCATATGTAGCTTTGTTAAGAACGTGGACTGATGAAAAGGCAGAGGAAAACATTACATCTTCATACCAATATGTGAATGAGCTGACCACTCGGTTAAAAACTGGCTGGAAACTTGCCAATGAAAATTTGAAACAAGCCAGGAAGAAACATGCTGCCTATTATAACAGGAAGGCGAAAGACAGAAATTTGGCTGTGGGAGAGAAAGTACTGCTTCTTTTGCCCGGGAGTCAGAATAAGTTACAAATTGGATGGCAGGGTCCATATACAGTTCTAGAGAAGGTGTCTAGAACAAATTATAAGATAGATAAGAAGGGGAAAGAAAAAATCTATCATGTGAATCTCCTGAAGAAATATTTGGAAAGAGAACATCAGGAAGAGACACACTTGTTGACCTTGTCCATCGCCATGGAGATGAAAAAGGAACCACTTTCATCATTTGAATATCCATTACACCCCTGTGAGACAGCAGCACAGGTGAAAATCAGTACACATTTAACGAAAACTCAGAAAGAGAGAGTGCAACAGGTTCTAAATAATCATGCAGAGGTGTTAACAGACCGACCAGGGCATACAAACCTATTGGAATATGATATGAAACTAATAGACTCCACACCTGTCTGTATGAAACCATATTCGATTCCGTTTGCTAAGGAGAAAGCTTTGAAGGAAGAGATAGACTATCTATTGAAGGAAGGAATTATTTCGCACAGTGAGTCTTCGTATAGTTCCGGTGTTGTACTCTTAAGGAAGCCCTCTGGAGAACATAGACTCTGTATAGATTACAGGAGACTGAATGCTATTACAGAAGGACAGGTGGATCCATTGCCGGATACAAATCAGCTGTTTGCCAGACTAAATAAAGCTAAATATTTCTCAAAAGTGGATCTGAGTAAAGGATACTATCAGATTCCAGTAAAGCCTGAGGTTAGACCATACCTAGCTTTTAGTACCTCAGAAGGACACTATGAGTTTAATAGATTGCCATTTGGATTGAAGAATGCGCCTAGTGTCTTCTCTAGAATGATGAGAAAATTATTGGATCCTCTGAATAATCCCTGTATAACAAATTTTATGGATGATATCCTTATAGCAACAGAAACATTTGAGGAACACATTGACTCTCTGAACATGCTGTTTGATCGACTTAGGGAGGCAAATTTAACAGCCCGACCAACCAAATGTTGCGTTGGATGTAAAGAATTGGAATTTTTGGGACACACAGTTTATCAGGGAAACATGACCCCTGACCCAAAGAATTTAGAGAAACTACAGAAAGCCCCGAGACCACAAACCAAGAAGGACGTGAGATCCTTTGTCTCATTATGTGGTTTCTACCAGAAGTATATCAAAAACTTTAATTCCATATGTGCACCTTTAACTGAATTGACACGTAAAGGACATCCAGATCGCATTACATGGACACCACAATGTGAAATGACTTACCAAGAATTGAAGGAAAAGCTCACAAGTAAACCCATTTTGAAATTACCTGACTTAAGTCAAGAATTCATAGTAAGGACGGATGCAAGTAATATTGGGTTAGGTGCAACTCTACTACAGAAATCAGATGCATTGGATGGGGAATTAAGCCCAGTGGCATATGCTAGCAGAAAGTTGAATAAAGCTGAAATCAACTACTCAACTAGCGAAAAAGAATGTCTTGCAGTAATATGGGCGATAAAGAAATTCAATATTTATCTATATGGGAAGGCATTTAAGTTGCAAACAGATCACAAACCTTTATCGTTTCTAGCACAGGCTAAGCATGAGAACTCCAGGTTACTCCGATGGTCTTTACTTTTGGCTCCATATAATTTTAGCATTGAGTATATATCTGGAAAAAACAATTTGGGAGCGGATTTTTTAAGCCGCTGTCACGTAGGGTTTATATTCATTTAATTTCCTACATCTTCTTCCTATTCTTTCACATAAATTCTCTCTTTTATTATCTCTGTATTTTTTTTTCCTGTATATTTTTTTCATCCATTCGTTTTGCGAATATTATTTTCATATAATTCGCAAACTTTACCTGTTTTCCTTTCTCTTAAACTGAGAATCGCGCTAGGACGATATTACGTAGATGTCAGGGCTGCAGGGCGTCAGAAGGCGTGATAAGTCGGTTCGCTGAACATAGGACGTAGCAAATCGTCTACATTCTCACCGAGCGCGCGAGCTTCTTCTCGGCATTAGTCCCGGTGAGGTGTGATACTTTACATCTGCACCGGTCAGTATCCAGACATTTGGCTGGAAAATCCCAAACTGACACGGCGCTCACTTGGGCCATGGTCAGCTGTAGTGTGAAAACTGCCCTGAAATGGAGTCAGGCTGTCTGGGATTTGAAACTGACACGCGTACATCGTGGTCAGTAGGTGACAGTTACGACACGCGTTAAGCGGACGTAAATGTTGGGAGTAGGGGAGATAATTTCGCTTGGCGAAATAAGTTTGGGCCCTTTGTCTGATTTTAAGATATTGGCCAAGTTTGAAACTTTAATTTCATTCTCGCTCATAGACTCCACAGTAGATAGGTCGCTCGAAAAACAGAATAGCTGTTAGCGAAGATCTCAGTTTGTTTCGGCAATTTGTCGAACTTCTAGACTTCCAGAAATATTTTCAGCATTTTTATTCTTAAGTTGTGCGACTACCTGTAATTCTGTGGTTGAGGTAATTAATATGATAGATATATAGATTTTGTGAGTGTTAAAGTGTTAAATCGCTTAATTCATTTTAATCTATTTCTTTAGCGCAGAAGAGAAATAAAGTGGTAGGCTATTATATTTTCTAGGGAAGCATTCAGTGGAAAGCAGACTAATTAAAATTTCTAGCTTATAACGGCAATTGTAGCTATTTATGAATTTAATTTAACTGCTAATACTCAGTCGAGTGTATTTTTCTAAACTAACGTATAAACTCTAGAATCCAGCCTCATGAATGATGACGGGATACGCACGTGTTCCTAATTTATGAGGATTGCTGATTTTTAAATATAACTTACGTCACGGGAAGTTTAAATGATAAGCAAAGCTCTCTGCTTGCAAGTTTAAATGTAAGTTTTAACCAGTACAGATTCTGTTTATTATATTATATGTGTTATTTTTCCTCCACACAGTGAAAGTTTTGGGGTGACCCTAACTTTACCAGCACCTAGTAGTAGTTTCCATACTTGTGAAGAAATAGACAGTCCTTATTTTGAACCACGTGGGTTTTCTCAAGTAACACTGATCTGACGGTGCAAGTTAGACAGAAATACTAATATCCCTATAACGGGTTTTCAAAGACTGTAATGATAAATACTGGACCTTGGAGCCAGCACTTAATTTCTTCTAGAAACTCTATATAATTTGCTGCCTGGTGGCGTGAATATTAACAATCATTTCCCGACTAGATTATATCTTGTGGACAAATCTGTGGTGTGACTAAAGTGAATCCTATACTGAGGGAAGGCACCGACCTGACATTCATCATTTTTTTAGAAACCTACGCTATTGACACTGTGCTCTGCTAACTCCCGCGCCTGGAATAATTGTTAGGTGACTTAATCAGACATTTGAACAAATTTGCATACCCAAGTAGTCGTTCCCGGAGACTCCAAGTTAAATACGTCTTTTGGAACTGGGGACTTCTTGGCAGAAGACTGCATTTTTTGAGTCTGTGTGAAAATCTAAAATCAATGTGTTCCAAGAGGCAGCAAGCAAAGTCGTGAGTACTAGTGTGAGAAGCCATGGCGGAATGAATGAGTGTACGCTGGTTTGAGTGATATTTTTCACTATTATATCTTTGACACCCTGTTGCTGTCCTATTTTTTTTTTCAATCTGCATAATTTGTTGCTAAGGCTAGAGTTCTTGTGTTTTTGTCTTAGGTTAAATCAGATTTTTTTCAAACTCTGTGCATATAATTACGAGATAAAACAAAGAAAACTCTTAGACTCAAACCCTATGTATCTGTGACTCGGGCGCCATCATCTGTTCTCTTAACGGGGCCGGGCTAAACCTAGAGTTAACACTATAACGGGGCTATCATCCTTGCAACATTTCCTTGATTTTTTATGACTATGTGTATATGTATTTTCCTTGATGTACTTTCTTTGATGTTGTGAGCCGATTTTTCCTGATATTAAAATCGCTCTTGAACTAAATAATCGTGTTTGGTCAGCTCGTTCTAGATAATATATATATCATTGTTATAGTTTTCCCACGTCTGTGTGTTTACCTGTCGTCACGTGTATGTGCGTGCCTGTGAGTGATAGAAATATACGTAATATGTATATTTGTGTAGTCTGTCTGACGCTGTAACAACTGTTGTAGAAGATAGGTGAGAGAGAGAAGAATTCTTTTCGCTTTCAGAGACAGCCACTATATCAAAATCTATCATCTCACGTGTGTGGAAATTCTATTACCTTTCACTAACTCTCACTGAGTCTATCACCTATTCAAACCTATTCAGAAGGGACCAAACCTAGTCTTAATTCTCCTATCGGAAATCTACGACAAATGAGGGCTCGTTTCCGGTCTTTGAACTTAGAATAGGAAGACGAGTACGACAAATGAGGGCTCGTTTCCGGTCTTTGAACTTAGAATAGGAAGACGAGTACGACAAACGTGGACTCGTCTATCTGGATTTTTGAACTTAAGATTCTGTATTCTGATATAGAGTAAGAGTGTGATGTCTTGTGACTGTATCTTTTAAAAAAAATTACCCCCTAGACTAACGATCTGTTTAAGAGCGTGCTGACCACACAAACTAATAAGTTTTTTTTTCCACAGCATCTTTGAATAATATACATTTTGGTTACAGGTTGATTTTGTCGGGATATATGTTAACTGCTGATTGTAATACTAAATGCTGGTAAAGTGGTGAGTGTATAACATTCACTGGGTACTGAGGCAGAACGGCGTTTGAACTAAGTTAAGGAGTGTGTTTCGGACTTTTTGTCCAGATTAATTCCCTCCCTTACCCGATCTGACTTCAGGGGCGAACTTATAGTGGATTTTTAAAAATTAAGGGATTATTTTTCTCTTTAATTTTTGCAATATTCTTTTGCTTTTCCACTGTAGCAACTTATTTTTCAGTTGTAATCTTAACTACCATTTATTTGGCGTAGTCGTGTTTTGCATTGAGTGCTTTATTGCCGATAATAGCAGCGATAGTTAGATTTTATTTTGGAGGAGGTATCCCAGGGTTAAGGATATCATCTTTTGAATAATTTGGTAATTTTTTTTTCTCGTAAGTGGTAGGAACCAGGTTATTCTTTTTCCTATTTTCTATCTCCACGTGTCTCAGTCACTGACATAATATGGCCGAGAGGGCAAAGCTTAGACAACTTCTCAGGGACGAAGCGAGAGAGGAGGGACTGGAAGGAGAGGAAGCGAAAGCTTTTGTCAGAGACGAACTTGAGAGATATGATGCGGAGAGGAAAGAAGAAGCAGACCGCTATTACAGCAGAAGAAGATGGAGGAAGAAATGGAAATCCGCAGGAGAGAGAAAAAGAGAAGGAGAGACAGCATGAGAAGGAGAGGGAGGAGAGACAGCATGAGAAGGAGAGGGAGGAGAGACAGCATGAGGAAAGAGAAAATGAGCAACGAGACAGCATGAGTTGGCGCTTAAAACTCTAGAGTTCCAAAGTCGTGGTGCTGCCTCTACCTCCAGCAATGGAGAGTCTTCTCCTCATTCTTCCTTAACTGACCCTGCTAACACTCAATCTCTTCAACTAAATGCTATGTCTTTCACTCTTGAATCTTTTCCTTGTCCAAATGAGAAGATTGACACATGGTTAGAAAAATTTGAGAAAATTGCAACTCTGTACGGGTTAGAGAGGTCGCGTTGGAATATGAAACTTTCCCAGGCCCTAAAAGGTTCTGCTTATGATGTTTATTCTAAGCTGGAAAGTAGCCAACAAGACGACTACGATGTGTTGAAGAAAGCGTTACTGGAGCGCTTTGAAATGAACGCTCGCAAGTTTTTGCAACTGTTTCGCAACAGCCGGAAAGAGAATTCTGAAACTTTTCACCAGTTCTCATCTCGTCTTAAGGGATATCTAACAAAGTGCCTTGAGCTTTCGCAGCTCCCCTCTACCTATGAAGGTCTTGAGGAACTTGTTCTAACTGAACAAATAAAGAACACTTTGTCTGCTGATACCCGGAGATTTCTCGCTGAGCAGGGGGCAGAAAAACTTGAAGACATTTTGGAAAAGTCTGAGCGTTATCACAATGCGCTGGCTGAACTACCGGCCACAAAGCGGAAACCGACAGAGGAGCATTTTCGAAAACATAACCTAGAGCAATCTTCTCAGGCTTCTAACCAAAACAACCACAGAGAAACTGGACCTCAAAACCCCCCTCCTGAAAAATCCAAGTTCTACAAGAACAAGTACCCCAACCACCCCAAACAGTCTGATCAACCCGACCGCCCTACATGGCAGCGTAGCCAGAAAGGACAAGGTGGCAAAGGGAGAACCCCCGAGCACGGGACATATGATCAGACCGAGCACACCGAGCCTAAACGCATCGGATGCTTATTGACAGTCTCGCAAGGCGGAATTATTGACAGTGATTCCCAACCTGTTGGGGATAGACCCTCAACGCGAGGTACTGTTACTTTGAACGGTTCTCAAACTTCTTGCTTATTTGACACGGGGCTTTCTTACGATTGCATTGTTGCCAGAAACCTGGTTAAACCCGGTCAAGAGACAGGAGAGACCGTCAAACTTTGTGGAGTTCGTAAGAGTGATGCACCTACAGCGCTTCCCATCGCATTGGTGGAGATACACTCTGACTTTGTCAGAGGTGTGATCAAAGCGGCTGTTATGGATGATCCCATCTACCCAGTCATACTTGGCGGGAGATACGTGTGTATTGGGAAACCGGAAGAGCCGATTGTGGCAGCAGTAACTACAAGAGGGC
This sequence comes from Oreohelix idahoensis, assembly GCA_024509875.1. NCBI lineage: Eukaryota > Metazoa > Mollusca > Gastropoda > Stylommatophora > Oreohelicidae > Oreohelix > Oreohelix idahoensis. The sequence continues at coordinate 4,246 of JAMPIV010022499.1, read as the reverse complement.
AAACCAAGAAGGAACGGGAGCCTGCGCCTAATTTGTTACCTATGGAACTTAAAGAAGCGCAATACAAGGACCCTACTTTGGCACCCTGCTTTAGGAAACTGCCCATGGCGAAGGAACCCAAACAGCACGGGGACATTTTTTCTGAGGATGGCGTACTTTATCGGAGAACGGGCAAGCCTGACCAAGGTTACAACCAGCTCCTAGTACCGAAACAGTACAGAAGCCAAATCCTAGAAATGGGGCACTCTCTTCCCTTTAGCGGACATATGGGACAGAACGCCACAAACCAACGTATAACCACTCATTATTGGTGGCCAGGAGTAAATACTGATATTATCAGATATGTCAAATCCTGTGCCCAGTGCCAACGTGTACCACCCAAGCAACGGACACCCCCAGTCCACATGGGTGAAATGCCAATAATGGGAACACCATTCGAACGGGTTGTGATCGACATTTTAGGGCCTTTCGAAAGGACTAAAAGAAGGAACAGGTTTATCCTGACCTTAGTCGATACATGCACTTTATGGGCAGAAGCTATCCCGCTAACATGCGCAGATGCCAAGCATGTCGCAGAAGCCCTCGTGCAGATTTTCACTCGGTTGGGATTCCCTCAGCAAGTGTTGACGGATAATGGATCTCCATACCGAAACCTGTTGATGGATGAGATCGTTAAGATCTTGAGGACCCAACACATCCACACTAAGCCATATACTCCGGCGGGAAATGGGCTCGTGGAACGTGCTAATGGAAACCTCACCATGATGCTAAGTAAGCTGGCACAAGTGAAACCTGAAGATTGGGATCTCTGTATTCCTGCAGCATTATTTGGCTACAGAGAATCTCCTCATACTTCCACAGGATTTCCGCCAGCTACACTCTTATTCGGCAGACCCATTAAGGGCCCGCTTGAAGCCTTACTTCAGTCTCTGACAGACGAGAAGGCTGATGAGACAGTTGTCTCAGCAAGTAAATATGTGTCGGTTTTAAAGGAACGGTTGAAACTAGGGTGGGACCTAGCAACGACTAACTTTAAGCGAGCACGCACCAAGCACGCTAACCGATACAGGAAAGTCGCGGAAGAGAGAGAACTGGAAGCAGGAGAGAAAGTTTTGGTGTTGCTCCCTACCGAGAACAACCAACTGAAGATCGGATGGCAAGGGCCGTTTACCGTCCTGAAAAAGATTTCTAAGGCTAACTACCAGATCTCTATTGAAGGAAAGGAGAAGGTTTTCCATTTAAATCTCTTAAAGAGATACTTGGAAAAACCAGTGCCAACCTCCGACCATCTCCTGACGATCGCCAAAACTGACGAAGATGATGATAGTGGCAGGGATATTCCACCGCTATCACAGGAAATCTTTCAAAAATGTCAGAAGCGGCGACGCTCTTTCAAGCGCGCATATGAGACATTCCAGGGGAAGGAAACTTTGAGGAGTGGACTTGAGTAGGAATTGGACAGAGATGGAGGGGGAAGAGGAGAGGGAAGAAGACAGACACCCCGAAGCTACGGTTATAGGAAATTAAACTCCATAACGTAGACATGGAGTGCTTCCATATCTTAAAGGGGGGAGGCTCTGTCACGTAGGGTTTATATTCATTTAATTTCCTACATCTTCTTCCTATTCTTTCACATAAATTCTCTCTTTTATTATCTCTGTATTTTTTTTTTCCTGTATATTTTTTCATCCATTCGTTTTGCGAATATTATTTTCATATAATTCGCAAACTTTACCTGTTTTCCTTTCTCTTAAACTGAGAATCGCGCTAGGACGATATTACGTAGATGTCAGGGCTGCAGGGCGTCAGAAGGCGTGATAAGTCGGTTCGCTGAACATAGGACGTAGCAAATCGTCTACATTCTCACCGAGCGCGCGAGCTTCTTCTCGGCATTAGTCCCGGTGAGGTGTGATACTTTACATCTGCACCGGTCAGTATCCAGACATTTGTCTGGAAAATCCCAAACTGACACGGCGCTCACTTGGGCCATGGTCAGCTGTAGTGTGAAAACTGCCCTGAAATGGAGTCAGGCTGTCTGGGATTTGAAACTGACACGCGTACATCGTGGTCAGTAGGTGACAGTTACGACACGCGTTAAGCGGACGTAAATGTTGGGAGTAGGGGAGATAATTTCGCTTGGCGAAATAAGTTTGGGCCCTTTGTCTGATTTTAAGATATTGGCCAAGTTTGAAACTTTAATTTCATTCTCGCTCATAGACTCCACAGTAGATAGGTCGCTCGAAAACAGAATAGCTGTTAGCGAAGATCTCAGTTTGTTTCGGCAATTTGTCGAACTTCTAGACTTCCAGAAATATTTTCAGCATTTTTATTCTTAAGTTGTGCGACTACCTGTAATTCTGTGGTTGAGGTAATTAATATGATAGATATATAGATTTTGTGAGTGTTAAAGTGTTAAATCGCTTAATTCATTTTAATCTATTTCTTTAGCGCAGAAGAGAAATAAAGTGGTAGGCTATTATATTTTCTAGGGAAGCATTCAGTGGAAAGCAGAATAAAATTAAAATTTCTAGCTTATAACGGCAATTGTAGCTATTTATGAATTTAATTTAACTGCTAATACTCAGTCGAGTGTATTTTTCTAAACTAACGTATAAACTCTAGAATCCAGCCTCATGAATGGTGACGGAATACGCACGTGATCTTAATTTATGAGGATTGCTGATTTTTAAATATAACTTACGTCACGGGAAGTTTAAATGATAAGCAAAGCTCTCTGCTTGCAAGTTTAAATGTAAGTTTTAACCAGTACAGATTCTGTTTATTATATTATATGTGTTATTTTTCCTCCACACAGTGAAAGTTTTGGGGTGACCCTAACTTTACCAGCACCTAGTAGTAGTTTCCATACTTGTGAAGAAATAGACAGTCCTTATTTTGAACCACGTGGGTTTTCTCAAGTAACACTGATCTGACGGTGCAAGTTAGACAGAAATACTAATATCCCTATAACGGGTTTTCAAAGACTGTAATGATAAATACTGGACCTTGGAGCCAGCACTTAATTTCTTCTAGAAACTCTATATAATTTGCTGCCTGGTGGCGTGAATATTAACAATCATTTCCCGACTAGATTATATCTTGTGGACAAATCTGTGGTGTGACTAAAGTGAATCCTATACTGAGGGAAGGCACCGACCTGACATTCATCATTTTTTTAGAAACCTACGCTATTGACACTGTGCTCTGCTAACTCCCGCGCCTGGAATAATTGTTAGGTGACTTAATCAGACATTTGAACAAATTTGCATACCCAAGTAGTCGTTCCCGGAGACTCCAAGTTAAATACGTCTTTTGGAACTGGGGACTTCTTGGCAGAAGACTGCATTTTTTTGAGTCTGTGTGAAAATCTAAAATCAATGTGTTCCAAGAGGCAGCAAGCAAAGTCGTGAGTACTAGTGTGAGAAGCCATGGCGGAATGAATGAGTGTACGCTGGTTTGAGTGATATTTTTCACTATTATATCTTTGACACCCTGTTGCTGTCCTATTTGTTTTTTCAATCTGCATAATTTGTTGCTAAGGCTAGAGTTCTTGTGTTTTTGTCTTAGGTTAAATCAGATTTTTTTCAAACTCTGTGCATATAATTACGAGATAAAACAAAGAAAACTCTTAGACTCAAACCCTATGTATCTGTGACTCGGGCGCCATCATCTGTTCTCTTAACGGGGCCGGGCTAAACCTAGAGTTAACACTATAACGGGGCTATCATCCTTGCAACATTTCCTTGATTTTTTATGACTATGTGTATATGTATTTTCCTTGATGTACTTTCTTTGATGTTGTGAGCCGATTTTTCCTGATATTAAAATCGCTCTTGAACTAAATAATCGTGTTTGGTCAGCTCGTTCTAGATAATATATATATCATTGTTATAGTTTTCCCACGTCTGTGTGTTTACCTGTCGTCACGTGTATGTGCGGGCCTGTGAGTGATAGAAATATACGTAATATGTATATTGGTGTAGTCTGTCTGACGCTGTAACAACTGTTGTAGAAGATAGGTGAGAGAGAGAAGAATTCTTTTCGCTTTCAGAGACAGCCACTATATCAAAATCTATCATCTCACGTGTGTGGAAATTCTATTACCTTTCACTAACTCTCACTGAGTCTATCACCTATTCAAACCTATTCAGAAGGGACCAAACCTAGTCTTAATTCTCCTATCGGAAATCTACGACAGCCGCCATCCGTGTGATGAGAATCACCGTAAACACCAGCAAGAATAATA